>CM059794.1:35408130-36008130 GCA_030435695.1 Brachymystax lenok tsinlingensis | reverse complement strand
AAACAATACAGCTTTGAACCGCATGGTAACGTTATCTACAGTTTCAGTGACCGACCGGCTTCATTAGGTCCTATGTAGCAAAATTTGAAATTGTGTTTATTACATTGGATAAAAGTAGAGACAGAGCTGGAAATACACTACAGTTTCATACACTACAGTTGAGGAACAACAGGAAAGTAATTCTGCTTTGAAAGTTGATACATTTATAACTGTAAAATGGCTCTTGAATATTTTGGTAAAACCTTTGGAGAGCTCTTTTTTGTCTACACCCATTCAGCATCATTCACACCCTCTTAATGGCGAGCCAATTAAAGAAAAGAGCTTACAGTTGTGAGTGTGCTGAAAGCAGGGCATTCTACCGGAGAACTTTAGAACTTGTACAATGTCTCATTGGCCTAACGTTATATCCAAATTTGACTTTGTGCAGGTCATGTCCTTCACATTACCATCTCTGGTAAACACATACTATATCAAATAAAATCTATGTTTATTTGAAACACGCACAAGATACAGAAGGTTTAGTGAAATGGTTACATGCATAGGATAGTCTTTTGTTTAGACATGTAGCTAGCTAGCTAAACAATGAACCATAATCCCAGCTCATAATGTTACTACCCTGCATGAATCTGCAGGTGGCTAACAACCAGGTTCAACGATAGCTAGCTAACATTAGGCTATAACTAGCAATGCAAATGGCTCTGAGATACAAATAATATTACTACACAGATCATATATGTAACATTAGCTAGCGAGCCAGCCAGCTAACGTTAGCTAGCTAGCCAACAGTACATTTAAACTTTAAATGAAAATGACTTTCTGACAAAATTAGAAACGCATAATATCTGTAAATGTGGTTAGCTACACTAACTTACCCATATACATGGATGAACGCTTATCCCCATCTGTCACGGATTCCATTGTTGCCCTTAGTTTGAAGATGTAATCCGGAGACAGGTCTTTTATACAACAGCCTTCTGTGTGTTCTCCTTTCAACTCCCTTGGCATATTTGCAATCAAACGCCAGAATCTCCTTAGCTATCATACTCTAATTCCACCAGGAATTCCTCAGATTTCCAAACTCGGTCCTCCAGAAAGTGGAGAGCAAATGTTTTGCAGTTCTACTATGTGAAATCTTTCAAAAAAGCTGTGTTACAAAGGATTACCCAAACATACTGACCAGCTCATGTTATACACAGAAGTGTGCTACATGGCAGACCAATCCGAACTCATCTCTCAGTATGTCCAGCCCATTCATCTCAGCCAATCATGGCCAGTAGGAAGGTTCCTTTACTTTTTCCGTGGCTAAACCAACTAGGCTCGCAATTTAACAATTTTATTTGTATTTACAGACGGCATACACATTTGTTATTAAGGCACATGAAAGTTCACATGTTCCAGAAGGCATTTCTGTCAAAAAACTGATTTAGATTTTTTTTAAAGTTTACTTTCAAATGCCTCTCCTGTGAAGTAGTGACAAGCGACACATGCCTAGTTTCCTGAAACGAGTCACATATGATGTTAGCAATATGATGGCATTACCTATGATAAGTGATTGACTGCCAAAGGTAATTTTATATAAGTTCTCTTCTAACTATTTAAATAGATGTTATTGGGAATACTAAGGCGAGGCAACTCGAACCTTAGATCAATGTCTGGTTGTAACCTCATCTAACTCCTCCTGTATGTTCTCCCTCTACAGGGCGTGTTGACCATCCAGGTGATGCATTCTGGGTACAGTGACCCTAGCAACCTAAAATTTGAGAACATCTTCGTGCTTGGAGTCTCCAGTCCCTCCGTGACTGTCAGTACACACGGCAACAACGTCATTTAACATCCTTTCAACTATGACGACCACAACAAACAGGTAACCAAGGCTGTCACAGCTGTTGCTACTCAACATACATGACTCTCACAGATACAGTTGTCATGAAGTTGCCCTGTAGGGTGAGGTTTAGCATAAGCGCACATAAACGTACAACAGAACATCCAATTAGGATTTATGCTAGGATCAAGGTTCTGAGAAAAACACCAGACTGGGTAAAATAAAAATTAACCCTAAGGACTTTGACCCTACAGCCACCATACTCACCAGTTTCTCCCCAGAAGTCCATAGGTCATACCTGTAGACTGCCCAAAACCAGTGCATTACAGCTATAGATTAGTCATGTAGGTATCAATTTAGGATTGTGCCATAAGGCTGACTGGCTATTGCTCAGGCAAATGAGAAATAAGTGCACTCAGGCTATTCGGAAGGCCAAAGTGAGTTACTTTAAGGAGCAGTTGTCACGACTTCCGCCGAAGTCGGTCCCTCTTCTTGTTCGGGTGGCGTTTCGGCAGTCGACGTCACCGGTCTTCTAGCCACCGCCGATCCATTTTTCATTTTCCGTTAGTTTTGTCTTTATTATACACACCTGGTTTCTATTCCCATAATTACATGTTCCTTATTTAACCCTCTGTTTCCCCCTTGGTTTTGTGTGTGTTTGTTATTTGTAAGTTCGTCTGATTATGTGAGCGTGTATATTTGTAACTACTTGAAACTTGTAGTTGATTGAGTAAAGTTACATGACTACTCATCTCTGTTGTCCTGCGCCTGACTCTGCTTTACCAGCTACACTGAGACCCTTGATAGAAACATGCACCAACTAAATGGAGTCAGCAGGAGCACACAGCCCTCCGGTACCAGTCGAGGAGCGCGTCCAGCAGCACGCGACCATGTTGCAACGTCTCGGCACAGCCATGGATCGCGGGCTGCAAACAATGGAGCGATGGGAGAGAGGAGGTCTTCCAGTGCCTCCACCATCACCTCAACAAAACCCACCGATGTCCACCCCTCCTTCACCTAGTCCCAGTGGGATAAGACTCGAGCTCCCGGGGGAATATGATGGGATGGCTGCCGGGTGCCAGGGGTTCCTACTCCAGCTGGAGCTCTACCTGGCGACCGTCCACCCGGCTCCTTCGGGACGCGAGAGCGTGTCCACCCTCGTCTCCTGTCTATCAGGGAAAGCCCTGCTGGCCACCCGCGGACTTTCAGATTGGGGTCTGTCAGTTCTATCCCCCAGCCCCTCCGCTCCGACCCCCATGGAGCTGGGGAGTGCTGCGCTTAGGGTGACCGGAGTAGGGGCCATTCCCTGCACCATCTGTGGCCGCAGAAGGCACACTGCTGGTCGGTGCTGGAGGGGGTTCCTCAGGGAGTCGAGGCAGCAGGCAGGGCACTATCGTGTCACCCCAGGTGAGTAGGCATCAGACTCACCCAGAATTTCCTGAGTTTTCCCCGCATTCCCAGCATAAGGCGCAAGCGCGACATCATTGATGTATACAGAGAAGAGAGTCAGCCCAAGAATTGAACCCTGTGGCACCCTCATAGAGACTGCCAGAGGCCGGGACAACAGGCCCTCTGATTTGACATACTGAACTCTATCGGAGAAGTAGTTGGTGAACCATGCGAGGCAATCATTTCAGAAACCAAGGCTGTCGAGTCTGCCGATAAGGATGTAGTGATTGATAGAGTCGAAAGCCTTGGCCAAATCAATGAATACGGCTGCACAGTAATGTCTCTTATCGATGGCGGTTATGATGTCGTTTAGGACCTTGAGCGTGGCTGAGGTGCACCTATGACCAGCTCTGAAACCAGATTGCATAGCGGAGAAGGTACGGTGGGATTCGAAATGGTCGGTAATCTGTTTGTTAACTTGGCTTTCAAAGACCTTAGAAATGCAGGGTAGGATTGATATAGGTCTATAGCAGTTTAGGTCAAGAGTGTCTCCCCCTTTGAAAAGGGGGATGACCGTAGCTGCTTTCCAGTCTTTGGGAATCTCAGACAACGCGAAAGAGAGGTTGAACAGGCTAGTAATAGGGGTTGCAACCATTTCGGCAGATAATTTTAGAAAGAAAGGGTCCAGATTGTCTAGCCCGGCTGATTTGTAGGGGTCCAGATTTTGCAGCTCTTTCAGGACATCAGCTAACTGGATTTGGGAGAAGGAGAAATGGGGGAGGCTTTGGCGAGTTACTGAGGTGGGTGCAGGGCTGTTGACCGGGGTAGGGGTAGCCAGGTGGAAAGCATGGCCAGCAGTAGAAAAATGCTTATTGAAATTCTCAATTATTGTAGGTTTATCGGTGGTGACAACGTTTCCTATCCTCAGTGCAGTGGGAAGCTGGGAGGAGGTGCTCTTATTCTCCATGGACTTTACAGTGTCCCAGAACCTTTTTGAGTTTGTGTTACAGGAAGCAAATTTCTGCTTGAAAAAGCTAGCCTTGGCTTTCCTAACTGCCAGCGTATGTTGGTTCCTGACTTCCCTGAAAAGTTGCATATCACAGGAGCTGTTCGATGCTAATGCAGAACGCCACAGAATGTTTTTGTGCTGGTCAAGGGCAGTCAGGTCTGGAGAGAACCAAGGGCTATATCTGTTCCTGGTTCTAAATTTCTTGAATGGGGCATGCTTACTTAAGGTGGTGAGGAAGGCACTTTTAAAGAATAACCAGGCATCCTCTACTGATGGGATGAGGTCAATATCCTTCCAGGATACCCGGGCCAGGTCGATTAGAAAGAACTGCTCGCTGAAGTGTTTTAGGGAACATTTAACAGTAAGGAGGGGAGATTGTTTGACCGCAAACCCATTACGGATGCAGGCAATGAGGCAGTGATCGCTGAGATCTTGGTTGAAAACAGCAGGGGTGTATTTGGAGGGCAAGTTAGTTAGGACGACATCTATGAGGGTGCCCGTGTTTATGGCTTTGGGGTTGTACCTAGTAGGTTCAATGATGATTTGTGTGAGGTTTAGGGAATCAAGCTTAGATTGTAGGATGGCCGGGGTGTTAAGCATGTCCCAGTTTAGGTCACCTAGCAGCACGAACTCTGAAGATAGATGGGGGGCAATCAGTTCACATATGGTGTCCAGAGCACAGCTGGGGGCAGAGCGTGGTCTATAGCAAGCGGCAACAGTGAGAGACTTGTTTCTAGAAAGGTGGATTTTTAAAAGTAAAAGTTAAAATTGTTTGGGTACAGACCTGGATAGTAAGACAGAACTCTGCAGGCTATCTTTGCAGTAGATTGCAACACCGCCCCCTTTGGCCATTCTATCTTGTCTGCAAATGTTGTAGTTAGGGATGGAGATTTCAGCGTTTTTGGTGGTCTTCCTAAGCCAGGATTCAGACACGGCTAGGACATCCGGGTTGGCAGAGTGTGTTAAAGCAGTGAATAAAACAAATTTAGGGACTTTTACGGTTGCAGAAGTCAACAAATGATAGTGCCTGGGGAATAGGAGTGGAGCTAGGCATTGCAGGGCCTGGATTAACCTCTATATCACCAGAGGAACAGAGAAGGAGTAGGATAAGGGTACAGCTAAAGGCTATAATGACTGGTCATCTAGGATGTCCTGACCAGAGAGTAAAAAGAATAGTTTTCAGGGGGCGATAAAATAGATTAAAGGCATAATGTACAGACAAAGGTATGGTAGGACATAAATACAGTGAAGGTAAACCTAGGCATTGAGTGGTGATGAAAGAGATATTGTCTCTAGAAACATTTAAACCAGGTGATGTCATCGCATGTGTGGGTGGTGAAACTGATAACTGGTATTTTGAGCAGGGCTAGAGGCTCTACAGTGAAATAAGACAATAAACACTATCCAGAACAGCAATGGACAAGGCATATTGACATTGAGGAGAGGCATGCTTAGCCGAGTGATCATAAGGGTAACAAGCTAGCAAAGGCTAGCAGGCCGGCTAACAAAGACGGGGGAAGTCTGTTTATAGCTAAATACTAACGTTAGCTAGTGACCTGGCTAGCTTCTGTTAGGGAATTCCGGATTCGAGGTGGATAATACTTGAAAAACAAAACAGAGCCATACCACATTGGGTGAGGCGGGTTGCAGGAGAGTGTTTTATTGTTGAGTTTTAGAAAAAATATATAAAATAATATGCGAAGAAAATATATAAATAGATATATACACTGGACACAACAGGACGAGGACAAAAGACGTCTGACTGCTACGCAATCTTGGATTATAGTGATGCTTATTTCTAAAACCCTCTTAGGCCTCACTCCCCCCTATCTGAGATATCTCCCGCAGTCCTCATCCTCCACATACAACACCCGTTCTGCCAGTCACATTCTGTTAAAAGTCTCCAAAGCACACACATCCCTGGGTTGCTCCTCTTTTCAGTTTGCTGCAACAGACACTCAAACTGGACAGTTTTATCTCAATCTCTTCATTCAAAGACTCAAACATGGACACTCTTACTGACAGTTGTGGCTGCTTTGTGTGATGTATTGTTGTCTCTACCTTCTTGCCCTTTGTGCTGTTGTCTGTGCCTAATAATGTTTGTACCATGTTTTGTGCTGCAACCATGTTGTGTTGCTACCATGTTGTTGTTATGTTGTGTTGCTACCATGCTGTGTTGTTATGTGTTGCTGCCTTGCTACGTTGTTTTCTTAGGTCTCTTTATGTAGTGTTGTGTTGTCCCTCTTGTTGTGATGTGTGTTTTGTCCTACATTTATATTGAATTAATTTTTTAATTTTTTTATTTTTAATCCCAGGCCCCTGTCCCAGCAAGAGGCCTTTTTCCTTAGGTAGGCCGTCATTGTAAATGAGAATTTGTTCATAACTGACTTGCCTAGTTAAATAAAGGAATAATAAATAAAATAAAAAACATATTCTCTCAAGCTCTGTCAGGTTGGATGGGGAGCATTGCTGCACAGCTATTTTCAGGTCCGGGCTCTGACTGGGCCACTCAAAGATATTCAGAGACTTGTCCAAAAGTCACTCCTGTGATGTCCTGGCTGTGTGCTTAGGGTCGGTGTCCTGTTGGAAGGTGAACCTTCGCCCCAGGCTGAGGTCCGTGAGAGCTCTGGAGCAGGTTTTGAACATGGATCTCTCTGTACTTTGTTCCGTTCATCTTTCCCTCGATCCTGACTAGTCTCCCAACCGCTGCCTTTGAAAAACATCCCCACAGCATGATTCTGCCACCACCATGCTTCACCGTAGGGATGGTGCCAGGTTTCCTCCAGATGTGATGCTTTGCATTCAGGCCAAAGCATTTTGTCAGACCCGAGTATCTTGCTTCTCATGGTCTGAGAGTCTTTAGGTGCCTTTTGGCAAACTCCAAGCGGTCTGTCATGTGGCTATAACTGAGGAGTGGCTTCCATCTGGCCACTCTACCATAAAGGGCTGATTGGTGGAGTGCTGCAGACATGGTTGTCCTTCTGGAAGGTTCTCCCATCTCCACAGAGGAACTCTAGAGCTCTGTCAGAGTGACCATCGGGTTCTTGGTCACCTCCCTGACCAAGGCCCTTCTCCCCCGATTGCTCAGTTTGGCTAGGGGCAGCCATTTCTAGGAAGAGTGTTGGTGGTTCCAAACTTCTTCCATTTAAGAATGATATGGCTTGGTTTTGCACTGACATGCGCTGTCAACTGTGGGTTCTTATATAGACAGGTGGGTGTGCCTTTCCAAATCATGTTCAATCAGTTGAATTTACCACAGGTGGACTCCAATCAAGTTAAATAAACATCTCAAGGATGATCAAGGGATGCACGTGAAAACAATTTTGAGTCTCATAGCAAAGGGTCTGAATGCTTATGTAAATTTTTTAAAATGTGCAAACATTTCTAAAAACCTGTATTTGCTTTGTCATATGGGGTATTGTGTGTAGATTGCTGAGGATATTTGTTAAACATCCATTTAAGAATAAGGCTGTAACGTAACAAAATGTGGAAATGTCAAGGGGTCTGAAAACTTTCCGAAGGCACTGTATAGCCACCATGATGACACTTCGCAATCAACAACAACACATTAACAGGAAGAGCAAAGAGAGAAAGAACACATAAAGAGACAGAGACACCAAAGTGACAGAGACACCACAGAGACAGAGACACCACAGGGACAGAGTCAGAGACACCATAGAGACAGAGACAGAGACACCACAGGTACAGAGACAGAGACACCACAGTGACAGAGAAACCACAGCAACAGAGACACCACAGACACAGAGACACTACAGGGACAGAGACAGAGACACCACAGAGACAGAGACACCACAGAGATAGATACAGAGACACCATAGAGATAGAGACATGGCCGAGACAGAGACAACAACAGAGTCAGAGACAGAGACAGAGACACCACAGATACAGACACAGCGACAATCAGAGACAGAGCCACCACAGAGACAGAGACACCACAGAGACAGAGACACCATAGAGATAGAGACATGGCAGAGACAGAGACAACGACAGAGTCAGAGACAGCATAGAGACAGAGACAGAGACAGAGACACCACAGATACAGAGACAGCGACTGAGTCAGAGACAGAGACACCACAAGACAGAGACACCACAGAGACAGAGACAGAGACACCATAGAGACAGAGACACCACAGGGACAGAGTCAGAGACACCAGAGATACAGAGACAGTCAGAGACACCAGAGATACAGAGACAGAGACACCACAGTGACAGAGACAGAGACACCATAGAGACAGAGTCAGAGACAGGGACATCGTAGAGACAGAGACACGACGGAGAAAGGAAAAAGCAAAATCCATTAATTGTGGAGTCTGAGTGGATGATTAGCTGCTGAATGGCTAATCCTTTATGCCCTGTGTGTGTGTGTGTGTGTGTGTGTGTGTGTGTGTGTGTGTGTGTGTGTGTGTGTGTGTGTGTGTGTGTGTGGAGGACTTTGTCCTGTGTGGCCTTCTGATTAGAGAAGTGATTAGGGCAAAGCAAAGGTCAGACATTATCCATCTCATTTTGTGTGAATCTCTCTTCAGATTCATCAACATATTCTGTCTGCCGCCAGACAGCATTTCTCTCTCTGTCTGTCTGTCTGTCTGTCTGTCTCTCTCTGTGTCTCTCTCTCTCTCTCTCCCTCCCCATGATTTAAATAAATCGAGCAAGGCCTTACTTCAAGACCAGACATGTCAAGTCTCACAGAATTTATGTATTTATTTATTGACCCATATTTTATCAGGTAAAATGACTGTGAATATATTATCTTTCATAACAACGACTGGGGGAAGAGTCAGAGGGGGGAAGCTGGGAATGATTAGGTGGCAATGATGGTATTGAGGACCAGATTGGGAATTTAGGCAGGACATAAGTGCCATTGGAATCTATAATAAATAAAGTCCCATTGGAGTCAGGACACCCATTTTAACGTACCATCAGAAAGACGGCACCCTATGCAGGGCAATGTCCCCTTCACTGCCCTGGGACATTGGGATCTCTAGACCAGAGGGAAGAATGGACCTCCAACACCACTTCGAGCAGCATCTGGTCTCCCATCCAGGAATCGACCAGGACCAACTGTGCTTAGCTTCAGAGGGACTAAAGTCAAATGTCCTGAGAAGTCTTGACCAGTCTCTACTCACCATGTAAAGGGAGACTGAGCATAGAAACTGAGACTTGTTTTGAAAAAGTTCCTTCAGCCGAAAAGCTGACAACATGAACCTTCGTCAGAAAGGTTGGGTTGATAATATTTTAAGTGTTTTGACTCCGTACTGGTTATCAAAAGGAACAAGGGAACAGGAACCTTGTAGTACTGGGCTTTGTGGTTCCTGCTGAAGGGATAGAACACGCCCAACTGCGTCCAACGACAACATAACTCTTCTGACGTGTCATCAAAGAAACTGCAAATATCAGCACCAACCTGAAAACACAGGACAGAGCGGTACAAACACTGACACAATCACAAAAACCCACTCAGGAAAACCCACATATAGAGCATACCATTAGAAACTATACAGCAGGGTCTGGGATAGTATTGTTTATCTTGCCTGGTTATTGCTTTGCATTTGTTAAAACCATTCGATAAGGCTAAATTGGCAGAAAACATGTATACAGTCTCTGTTTAGTTAATAGCGTATGGTAAGCATGAAAGAGAATACCCAATCAATGGCCCATCTTTTGGAGCTGTGTGTTTGAGTGTTGCAATTGTTTGATAGGAGGGCACTTTACATTGTGCTCAATGGGAGGGCATCGATCCAAATCCCAGTTGGTGTGTGTGTGTGTGTGTGAAAGAGAGAGTGAGTTTGAATGGGTGTGTGTGCCAAACAAGAATTGGAAAACCTCTCGGACAGAGTCCCTTCAGGACTCGGTTTGGCAAATCTAACACTCTCTGACACAGCTGGAGGAGTGTGTGTGAGCTTGCACATGTGTGAGTGTGTGCACATATTTATGACTCCCTGTTGGTTTCTAACCGACGTTTGCACTCTGTTATTTGTCTGTCAGAGCCAAACGGCTTCGAACAGTTCTAAAATATCTCATCGTTACTTGTTTCTCACTAACCTGCCTCTGTCTCAGCTGTGGTAATGAAGTACAAACTTCCAGTGAAGACTCTTTTCAGTCTTCCAACTGATAAATAAACCAACCTGTAAATCAATAGGTGATGGTATCAAACCATCAGACGTCACTTGAGGTACTCACATACGGGACTCCGAACTTGACAGGTAAGGCCAATTTGATGTCGTTCCAGTTAGCAGCGTTGTCACCCAGCCAGTGGCCGGAGTACATCCCCATTCAGAGCACTACAGGGAGAGCAGAAAGAGTGAGAGAGATAGAGAGTATGATCATTGTTGCTTTGTTGCTCTAATAAGCTAGCTATTGATTTTCATAACAATACTGGGCTCTGATGATGTTTACAAAATGTGTCTCTGCCAATAAGGCATTTTAATTAGCCGATAGAGAAATTCACAGAAGAAAAAGAAAGAAATGTAAGGACAAAAGAAGACTGCGACACAGAAGTGTCGCCAGTGAGCAGCATGCTAACATGATGAGGTGAGAGAGGAGAGGAACTAGCGAGCGATATGCTAACATGATGAAGTGACAGAGGAGTGGAGCTAGCAAGCGGTATGCTAACAGGATGAGTCAGCGATAGAGGAGGCCTTTCAGAAGACGTGTGTTTCACAGAGCTGTGTCATGATTCACCTCTGAGACATAACTCTGTGTGTGTTTGTGTGTGTTTGTGTGTGTGTGTGTGTGTGTGTGTGTGTGTGTGTGTGTGTGTGTGTGCGCGTGCGGGCAAGCATCAGGATTTATGGTGCTCTATTTATTTTATACAAATCATCACAACTCACCTCTGAAACCTAAGGATAATTCAGCCTCACTCAGCACATAGCAAGGCCTCAAGGCCAAAAGCTCTAGAAATACATAATTTTACAGTGATATCAATAAGGATATGCTGGTGGAACTCAAGTAGACGGACTAAATAGTCCATTCTATGGCAGAGCTCCAGCATTAGTTCAAGACACCTTATTGAGATCCATACTCAGGGGGCTAGCACCATGAAGTATCCATCGAGACTGTGGACATCACAGTGGTTCCCCCAGGTCTGTTAAGAGTCCATAGTGGAGTCCACAGGTCTGTTTAGATTCCATAGTGGAGTCCACAGGTCTGTTTAGCGTCTTACTGTACAGCAACCCCATCCAGAACACCTTACCAGAAGGAGGGCGGGAGGGATGGATGAGAGAGAAGGGCGGAGGAGAGAAAATATTATTGTATGCAGTTTTGATCTTTTCTCAAATCCTAAACATTAATGACATGTTTAGGACTTGAGAAAAGATCAAAACTGCATTGAATAATATTTTCTCTCCTCCACCCTTCTCTCTCATCCATCCCTCCCGCCCTCCTTCTCGTAAGGTGTTCTGGATGGGGTTGCTGTACAATTTCAACATCCCGGTGAAATTGCAGAGCACGAAATTCTAAATACTGAAATCGTAATTTTAAACATTCATGAAAATACAAGTGTCATACAGCATTCTTTTGCTTAGAATCTTGGTAATTGAACCGCTTTGTCCGATTTACAATAGGCTTTACGGCGAAAGCATAGCATTTGATTATCTGAGGACAGCGCCCCGCATACTTCCTACACATAAATATATTTCAAAAAAGCACAGGCGTCACGAAAAAACAAAATTGCTATAAAGTAAAATCCTTACCTTTGAAGATCTTCCTCTGTTTGCAATCCCAAGGGTCCCAGCTACACAATAAATGGTCCTTTTGTTCAATAAAGTCCCTCTTTAGATCCCAAAAACTCAGTTTGGTAGGCGCGTTTTGTTCAGTTATCCACCCGTTCAACATACAGACAAAATTATTCAAAAAGATAAACTTCGTCCAAACAAGTCAAACAACGTTTCTAATCAATCCCCAGGTACCCTAATATGTAAATAAACGTTACAATTAAGATGGAATGTAGTATGTTCAATACCGGAGATAAATAACAAAGAGCATGCCCTCGGGACTACAGACCCAAGGAGGAACCCAATGATAAACTACATCTACTTGTTCATTTTTAAAAGAACACGCCTGAAACCTTGTCTAAAGACTGTAGACATAAAGTGGAAGCAAGAGGTACTGCAATCTGGGAGCTATTCTTTTCATTGTGCAATAGGAAACCATACCAATTTCATGGCAGCTTTTCTGGATGGATTTTTTTCATTTTTTTGCCTGCCATATCAGTTCTGTTATACTCACAGACATTATATTAACAATTTTAGAAACTTCAAAGTGGTTTCTATCGAATAAAACGACTTATATGAATATCCTAGCTTCTGGGCCTGATTAACAAGCATTTTACTTTGGGCACGCAAGACTCTCCGAACTTACGAACACTGCCCCCTAGCCCGGAGAAGTTAAGGGGTAATAAACAGTGAAGGGAGGGTAGTTGAGGGTTAGTAAACAGTCTTACTAGGAGTGAAGGGAGGGTAGTTGAGGGTTAATAAACAGTCTTACTAGGAGTGAAGGGAGGGTAGTTGAGGGTTAGTAAACAGTCTTACTAGGAGTGAAGGGAGGGTAGTTGAGGGTTAGTAAACAGTCTTACTAGGAGTGAAGGGAGGGTAGTTGAGGGTTAATAAACAGTCTTACTAGGAGTGAAGGGAGGGTAGTTGAGGGTTAACCAGTCAGGGATTGCTGGGTCGCTAGCGCGCTCGTCCCGACACTACCAGCGAAAATCTAAAGCGCCAAATTGAAAATCCCAAAATGGAATTATTAAACATCCACCAATATGCAAGTGTTCCATACTCATCAAAAGCTATGTTTCTTGGCAATATCACAGCGTTGTCAGATTTCAAAAAGGCTTTACGGCGAAAGCAGCACATTTCATTGTTTGAGGCTAGCACCTCACATATTTTTCCAATAGCCATGTATCGATTAGCCATCATGGCACACACATAACACATTTCACAGCAAAAACAAATCAATTACCTGTTGAAGACCTTCTGCTGAGGTCATCCTAAGTGTCCAACGAAGACAATCCATGGTTCTTTTGTTAGAAAAAGTAACGTCTTTTATCCATAAATCCTCCATTTGGTTGTGGCGTTATAATCAGAAAGCGACAGCCTCCACTAGTCCATGAAGCGGCGCGAACTCGTTCAAATTATACCTATAAACTTGTCCAAGAACAATCAAACATAGTTTTAAATGTATCCTTAGGAACACTTTTACGTATATTTACTATTATAAATCAGCCGGAATATAAACTGATCAATAACGACACTACAAAAGACACTCCGTGACTTCTCGTTTTCTCAGAAAGAGGGTCTTCATTGTTTGGTCTTTTTCTCTGCTCTAAATTCATCCAAAATGGAGGGAAACACCGTCTCGAGGCTGTTGACATCATAAGGAAGCGACGTGTACTGCATTCATATGCCTATATATGGTCATTTTCAATAGGGAGGGGTTCCCAAATGAGCAATGTGTCAAAATCACTTTTTCCAGGACAGAAATCCCTCGGGGTTTTGCCTGCTATATGCGTTCTGATTCACTCACAGACAAATGGTTAACAGTTTTGGAAAATCCAGAGTGTTTCCTATCCAATGGTACTAAATATATGCATATCCTATTTTCTGGGCCTAAATGGGAGGCATTTTACTTTGGGCACGCCAGGCTCTCCAAAACGGTCACCTCATGCACTGCTCCCAGAGAAGTTAATAAACAGTCTTACTAGGAGTGAAGGGAGGGTAGTTGATCGTTAGTAAACAGTCTTACTAGGAGTGAAGGGAGGGTAGTTGAGGGTTAGTAAACAGTCTTACTAGGAGTGAAGGGAAGATATTCAGAGCCTTTCTTGAAGTTGGCGACCTCATTCATATCCTGTCAGATAGAAGACAGAGTTGAGATGTGTGGATGTGTATGTCAGACTTGGGTTTTGAAGGACTCCATTAACTGATGATGAAAATAAATATAGTACAATGGAACATTAGTAGAACAGACTTACACTCCACAGAGCGTTGTTTTATATAATTGTTTCATTTAACTAGGCAAGTCAGTATATAAACAATTGATTATTTACAATGACGGCCTACACCGGCCAAACCGGACGAGAAACACTAACTCACGTGGCCAGATTTACAGACAGAGAAGACAGGAGAGAAAAACGAACTAATCTGGCCAGACTTACAGAAAGAGAAGAGAGGAGAGAAACACTAACTCACCTGGCCAGACTTACAGAAAGAGAAGAGAGGAGAGAAACACTAACTTTTGTCACGTCCTGGCCATAGATTAGCCCTCTTGGTTCTATGGTGGTGTTGGTCAGGATGTGACATGGAGGATTTTTGGGTCTAGTTTGTGTATTTCTATGTTTTGGTTTTGTGTAAAAAGGTTCATAATTAAAAAATATGTGGAACTTCATGCATGCTGCGACTTGGTCCGTTTCTGTAGACGATTGAGCCAGAGCCTGTCTGGAGGAATATAAAGGAGTTTAGGGAAGGATATCAAAGAGCGGTATTGGCGAGGAATGAGCTGCAGCGCAGGCGCCTAGAGGAGCACCTTCCCAGCCAGGTGCGTCCTGTGCCAGCTCTCCGCACTCGCCTTGAAGAGCGTGTCATCAATCCGGTGAAACCTGTGCCGGCTCCACGCAACAGGCCTCCAGTGCGCCTCCCCAGCCCGGTACGTTCAGTGCCAGCTCCTCGCACTCGCCCTGAAGTACGTGTCATCAGTCCGGTGAAACCTGTGCCGGCTCCACGCACCCGGATTCCAGTGCGCTTTCCCAGCCGGGTATGTCCTGTGCCAGCTCTCCGCACTCGCCATGAAGAGCGTGTCATCAGTCCGGTGAAACCTGTGCCGGCTCCACGCACCAGGCTTCCAGTGCGCCTTCCCAGCCCGGTGCCAGGGTTGGAGCCCTCATCTGCGCCGGTGTCCAATCCGGGCAAGGCGTTCAGCCCGGTTCTGCGGTCTGAGCGGGTGTTACGTCCCACACCGGAACCGCCACCGACGCTAGTCACCAACCCGAACCCTCCCCATCATGTTCAGGTTTTGCGGCCGGAGTAAGCACGGGCGGCAGGTAGCCTAGTGGTTAGAGCGTTGGACTTGTAACCGGAGGGCTGCAAGTTCAAATCCCGAGCTGACAAGGTAAAAATCTGTCGTTCTGCCCCTGAACAAGGCAGTTAACCCACTGTTCCCGGGCGCCCGAAAGACGTGGATGTCGATTAAAGGCAGCCCCCGCACCTCTCTGATTCAGAGGGGTTGGGTTAAATGCGGAAGACACATTTCGGTTGAAGGCATTTGGTTGTACAACTGACTAATAATGGTGACTTTGACTTTTTGACTTTGACACCTTTGGGGGGGTACTGTCACGTCCTGGCCATAGATTAGCCCTCTGGGTTCTATGGGGGTGTTGGTCAGGACGTGACTAGGGGGATTTTTGGGTCTAGTTTGTGTATTTCTATGTTTTGGTTTTGTGTGTGGTTCCCAATTGGAGGCAGCTGTTATTCGTTGCCTCTAATTGGGGACCATACTTAAGCTGTTCTTTTTCCCACCTGTGTTGTGGGTTATTGTTTAGTTAGTGCTGTTTCAGTGCTACATTGTTACGGTCTGCATTTATTGTTTTGTCGAAGGTTTCATAATTAAAAAATATGTGGAACTTCATGCACGCTGCGCCTTGGTCCGTTTCTGTAGACGATCGTGACAACTATTCTGGCCAGACTTACAGAAAGAGAAGAGAGGAGAGAAACACCCTAATCTGGCCAGATTTACAAAAAGAGAAGAGAGTAGAGAAACACTAATTAATCTGGCCAGATTTACAGAAAGAGAAGAGAGGAGAGAAACACTAATTAATCTGGCCAGATTTACAGAAAGAGAAGAGAGGAGAGAAACACTAATTAATCTGGCCAGATTTACAGAATGAGAGGGGAGAGAAGAACAGAGGAGAGAGGGGAGGAAGGGAGAAGGAGACATGATGGTAGGAATGAGAGGAGGGAAATGTTTAGAGGGGGAGAAGGAGAGAGGAGAGAGAGAGAGGGGAGGAGGCGGAGAGGGGAGGAGGGGAGAAGGAGATAGGATCGTAGGAATGAGAGGAAGAAATGTTTAGAGGGGAGAGAAGAAGAGAGGATAGAGGGGATGAGGGGAGAAGGAGATAAGATTGTAGAAATGAGAGGAGGAAAATGTTTAAAGGGGAGAGAAGGAGAGAGAGGAGAGGGGAGGAGGAATCAATAATACAATATAAATCTCCAGAGTGACTGTGTGTTTGAAGCCATTGCTAATGACATGCACAGAGAGCAATGATTAATCCTCAGAGAAAGGGGGAATACATTTTTCAATTGCATATGTATGTGTGTGTTTGTGGCTATGTGTGCATGTGTGTGTGTGTGTGTGTGTGTGTGTGTGTGTGTGTGTGTGTGTGTGTGTGTGTGTGTGTGTGTGTGTGTGTAGGTTAGGTTGAGGTCTGGGCTGATCTTGCGTGACAGGGTTATAGAGATTAAATCTCAAGGTTTTCCATTCCTCTCAGTAAAACACTAGCTATCTTTTATCCCACCATTAACAACTTTACAACCACTAGTAGAAATAGAATATTAATAATTCTCACACACATTCACATAAACATACACACACACATACACACATGCTCCAACCATATTCCTCGCTCTCTCCATCTTTCACGCTCCATCCATCTTTCTCTCTCCCTCCATCTTTCTCTCGCCAATCTCTCTGGCCATTACCTCTCCCCTCTGTTCAATCTCTCACTTTCTCCCCTCAACTAATTTTATTATATTCTCCACCAACCTCCTCTAACTTCCCAAACACACTCTTTAATCAGTTTTTTCCACTTTCAATTTTATCGATAACCATTAAATATTAAAAAAACCTATAACAGGTGTTTGTAGATAAGGAATCTTATTAACCCTCTCCAGCCAACACCATCATACAGTGATGCAGGCATCCAGAGTAGACTGTGATCGTTATCCACACCAGCCCTTAACCCTTAATGCCATAATAAAGACGTACATTTACTTGCATGCTGCACTATGAATAGCATCCCATTTTCTGGGCCATTACTCATCGGCTGTCTCTATTGTTTTTATAAGCACAGTCAGTGAGATAGAAAAACACACATACACACACAAAGATGCATACAAACACGAGTGTACACACACACACACACACACAAACACACTTGGTGTAGGTAAGCACAGACTGTGATAACACTCAGAGCACACAGTATGTGATGCAGAACAGTTTGAGATTAAACACTAATGTAAAATCAATGCATATGTTTGACCTGATATAAAACCATAAAAAAGTGATTAGCACTGGGCCAGGATTAACCGTTGTGTTGTCAAAGGGTTAAAAATGACCCGCCACTATATTTAACAGCAGAGAAAACCCCCTAAATGATATTCTTTCAACTTGAAATTTGAAATTAGAGTGACCCCAACATTAGAAAAACTGAAACATCGCCTTTGTTCATATTTCCATGAAATCTGTACACAACCAGGGTACAAAGATTGTCTTAGGGTCATTTTTGACTCGGCAGTTATAAAATAATTTACAAACCACAAAAACCACAAAGACACACACACACACACATACAGACAGACACACACACACACACACACAATGAGAAATTGAAATTATGTGTGCTATTGATTGAACTCAGCACCTCTTCAGAAGCCAGCAGCTCCTGAAGAGGAAAATCAACATTGTTGGCAGAGTTAGAAAGAACAAGCCTGAGCTCCCCCCTGCACTCCTAGCAACAAGGCAAAGAGAGGCCTTCTCATCAAAGTTTTCCTTCACCACCACCATTCTAGTTTCTTACCTCCCAAAGAGGAACAAGAATGTGGTCCTCCTGAGCACACAGCTCCTGAGGTCCTCCTGCACAAAACAGCTGTTATCAGTGATCATGAGGACAAGATGCCAGCCATCGTCCTAGACTACAACCACAACAAAGGAGGCGTGGACAACCTGGACAAAGGGATTGGAACTTATAGCTGCAGGAGGATGACTGCACCCTGGCCCCTGGTCATCTTCCATAACATCATTAATGTGTCCTCATACAATGCCTTCGTGATATGGAACAAGATCAACCCTACTTGGATGACTGATGAGCGGAACAAGAGGAGGGAGGAGGGTGGCTCAAACCCAACACCTCTCATCACCCTGAGAACACTATCACCCTGTGAAGCATAGTGGTGGCAGCATCATGCTGTGGGGATGTTTTTCATCGGCAGGGACTGGGAAACTGGTCAGAATTGAAGGAATGATGGGTGGCCCTAAATACAGGGAAATTCTTGAGGGAAACCTGTTTCAGTCTTCCAGAGATTTGAGAGTGGGACGGAGATTCACCTTCCAGCAGGACAATGACCCTAAGCATACTGCTAAAGCAACCCTAGAGCGGTTTAAGGGGAAACATTTAAATGTCTTGGAACGGCCTAATCAAAGCCCAGACCTCAATCCATTTCAGAATCTGTGGTATAACTTAAAGATTGTTGTACACCAGCAGAACCCATCCAACTTGAAGGTGCTGGAGCATATTTGCCTTGAAGAACGGACAAAAATCCCAGTGGCTAGATGTTCCAAGCTTATAGAGACATACCCCAAGAGACTTGCAGCTGTAATTGCTGCAATAGGTGGCTCTACAAAGCATTGACTTGAGTAGTTATGCACACTCAAGTTTTCCTTTTTTCTTATTTCTTGTTTGTTTCACAATAAAAAATATTTTGCATCTTCGGCGTGGTAGACATGATGTGTAAATCAAATGATACAAACCCCCCAAAAAATCCATTTTAATTCCAGGTTGTAAGGCAACAAAATAGTAAAAATGCCAATGGGTGTGAATACTTTCGCAAGCCACTCTAAATCTATTCATATTTATTAAGTTTTATCTTATTAAAAGCTAATAGTTCCGATTCACATCGGGGCAAACTATATAACAGGTTTAATTCATAATCTACCCAATATCTATAATTAGGACATTATGTAATGCATATAGAATAACTCAGATACTATATGCATCCACTCAAATGATTGCAACTTAGCATAACTTAAACACATCCGCTCAGAAATTAGCATATTTAACATTACTTTAATGCATTCCCCTCACACATATTTGCATCTTAGCATAAGTTAAGCGCATCTGCTTTAGCATACCCACTGGCATGCCTGCAAGACTCAGACCTTGATGTGAGTGCTAGTGACTTGGCTAATGTGTAGCGGAATCTTGGGAGGATTCTAGAGTGTTAGCACATTCTGTTTTTGGTCTGGGCCTTGATTCTGTGGCTTGGCAGTCCCTCTACATATCACTCTAACAGATGGTTCCCAGCTCCTGCCAGTTCCCTCCTAATGATAATCAGTTCCAGATGTATTAGGATAATATGATAATGCCCTCTTTGGTCTATCTGATCGCTATCAAATATGTCCCTCAATATATCCTCTGTCAACCAGCTGTATCTTAATGTCGAAAGGGTACATTAAGGACACGGTTATTAAAACAAAAAGAGTAACCTTGTTTTGTCTGAGTCTTTTTGTGATTGTTTGTGTCAAAGTTAGATGTCTTGATTGTCTTGGAGGTTAGTTTAATCCTCGTTAGGAGCTGATGAGTTTTCACATGATAAATATGTATCCCGTCTGCAGGACTTGAGACTCCTGAAGGACTGGAGACCAGACTGTCACACTGTGCCCATTTGACAGGGAACATGATTCTCCCAGATAGCAAAAGGTCAGCTCCCTCAAACATGCTGCCTGTCCAGCTCTGATAGAGAACTTCATATCTCGCCTGGGTCACTGAGGCTGGTGGAGAGACTCCTCCACTGGGAGAGGAACTGTAGGTGGGAAGGGAAAGGGGGATACCTAGTCAGTTGTACAACTGAATGCATTCAACCAAAATGTGTCTTCCGCATTTAATGCAATCCCTCTGAATCAGAGAGATGCGAAGGGCTGCCTTAATTGACTTCCATGTCATCGGTGCCCGAGGAGCATTTGTTGTTGGGGGTTAAGTGCCTTGCTCAAGGGCAGAACGGTGTATTTTTTACATGCGAATCAGGGTCCTTTGTTGGTGATGTTGGTGGTGGTATTGGTGGTGGTGGTGGTATTGGTGGTATTGGTGGTGGTGGTGGTGTTGGTGGTGATGGTGGGGGTTGTGGTGGTGGTATTGTTTTACGGCCCTTTGCTTATAGCTTTCAGTGTGGAAGAGATTTCTAATGATTCCTAGCTTCCAAGCAGCATTTCCCTTACTTGTGATTGGTGGGTATTATTTACTAATCCATTGCTCCTGTTTTGTTATTGGTGGACATGCAGGACAATTTCCACTTTCTGATGTGCTGGTACCTCATGGTTTACCATAGTTCTCTAGCTCCTAGATGGTTTCTAGCGCTAACATAGTGACTTGGTTCCTAAATGTCTGCTAATGGGACCTAGGTCCCTATAGAACCAATAGTTCTACTGTAATGCCGGCGGCTCGGTTCCTCTCCACGGTTGTCTTGACTTCATCCAGACTGCAGTAGTCCCAAAGAGACAACTGGAGGCCTAGACCTCAGCATTGAGGAATCACTGGCCTGCCGATCAGCTGGACAAACACACACACACGCACGCACACAAAGATGTAACATGCACATGTACTGATTCCAAATGTATCACTCTATCATTGCATCACAGAGCATCAATGCCTACCAAACACTTCCAAATGATCAGCTTCAGTGTGAAAGTCAGCTGCGCTCTCTGTCTCACCTCCAGGAACTATGCAACACTTGTATATTGATGAATGTTTAATAATTGAACTTTTGCGTCCCACTACTAGCGCCCCACCACTCCGTATGTAGTTAACTTCTTAGGTAGTGGCTACCGAGGGGATGGTTTCGGAGAGTCTGGCGTGCCCAAATTAAAATGCCTCCCACTCAGGCCCAGAAAATAGGATATGCACATAATTAGTACTATTGGATAGGAAACACTCTGGAGTTTCTAAAAGTGTTAACATAATGTCTGTGAGTATAACAGAACGGATATAGCAGGCGAAAACCCCGAGGAATTTCTGTCCTGGAAAAAGTGTTTTTGACACATTGCCTCATTTTGAACCCCTCCCTATTGAAAACAGCCATTTCTGGGAGTAAGATTGCAGTACCTATTGCTTCCACTGGATGTCAACAGTCTCTAGACAGTGTTTGGTGATGTTATAGTTGCTCTGGATGGTAAGAGAAGAAGAATTTCGAACTGGTCATCGGATGTAAACAGAAGAGGATGCGCGCGTTCACGGGCTCGCGCGCGCTGTGATTTTTTCCTTTCCTATCGTCCAGTTTATAATCCGGTTGAAATATTATAGTAAATATACATGTGTTCCTAAGGATACATTATCAATGATGTTTGATTGTTCTTGGACAAGTGTATAGGTATAGGTTGAACGCGTTCTCTTCACGGTTCAATGGGCGAGTGGACGCTGTATTTTATGATCATAACGCGCCAACCAAACTGAAATTTATGGATATAATAAATGACTTTTTCTAACAAAAGAACCATTTGATGTCTTCGTTGGACAATTGGGAAGCAGAAGTTCTTCAAAAGGTAAGGGATTTGTTTTCGCTGTGCAATGTGTTTTGTGTGAACCGCGATGGTTTATGAATTTATGCTAATGGTAAAAAATTGGGAGTTGCTACCCTCAAACAATCAAATGTTGTGCTTTCGCCGTAAAGCCTTTTTGAAATCTGGCAACGCTGTGATATTGCCAAGAAGCAGAGCTTTTGATGACTATACAACACTTGTATATTGATGAATGTTTAATAATTAAACTTTTGGATTTTGAATTTGTCGCCTTGTATTTCACGCTAGCGCCCCACCACTCCGTAAGTAGTTAAGTTACAGCCTTATTGTAAAATGTATGATTTCTGACTTTGTCTCATCAATCTACACACAATACCCCATAATGACAAAGCAAAAACAGGTAAAAAAAAATTGAAAAATTGAAATATCACATATTTTTTCTGTACTTTGTTGAAGCACTTTCGGCAGTGATTACAGCATCTACTTTTCTGGGTATAATGCTACAAGCTTGGCACACCTGCATTTGGGGAGTTTCTCCCATTCTTCTCTGCAGATCTCTCAAGCTCTGTCAGGTTGGATGGGGAGCGTCACTGCACAGCTATTTTCCTGTCTCTCCAGAGATGTTTGATCAGGTTCAAGTCCGGGCTCTGGCTGGGCCATTTAAGGACATTCAGAAACTTGTCCCAAAGCCACTCCTGCGTTGTCTTGGCTGTGTGCTTAGGGTTGTGGTTCTTTTGGAAGGTGAACCAGTCTGAGATCCTGAGCGCTCTGGAGCAGGTTTTCATCAAGGATCTCTTTGTACTTTGCTCCGTTCATCTTTGCCTCGATCATGACTAGTCTCCCAGTCCCTGCGTCTGAAAAACATCCCCACAGAAGGTTGTTTCCACCACCATGCTTCACCGTAGGGATGGTGCCAGTTTTCCTCCAGACGTGATGCTTGGCATTAACTTCTTAGGGAGCGGTGGGGCGCTAGCGCTCCCGACACTACCCGGTGAAATGCAAGGTGCCAAATTCAAAATCCAAAAGTGGAATTATTAAACATGCATCAATATACAAGTGTTGCATAGTCATCAAAAGCTCTGCTTCTTGGCAATATCACAGCGTTGTCAGATTTCAAAAATAAATTCATAAGCCTTCACGGTGCACACATAACACATTTCACAGCGAAAACAAATCAATTACCTTTTGAAGAACTTCTGCTGAGGGCTTCCCAAGTGTCCAAAGAAGACAATCCGTGGTTCTTTTGTTAGAAAAAGTAATGTATTATATCCATAAATCTCCGTTTGGTTGGCACGTTATAATGAGAAAATACAGCGTCGACTCCTCCATTGAAACGTGAAAAGAACTCGTTCAACTTATACCTATAAACTTGTCCAAGAACAATCAAACATAATTGTAAATGTATCCTTAGGAACATTTTTATGTATAAAGAGTATAATATTTCAACCAGAATATAAACTGGGCGATAAGAAAGGAAAAAACCACAGAGCGCGCCAGCCGGGAACGCGCATTTTCTTCTATTGACATCTGTGTGGCCACTTCCTTATTCGTCTTCTTCTACAATCTAAAAGCAGCTTAAAAGAATCAAAACACTTTCTCGAGACTGTTGACATCTAGAGGAAGCAATAGGTACTGCATTCATATGCCCTTATATGGGCATTTTCATAAGGGAGGGGTTCCAAATGAGGCAATGTGTCAAAACCACTTTTTCCAGGACAGAAATTCCTCGGGTTTTTGCCTGTGCATATCCTATTTTCTGGGCCTGAAAGGGAGGCACGCCAGGCACTCCAAAACCGTCACCTCGTGCGCTGCTCCCAAAGAAGTTAAGGCCAAAGAGTTCAATTTCGGTTACATCAGACCAGAGTTGTTTCTTACGGTCTAAGAGTCTTTAGGTGCCTTTTGGCAAACTCCAAGTGGGCTGTCATGTGCCTTTCACTCAGGAGTGGCTTCCGTTTGGTCACTCTACCATAAAGGCCTGATTGGTGGAGTGCTGCAGAGATGGTTGTCATTCTGGAAGGTTCTCCCATCTCCACAGAGGAACTCTAGAGCTCTCTCAGAGTGACCATTGGGTTCTTGGTCACCTCCCTGACCAAGGCCCTTCTCCGCCGATTGCTCAGTTTGGCCAGGTGGCCAGCTCTAGGAAGAGTCTTTGAGGTTCCAAACTACTTTGATTTAATAATGATGGAGGCCACTGTGTTCTTGGGGACCTTCAATCCTGCAGAATGTTTTTGGTACCCTTCCCCAGATTTGTGCCTCGACACAATCCTGTCTTGGAGCTCTACGGACAATTTCTTCGACCTCATGTCTTGGTTTTTGCTCTGACATGCACTGTCAACTGTGGGACCTTAAATAGACAGGTATGTGCCTTTCCAAATCAAGTCCAATCCATTGAGTTTACCACAAGTGGACTCCAATCAAGTTGTAGATACATCTCAAGGATGATCAAGGGAAACAGGATGCACCTGAGCTCAATTTCGAGTCTCATAGCAACGGGTCTGAATACTTATGTAAATAAGGTATTTCTGTTATTTATTTTTCATACATTTACAAAAATAAAAAATATAACTGTTTTTCCTTTGTCATTGTGGGGTGTGGGTGGAAATTGCTGAGAAAAAAACAACAATATTTATTCAATTTTAGAATAAGGCTGTAACATAACAAAATGTGGAAAAAGTCAAGGGGTCTGAATACTTTCCGAAGGCACTTTATATTCTGATCTCTGGATCCGATACATAGACACATCTGGACCAGGTCAGAACAACACTATTCATGTGTTTCTGTGGACTCTGTGTGTGTGTTTTATTTAGTAGATTTTTTTCCAATCTTATCTCATCGCTGCAACTCCCCAACGGACTCGGGAGGCGAAGGTCGAGTCATGCGTCCTCCAAAACCATGACCTGCCAAACTGCGCTTCTTAACACCCGCTCGCTTAGTGTGTCAGAGGAAACATCGTTCACCTAACGACCGAGGTCAACCTGCTGGCACCCGGCCCGCCACAAGGATTCACTAGAGCGCGATTAGCCATGTACAGCCCGGGATCGAACCCAGGGCCTGTAGTGATACCTCTAGCACTGCAATGCAGTGCCTTAGTCCACTGCGCCACTCAGGAGACCCGTGTGTGTGTGTTTGTGTTTTTAACCCATAGAGTTGCTGTTGAGGAACACTACGACAGAGGGAGTAGGGATGATGACTCTAGAGGTTATGTGTACCCTGGCGGATGAAGAAAAGAAAGGGATGACAGAAAGAGAGAGAGAGAGAGAGAGAGAGAGAGAGAGAGAGAGAGAGAGAGAGAGAGAGAGAGAGAGAGAGAGAGAGAGAGAGAGAGAGAGAGAGAGAGAGAGAGAGAGAGAGAGAGAGAGAGAGAGAGAGAGAGAGAGAGAGAGAGAGAGAGAGAGAGAGAGAGAGAGAGAGAGAGAGAGAGAGAGAGAGAGAGGGATGGATGGATCGAAGCTGAAGGGGGTGGCGGGCACAAACTAATCAGCTTACAAGACACTCAATTACCCGCCCTTTGGGAAGGAATGTACACACACACACAGTGTTCACAGCAGCTGACAGACCCTGTGCTCCTTATAGAATAAATGCTGCTTGTGTGATGATGGAGAATGATCAATGTCAGAAGTGTGTATGTGTGTGCGTGCATGGGTGTGTGTTACAGTATGTGTGTGTGTGCATGGGTGTGTGTTACAGATATGTGTGTGTGTTTGTGTGTGTGTGTGTGTGTATTGGTGTGTGTTTCAGTATATGTGTGCATGGGTGTGTGTTACAGTATGGTGTGTGTGTGTGTGTGTGTGTGCATGGGTGTGTGTTACAGTATGTGTGTGTGTGTGTGTGTGTGTGTGTGTGTGTGTGTGTGTGTGTGTGTGTGTGTGTGTGTGTGTGTGTGTGTGTGTGTGTGTGTGTGTGTGTTACAGTATGTGTGTGTGCATGGGTGTGTATTACAGATATGTGTGTGTGTTTGTGTGTGTGTGTGTTAGTGTGTGTTTCAGTATATGTGTGCATGGGTGTGTGTTACAGTATGAGTGTGTGTGTGTGTGTGTGTGCATGGGTGTGTGTTACAGTATGTGTGTGTGTGTGTGTGTGTGTGTGTGTGTGTGTGTGTGTGTGTGTGTGTGTGTGTGTGTGTGTGTGTATGGGTGTGTGTTACAGTATGTGTGTGTGTGCATGGGCGTGTGTTACTGTATGTGTGTGTGTGTGTGCATGGCTGTGTGTTACAGTATGTGTGTGTGTGTGTGTGTGTGTGTGCATGGGTGTGTGTTACAGTATGTGTGTGTGTGTGTGTGTGTGTGTGTGTGTGTGTGTGTGTGTGTGTGTGTGTGTGTGTGTGTGTGTATGGGTGTGTGTTACAGTATGTGTGTGTGTGCATGGGTGTGTGTTACAATATGTGTGTGTGTGTGTGTGTGTGTGTGCATGGGTGTGTGTTACAGTATGTGTGTGTGTGTGTGTGTGTGTGTGTGTGTGTGTGTGTGTGTGCATGGGTGTGTGTTACAGTTTGTGTGTGTGTGCATGGATGTGTGTTACAGTATGTGTGTGTGTGTGTGTGTGTGCATGGGTGTGTGTTACGGTATGTATGTGTAAATCATGCTCTATACTCACCCCATTAGGGAATGCATCTCGTGTGGAAATAGACCATGTTCCCCAGCTGCTGGGTTTGTTGGGAGGTGGGTGGGTGTTTGTTGTGTTGTGTTGAGAAGAGGAAAGAGTGGTTACAACACACAGGGTAAGTAATGCACTTTATAGTTCTGTATGTTGACAGGCCATTGTTATGGAGGAAAAGCCCTCTGGGAGAACAGAACACACTATAACGAGGCCTGTGTAGTTGCATCCCACTGACATAACTAACAAGACATACATTGAGATGTCTTCCCTTCATCTGCTTCCTTGTTCAATAGTAGATGGGAGAGAGAGTGAGAGATAGAGAGAGAGAGAGAGAGAGAGAGAGAGAGAGAGAGAGAGAGAGAGAGAGAGAGAGAGAGAGAGAGAGAGAGAGAGAGAGAGAGAGAGAGAGAGAGAGAGAGAGAGAGAGAGAGAGAGAGAGAGATAGAGAGAGAGAGAGAGAAAGAGAGAGTGAGAGATAGAGAGAGAGAGAGAGACAGAGACAGAGACAGAGACAGAGACAGAGACAGAGACAGATACAGAGACAGAGACAGAGTGATGGTGGGGTATCAAGAGCAGTATAATGTATTGAGTGATGTCTGTGCACACTAAGCACTGTGCAGGGCTGGCTTTTAACAACCTTTATGGTTTTATTACAGTGAGAAAAACATCAGCCAACATCCTGACTCTGGCAAGACACAAAGCAAGGAAGACCATTAGGTGAACTACAGTCTAAAATAAATCAATGTACAGGAACTCCCCTGACACAGATAGAGGTCTCATCCTACTAAGTACTGTAGGATGAGGAATCAATCATAGTGTGGTATAATGACCTCTATACTCCCTCTCCATCGGGGAAGTCCACCTAGAGAGACTAGACTCCTGGTACCTGGACTTATGGATGACAGGAACACAACCCCACCACAGCTCACCCAAACACTGCGCTGCTGAATCTAATGGTTGAAAAGTGGAGAGTTAATCGGTATGATTGGAATTAGTAAGTGTTAAATACATTTTAATATGGCTAGTTATTAAAGCCTTTATCACTGTGGAGAATGACACATATGGTCAGAGAGCAAGCTGATACTATCATAGGAATTACACTGTCAATGATTTTCTCTCTTTCCTTCCACCTCTCTCTCTCTCAATTCAATTCAATTCAATGTGCTTTATTAGCATGACGTAACAATGTTCATATTGCCAAAGCTTACTTGGGATATTTACAATATGAAAATAATAAGAATCAGTATTGTCAACGGGCCAACAGTAACAACAATAAGGGTCAAAATAACCATACATTTAACAATAACAATAAACATACAGTAGAGGACATGTGCAGGTTGATTGGTCTGTCAGACACTGTCCCTCATCTTATGGCAGGCAGCAATGTAGTGCGCTGCCAACGCACAGCTCTCTGCATCCTCCCCCAACAGGATGGGTAGCCTATTCTCATCAGAGAGGTCTTTAAAACCTTGACTAAGGGTTTCAAATTTGGGGAAATGACACTCTCTAATTGTTTTATATTTTTTACATTTTGTCAGAAAATGCAGCTCCGTCTCAGGTTCTGCTGTTGTGCAGTGGTTGCACAGCCTTTCCTCTACAGGGAGCCAGGTTTTCCTGTGTCTACTCTTCTCAATGGCAAGGCTGTGCTCACTGAGCCTGTACTTTGTCAAGGTTTTTCTAAGGTTTTGATCAGTAACCATGGTCAAATAGTTAGACATGGTGTACTGTCGATTTAGGGCCAGATAGCACTGCATTTAGCTTTGTGCTTGTGCTTGTGTTTCCCAATAAGCAATGTAGTTTTGTTTTGTAATTTGGTTTATTCTGATTGATTGGATGTTCTGGTCCTGAGGCTTCAGTGTGTTAGTAGAACAAGTTTGTGAACTCAGCCCCAGGACCAGCTGGATGAGGGGACTCTTTTCTTTGCTCAGCTCTTGGCATTGCAGGGCTTGGTAATGATATGAGAGGGGGTCACTGTATATTAGATGTTTCCAAAACTTAATTGCTATTTTTTAGTTTTTATTATTAGTGAATATTGGCCTAATTCTGCCATGCATGCATTGTTTGTAGTTTTTCTCTGGACATTTAGGAGAATCTTACACAACTCCGCATGCAGGGTTTCATTGGGGTGTTTGTCCCATTTGATGAAATTGTGTTTTGGAAGTGGACCCCACACCTCGCTGCCATAAAGTGCAATAGATTCAGTGATACATTCAATTAGTTTTAGCCAAATTTAAATTATTTCAATTTGGTTTTAATGGTTTTAACAGGAGTCATAATCATGATTTTAACAGGAGTCATAATCATGCTTTTACTGGTTTAAACAGGTGTCATAGTCATGTTTTAATGGTTTTTACAGGAGTCATAGACATGGTTTTAATGGTTTAAACAGGAGTCATAATCATGGTTCTAATGGTTTTATCAGTAGTTATAAACATGGTTTTAATGGTTTTAATAGGAGTCATAATCATGGTTGTAATAGTTTTAATAGGAGTCATAATCATGGTTTTAACAGGAGTCATAATCTTGGTTTTAATGGTTTTAACAGGAGTCATAATCATGGTTTTAGTGGTTTTAATAGGACTCATAATCATGCTTTTACTGGTTTAAACAGGTGTCATAGTCATGGTTTTAATGGTTTTTACAGGAGTCATAGACATGGTTTTAATGGTTTAAACAGGAGTCATAATCATGGTTCTAATGGTTTTATCAGTAGTTATAAACATGGTTTTAATGGTTTTAATAGGAGTCATAATCATGGTTGTAATAGTTTTAATAGGAGTCATAATCATGGTTTTAACAGGAGTCATAATCTTGGTTTTAATGGTTTTAACAGGAGTCATAATCATGGTTTTAGTGGTTTTAATAGGACTCATAATCATGGATTTAATGGTTTTAACCGGAGTCATAATCATGGTTTTAATGGTTTTAATAGGAGTCATAATCATGGTTTTAATGGTTTTAATAGGAGTCATAGTCATGGTTTTAACAGGTATGTTCATCATGGTTTAATGCTTTAAACAGGAGTCATAATCATGGTTTTAATGGGAGCCATAATCATGGTTTTAACAGGAGTCACAATTGTGGTTTTAATAGGAGTCATAATCATGGTTTTAATGGTTTTAACAGGAGTCATAATCATGGTTTTAATGGTTTTAACAGGAGTCATAATCATGGTTTTAATAGGAGTCATAATCATGGTTTTAGTGGTTTTAATAGGAGTCATAATCATGGTTTTAACTGGAGTCATATTCTTGGTTTTAATAGTTTTAACTGTAGTCATAATCATGGATTTAATGGTTTTAACCGGAGTCATAATCATGGTTTTAATGGTTTTAATAGGAGTCATAATCATGGTTTTAATGGTTTTAATAGGAGTCATAGTCATGGTTTTAACAGGTATGTTCATCATGGTTTAATGCTTTAAACAGGAGTCATAATCATGGTTTTAATGGGAGTCATAATCATGGTTTTAACAGGAGTCACAATTGTGGTTTTAATAGGAGTCATAATCATGGTTTTAATGGTTTTAACAGGAGTCATAATCATGGTTTTAATGGTTTTAACAGGAGTCATAATCATGGTTTTAATAGGAGTCATAATCATGGTTTTAGTGGTTTTAATAGGAGTCATAATCATGGTTTTAACTGGAGTCATATTCTTGGTTTTAATAGTTTTAACTGTAGTCATAATCATGGTTTTAATAGGAGTCATAATCATGGTTTTAGTGGTTGTAATAGGAGTCATAATCATGGTTTTAACTGGAGTCATATTCTTGGTTTTAATAGTTTTAACTGTAGTCATAATCATGGTTTAAATGGTTTTAACAGGAGTCAAAATCATGGTTTTAGTGGTTTTAATAGGAGTCATAATCATGGTTGTAATAGTTTTAATAGGAGTCAATCTTGGTTTTAATGGTTATAATAGGAGTCATAATCATGGTTGTAATAGTTTTAATAGGAGTCATAATCATGGTTTTAATGATTATAATGGGAGTCATAATCATGGTTGTAATAGTTTTAACAGGAGTCATAATCACGGTTTTAACAGGAGTCACAATTGTGGTTTTAATAGGAGTCATAATCATGGTTTTAATGGTTTTAACAGGAGTCATAATCATGGTTTTAATAGGAGTCATAATCATGGTTTTAGTGGTTTTAATAGGAGTCATAATCATGGTTTTAACTGGAGTCATATTCTTGGTTTTAATAGTTTTAACTGTAGTCATAATCATGGTTTTAACAGGAGTCACAATTGTGGTTTTAATAGGAGTCATAATCATGGTTTTAATGGTTTTAACAGGAGTCATAATCATGGTTTTAATAGGAGTCATATTCATGGTTTTAATGGTTTTAACAGGAGTCATAATCATGGTTTTAGTGGTTTTAATAGGAGTCATAATCATGGTTGTAATAGTTTTAACAGGAGTGATAATCATGGATTTAATGGTTATAATAGGAGTCATAATCATGGTTGTAATAGTTTTAATAGGAGTAATAATCATGGTTGTAATGGTTATAATGGGAGTCATAATCATGGTTGTAATAGTTTTAACAGGAGTCATAATCATGGTTTTAATGGTCATAATAGGAGTCATAATCATGGTTTTAATGGTTATAATAAGAGTCATAATCTTGGTTTTAATGGTTTTAATAGGAGTCATAATCATGGTTGTAATAGTTTTAATAGGAGTCATATTCATGGTTTTAATGGTTTTAACAGGAGTCATAATCATGGTTTTAGTGGTTTTAACAGGAGTCATAATCATGGTTTTAATGGTTTTAACAGGAGTCATAATCATGGTTTTAATGGTTTTAATAGGAGTCATAACCATGGTTTTAGTGGTTTTATTAAATCAAATCAAATCAAATTGTATTTGTCAGACATACACATGGTTAACAGATGTTAATGCGAGTGTAGCGAAATGCTTGTGCTTCTAGTTCCGACCATGCAGTAGTATCTAACAAGTAATCTAACAAATTCACAACAACTACCTTATACACACAAAAGTAAAGGAATGAATACGAGTATGTACATATAAATATAATAAGAGTCATAATCATGGTTGTAATAGTTTTAATAGGAGTCATAGTCATGGTTTTAACAGGTGTGTTCATCATGGTTTAATGCTCTAAACAGGAGTCATAATCATGGTTTTAACAGGAGTCATAATCATGGTTTAATGGTTTTACAGGGAGACTGTAGAAAGGTTAATTTGGCTTGTTGGGGGTGTAATGGTTTTACAGGGAGACTGTAGAAAGGTTAATTTGGCTGGTTGGAGGTGTAATTAATTGGTATAATGACTGTGATGTCACACAGACTGACTGAGCCTGCTCAGTGACACAGGCGTAATTACACCGTCTTGGTCACCAGGGGAGACTGACATGGAACATGGAAAACATGTGTGTGTGTTCATGTGTGTACGTGTGTGTGTGTGTGTCTTTGGCGTTCTGACAGAATAATAAATATTAATGGAGTGACTGCATGGTCTACAGAATCTCTAAAGGGATCAAGTCCAACATGTGATGCTGTATCCTGATGTATAGGCTGTTGTTTTGTTTTATATTTCTCTGACAGCATTAGTAGCAAGGTTGGAATGTAGCTGACTGACAGAGAATTTTTGAGACCGACAGATAGACTGAGGGATGTGACAGAGAATTTCTGAGACTGACAGGTAGACTGACCGATGTGACAGAGAATTTCTGAGACTGACAGGTAGACTGAGGGATGTGAGACTTTTTGAGACTGACAGAAAGACACAATCAGACAGAAGCACATGGAAACTCACAAGACTGCCCAGCTCCTCTATGTCTTCACCAAACAGAGAGGGGGAAACCTTTTTCTTCAGACAGGCCGACAAGCCTCCAATCACAAGCCCCAAGGTACCTTATTATCCTCTAGGCACAATGAGATGTGTTATGACAAATACATTCTGTATCATACAGTTCATGAGTTACTAATGTGATGTTACTCATGTGATGTTACTAATGTGATGTTACTAATGCAATGTTACTAATGTGTTGTTACTAATGTGATGTTACTAATGCGATGTTACTAATGTGATGTTACTAATGTGATGTTACTAAAGTAATGTTACTAATGTGATGTTACTAATGTGATGTTACTAATGCAATGTTACTAATGCGATGTTACTAATGTAATGTTACTAATGTGATGTTACTAATGTGATGTTACTAATGTGATGTTACTAATGTGATGTTACTAATGTGATGTTACTAATGTGATGTTACTAATGTGATGTTACTAATGTGATGTCACTAATGCGATGTTACTAATGCGATGTTACTAATGCGATGTTACTAATGTGATGTTATTAATGTGATGTTACTAATGTGATGTTACTAATGCGATGTTACTAATGTGATGTTACTAATGCGATGTTACTAATGCGATGTTACTAATTGTCACGACTTAAATATCAGTGGGTCGCTAGCGGGATCATCCCGACTCTACTAGCAAAAATCTGAGGCGCCAAATTTTAAATCCGAAAGTTGAATTATTAAATATCCAGCTATATACAAGTGTTCCATACTCATCAAAAGCTCTGTTTCTTGGCAATATCACAGCGTTGTCAGATTTCAAAAAGGCTTTACGGCGAAAGCAGCACATTCATTTGTTTGAGGCTAGCACCTCACATATTTTCCAATAGCCATGTATCGATTAGCAATCATGGAACACACATAACACATTTCACAGCGAAAACAAAGTAATTACCTGTTGAAGAACTTCTGCTGAGGTCTTCCTAAGTGTCCAACGAAGACAATCCATGGTTCTTTTGTTAGAAAAAGTAACGTCTTTTATCCATAAATCCTCCATTTGGTTCATGCGTTATAATCAGAAACGACAGCCTCCATTACTCCTTTGAAACTCGGCGCCAGCTCGTTAAAATTATACCTATAAACTTGTCCAAAAACAATCAAACATAGTTTTAAATGTATCCTTAGGAACCCTTTTACGTATATGTACTATTATAAATCAGCCGGAATATAAACTGAACGCTAAAAACGATAAATAAGGCACAGCGCGCCGTCTCATGCACGCGCACTCTGAAGAGTTTTCAGAAGAGGGTCCTCATTGCCATGCTGTTTATCAATGGCCGAAATACCTCCAAGATGGAGTAAAACACCGTCTCGTGGTTGATGACATCATAAGGAAGCGACGTGCATTGCGTTCACATGCCTATATATGGTCATTTTGGATAGGAGGGGCTCAAAAATGAGCAATGTGTCAAAATGACTTTTTTCAGGACAGAGATTCCTCAGGGTTTTGCCTGCCAAATGCGTTGTGATTGACGCACAGACAAATGGTTAACAGTTTTGGAAAATTCAGAGTGTTTCCTATCCAATGGTACTAAATATATGCATATCCCATTTTCTGGGCCTAAATGGGAGGCATTTTACTTTGGGCACGCCAGGCTCTCCAAAACAGTCACCTTTGCTGCTGGAGCCGGTGAAGTTATTAAACTGACGGTGGCTCCTCTGCCTGTTCGGGCGGCGTTTCGGCGGTCACTGGCCTACTAGCTGCCACCGATCCTCTATTTTCTGTCTGTTGATTATTCTTATTGTTTGCACCTGTTTTCGTTTTGTGTTTGTTAGGGCTATTTAAGCCGGTTAAGCCTGCCTCCTTTTGTGCAAGCTTGTTTTCTGTTCTGTTGGTGTGTAGCGCATGTCCTATGTTTGGGCTGCTCATATTGTATCTGATTTTTCGCCTGTGTGTTTTGGCGTTGGACATTTTCTAAACGCATTAAAGTCGGTTGTTCCGTTCACTCTGCTCTCTGCGCCTGACTCCACACCCACCACTCCTAGCTGACGTGACACTAATGTGATGTTACTAATGTGATGTTACTAATGTGATGTTACTAATGTGATGTTACTAATGTAATGTTACTAATGTATCTGCAATTTACGCGACTGTCTGAGGCATGACATTGACCAAGTAGAGGATGTGTGGAAGCAGACTGGGGCATGGTTCTGAGAGAGAGAGAGAGAGAGAGAGAGAGAGAGAGAGAGAGAGAGAGAGAGAGAGAGAGAGAGAGAGAGAGAGAGAGAGAGAGAGAGAGAGAGAGAGAGAGAGAGAGAGAGAGAGAGAGAGAGAGAGAGGTTGGCATTGTCTCTGAGGTTGCCATTGTCTCTGAGGTTGGCATTGTCTCCCCTCTAGACAGTTGTTTGTGATTGGATGGGACAGTTGTGATAATATCCATATCAGTGTCAAACCTTACTGTACTCAGTCCTGTCCCCTCTCTCTGCTGTGTGTGTGTTCTCACCATCTTTGTGTTCAAGAGAAAGACAGAGGGAAATGGAACATGAGGCAGCGTGATAGGAAGAAGCCAAGGTGGAGACTGTGTGTTAGAGAGAAAGACAGAAGGATGTTGAACTTAGGCAGTGGGATAGGAAGAAGCCAAGGTAGAGACTATGTGTTAGACAGAAAGACAAAGGGAAATGGAACATGAGGCAGTGGGATAGGAAGAAGCCAAGGTGGAGACTGTATGTATATATGTGTGTTAGAGAGAAAGAGAGAGGGCTCAATACTGAGTGGTTCAGTGATCCTAGTGCTTGCCAGAACAGCCCCAGCCATTATAAACACACCCATCAAATCTCCCTACCTATTAGGCCCCAGTCCCAGTACTGGTGGAGGCACAGGGAAGGTGAGTGTGTGTATGAAGAACACGGCCAGCTTGTTTAACGTGGTGTGAAGAGCAGGTGAGGGCATATAAACCACCTGGGATCCTGTGTCACCATTAACACACCACAAAAAACAACCTAGTCATATATAACATGACCCAGCAGCACACAGTCATAAATAACATGACCCAGCAGAACACAGTCATATATAACATGACCCAGCAGCACACAGTCATATATAACATGACCAAGCAGAACCCAGTAATACATAACATGACCGAGCAGCACACAGAGGCCACGGTCTGTCTGACACAGCAGCACACAGTGGCCATGGTCTGTCTGACCCAGCAGCACACAGTGGTCATGCTCTGTCTGACCCAGCAGCACACAGTGGCCATGGTTTGTCTGACCCAGCAGCACACAGTGGCCATGGTCTGTCTGACCCAGCAGCACACCGTGGCCATGGTCTGTCTGACCGAAACACACCATCAACTGCTCCTTATGAACTACAAACATGATCCAAGATCAGTCGCATTGTCTACCTCACCTTTGACCTCTTGATGATTTTAAAATAGCAGTTCAACTTGAGATCCACAAGGAAAAGACACCTTCTATTTTGTCATTAACTTGTTCGGCAGTGGCAGCTGAGGGGTCGGTTTTGGAGACCCTGGCGTGCCCTAAAGTAAAATGCCTCCCATTCAGGCCCAGAAAATAGGATATGCATATATTTGGTACCATTGGATAGGACACACTCTGAATTTTCCAAAACTGTTAACCATTTGTCTGTGAGTAAAACAGAACGCATATAGCAGGCGAAACCCCGAGGAATTTCTGTCCTGGAAAAAGTGATTTTGACACATTGCTCATTTGGGCACCCCTCCCTCATGAAAATGCCCATATAAGGGCATATGAATGCAGTACCCATCGCTTCCTTTAGATGTCAACAGTCTCGAGACAGTGTAAGTTTTCATTTTGGATGAATTAGACCAGAGAATAAGAGCAAACCAGGAAGTGTATCTTTTATGTAAACAGTACCCAGTCTTGTGGCGCCCGACAAAGCGCGGCTGTGTCTTTACAGTCGTTATCGATCAGTTTATATTCGGTTGATTTATAATAGTAAATATACGTAAAAGTGTTCCTAAGGATACATTTAAAACTATGTTTTATTGTTCTTGGACAAGTTTATAGGTATAAGATGAACGAGTTTGCGTCACGTTTCAATGGACTAGTGGAGGCTGTTGTTTCTGATTATAACGCGCGAACCAAATGGAGGATTTATGGATAAAATACATTACTTTTTCTAACAAAAGAACCATGGATTGTCTTCGTTGGACACTTAGGATGACCTCAGCAGAAGTTCTTCAACAGGTAATTGATTTGTTTTCGCTGTGAAATGTGTTATGTGTGTGCCATGATGGCTAATCGATTCATGGCTATGGGAAAAATATGTGAGGTGCTACCCTCAAACAATCAAATGTGCTGCTTTCGCCGTAAAGCCTTTTTGAAATCTGACAACGCTGTGATATTGCCAAGAAACAGAGCTTTTGATGAGTATGGAACATTTGTATATTGGTGGATGTTTAATAATTCAAATTTTGGATTTTGAATTTGGCGCTTTACATTTTACCTGGTAGTGTCGGGAGCAGCCCGCTAGCGCCCCAGTGATCCCTGAGAAGTTAACAGACAGGGTCAGAGTCTCATCTCTACAACCCTTCAGACACCTTCTGTACTGTCATTAACAGACAGGGTCAGAGTCTCATCTCTACAACCCTTCAGACACCGTCTATACTGTCATTAACAGACAGGGTCAGAGTCTCATCTCTACAACCCTTCAGACACTTTCTATACTGTCATTAACAGACAGGGTCAGAGTCTCATCTCTACAACCCTTCAGACACCTTCTGTACTGTCATTAACAGACAGGGTCTGAGGTTTGCTATAATGGTTACAGAAAGGGTAGGCCAGCAACATTTGGATCTAGGTTGCACAGTGGTGTAATTCAATACTGTGTGTTTTTGTATTTGTGTGTAATAGAGATAGCAGGAGAGAGAGAGAGAGAGAGAGAGAGAGAGAGAGAGAGAGAGAGAGAGAGAGAGAGAGAGAGAGAGAGAGAGAGAGAGAGAGAGAGAGAGTGAGCGAGAGTGAGCGAGAGTGTTTTACAACTTCACTGTATGTGCTCAGCAACTAGAAAATGTGATAACCATCACAAATAACAAAGATCAACCAACGCTGTGTGTTTGCCCGCTGTAGTCCTTTCCTGCTGTCAAAAATCCAGCGTTTCTATGTCAAACAATTTTGTTAATCTGTATTTCAGTTTTTTGTGATGCTTATTAAGTGTAATATTGGAATGCAAACTCAAAATGTAATACATTTCAACCCTACATCTGACATGATACAGGGGTCTTCTTTTTTTTAAACCATCATCTCTGATTATGTACGTCTGTTATTCAACCAGGCTGTGCCTGTGATAACCCCCATTGTCTGTGGTTATTGGAAGGACGACACTGGTGTATTGTAATCGGTCGATTATGAGAGATTAGGAATCAGGATCAATACAATCATGGATTAACAGGACATTGCGAATGGCCATTGGATAATACGTTTTATCAATAATGGTGAAAGGCTGAAGCTGAGATGACACTGACATGATGTATCACTGTTATTTTGTAATTTGGTGTTTTTTTTAAAGAGCAAGATGCTAGCTGTGTGATTAAATGTGTATGTAATGACTGAAAATGAAATCAAGCTAGTATACTGAGTGGTCAGGATGTCAGTGCATAGTAACACTCCTACCAGCATACAGTGAGGGAAAAAAGTATTTGATCCCCTGCTGATTTTGTACGTTTGCCCACTGACAAAGAAATGATCAGTCTATAATTTTTATGGTAGGTTTATTTGAACAGTGAGAGACAGAATAATAACAAAAATATCCAGAAAAACGCAGGTGAAAAATGTTATAAATTGATTAGCATTTTAATGAGGGAAATAAGTATTTGACCCCCTCTCAATCAGAAAGATTTCTGGCTTCCTGGTGTCTTTTATACAGGTAATGAGTTGAGATTAGGAGCACACTCTTAAAGGGAGTGCTCCTAATCTCAGTTTGTTGCCTGTATAAAAGACACCTGTCCACAGAAGCAATCAATCAATCAGATTCCAAACTATCCACCATGGCCAAGACCAAAGAGCTCTCCAAGGATGCCAGGGACAAGATTGTAGACCTACACAAGGCTGGAATGGGCTACAAGACCATCGCCAAGCAGCTTGGTGAGAAGGTGACAACAGTTGGTGCGATTATTCGCAAATGGAAGAAACACAAAAGAACTGTCAATCTCCCTCGGGCTGGGGCTCCATGCAATATCTCACCTCGTGGAGTTGCAATGATCATGAGAACGGAGGAATCAGAGGAATCAGCCCAGAACTACACGGGAGGATCTTGTCAATGATCTAAAGGCAGCTGGGACCATAGTCACCAAGAAAACAATTGGTAACACACTACGCTGTGAAGGACTGAAATCCTGCAGCGCCCGCAAGGTCCCCCTGCTCAAGAAAGCACATATACATGCCTGTCTGAAGTCTGCCAATGAACATCTGAATGATTCAAAGGACAACTGGGTGAAACTGTTGTGGTCAGATGAGACCAAAATGGAGCTCATTTGGCATCAACTCAACTCGCCGTGTTTGGAAAAGGAGGAATGCTGCCCATGACCCCAAGAACACCATCCCCACCGTCAAACATGGAGGTGGAAACATTATGCGTTGGGGGTGTTTTTCTGCTAAGTGGACAGGACAACTTCACCGCATCAAAGGGACGATGGACGGGGCCATGTACCGTCAAATCTTGGGTGAGAACCTCCTTCCCTCAGCCAGGGCATTGAAAATGGGTCGTGGATGGGTATTCCAGCATGACAATGACCCAAAACACACGGTCAAGGCAACAAAGGAGTGGCTCAAGAAGAAGCACATTAAGGTCCTGGAGTGGCCTAGCCAGTCTCCAGACCTTAAAAACTACTTAGGGAGCAGTGGGGTGCGCCCCACTCCCAAAACTACCCGTTGAAATGCAAGGCGCCAAATTCAAAATCCAAAAGTTTAGTTATTAAACATTCATCAATATACAAGTGTTGCATAGTCATCAAAAGCTCTGATTCTTGGCAATATCATAGCGTTGTCAGATTTCAAAAAAGCTTCATGGCGAAAGCACAACATTTGATTGTTTGAGGGTAGCACCTCCAATATTTCTGCATTAGCATAAATTAATAAACCATCGCGGTTCACACAAAACACATTTCACAGCAAAAACAAATCCCTTACCTTTTGTAGAACTTCTGCTGAGGGCTTCCCAAGTGTCCAACGAAGACATCCAATGATTCTTTTGTTAGAAAAAGTCATTTATTATATCCATAAATCTCAGTTTGGTTGGTGTGTTATGTTCAGAAAATCCAACGTCGAATCGCCCATTGAAACGTGAAGAGAACGCGTTCAAATATTTCTATAAACTTTTCCTAAACAAATCAAATACCAGTGAAAATGCATCCTTAGCTATCCTTTTATGAATATTAGAGATAATATTTCACTCGGATGGTCACCTATACCTTATATAAGTAAAATAACGTTGGGCTCTCCAGCCAGACTCGCACCTGAGAAAACTTGTTGACATTTCAGGTCCCCATTCCATTTCCTGTACCTATTCGCAATTCTTTCTCCAAGCTCTCTGAGTCTTTGTATATAGACTGCTGACATCTAGTGGAAGCCATAGGTACTGCAGTCTCAGTCCTGGTAACAAATTGATTCAATAGGGAGTGTGTCTAAGAGAGCCAAAGGTCACCAGAAACTGATTTCCGGATGTTTTTTTCTCTGGTTTTTGCCTGCTAAATGAGTTCTGTTATACTCACAGACATTATGTTAGAAACTTCAGAGTGTTTCCTATCCAATAGTACTAATTATGTGCAAATCCTATTTTCTGGGCCTGAGTGGGAGGCATTTTACTTTGGGCACGCCAGACTCTCCAAAACCGTCACCTCGGGAGCCGCTCCCTAAGAAGTTAATCCCATAGAAAAGGGGCTGCCAAACCTCAGCCTCGAAACCTTAATGACTTGGAGAAGATCTGCAAAGAGGAGTGGGACAAAATCCCTCCTGAGATGTGTGCAAACCTGGTGGCCAACTACAAGAAACGTCTGACCTCTGTGATTGCCAACAAGGGTTTTGCCACCAAGTACTAAGTCATATTTTTCAGAGGGGTCAAATACTTATTTCCCTCATTAAAATGCAAATCAATTTATAACATTTTTCACTTGCGTTTTTCTGGATTTTTGTGTTGTTATTCTGTCTCTCATTGTTCAAATAAACCTACCATTAAAATTATAGACTGATCATTTCAGTGGGCAAACGTACAAAATCAGCAGGGGATCAAATATTTTTTTCCCTCACTGTAGCCCTTCACAATATCACAGTAACTATTAATGCAAACTTATTTCTGAGCTGTGACCCACTTGAAGCTTTAACCTCTACAGGTACTGGGGAAGGATTCGGAAGTTTGGAGAGTCTGGTGTGCCCAAAGTAAAATGCCTGCCACTCAGGCCCAGAAACTAGGATATGCACATACTTAGTACTATTGGATAGAAAACACTCTGAGTATAACAGAACTGATATGGCAGGCGAAAACCTGAGGAATTTCTGTTTTTTTTGGGACATGTCTTTTTTCTAATGGTTTACTATGGGATTTGTTGTAACTTAGGACCCAGATTGCAGTACCTATGGCTTCCACTAGATGTAAACAGTCTTTAGACAAGGTTTTATTCGTTTACCTTGAATAACAACCTTACAGAAGAAGAATATGTAAGTGGATGGAGGAAGTGGCTTTTGTGTTTTGAGCGCGAGACAGTGAGCGCGCTCCTCGGGATTTTACTTTTCTATCGTTTAGGATATTATCCGTGTGAATTATTATATTTAATATACATAAAAGTGTACCTAAGGATACATTATAAATTATGTTTGATTTGTTTGGGCAAAGTTGATAGGTATAATTTGAACGCTTTCTCTTCCCTGTACAATGGGCGAGTGGACAGTGGATTTCTGAACACAATGCGTCAACCAAACAGAGATTTATGGATATAAACAATTACTTTTTCTAACAAAAGGAACATGGATTGTCTTGCTTGGACACTTCGGATTGCCCTCAGCAGAAGATCATCAAAGGTAAGCGATTTATTTTAGCTCTTTTATGTGTTTTGTGAGACCCGTGCTGGTTATGAAATTATGCTAATGCATAAAATATGTGAGGGGCTGTCCTCAGACAATCAAATGTTGTGCTTTCGCCGTAAAGTCTTTTTGAAATCTGACAACGCTGTGAGATTGCCAAGAGTCTACGCTTTTGAAGACTATGCAACACTTGTATATTGATGAATATTTTATAATTCTACTTTTGGATTTTGAATTTGTCGCCTTACATTTCTCCCTTTAGTGTCGGGATTGGGTGTCGCTAGTGCCCCAATGATCCTTAAGTAGTTTTAACAAGTGAAGTGAGCCATCAGGTTGACAGAGCCAGTGTCACTAGCAGGGTCACGTACGAAGCCATTAAGACATCATGGGGTCCCAACCCTCTATTTGTCAAGATGAGAGTCTGAGTCTCTACTCTCCTCTCCTCTCCTCTTCTCTTTTATTTTCTTCTCTTCTCTTCTCTTCTCTTCTCTTCTCTTCTCTTCTCTTCTCTTCTCTTCTCTTCTCTTCTCTTCTCTTCTCTTCTCTCCTCTCCTCTCCTCTCCTCTCCTCTTCATCTCCTCTCCTCTCCTATCCCCTCCCTTCCTTTTCTCTCCTGATCTTTTTATCCTCTTCTCTTGCTGTCTTTCTCTCACTCCAAATCCAATTCCGCTCAGTCATTTCCAATTGTTGCCTCTCACACACAAGCTTGCAGCACCAGCCCATTCCGATGGCCCAAACTGGAATTGGCAATTCAGACCTGACTATTGATCACGTTGTTTTCAACCAAGCCCCTGAGCGTGATTGTATGAGGGAGTGTGTGTGTGAGAGAGTGATTGTGTGAGAGAGTGTGTGTGTGAGAGAGTGCTGGTATGCATGAGTGCCTGTTGAGGAGGTATTGAAATGCATAAGGACTAAGTTATAATGGGGGTGATCCGTTTAGAAGGTGGACAACATTTAAAAGGTGGACAACATTTAGAAGGTGGACAACATTTAAAAGGTGGACAACATTTAGAAGGTGGACAACATTTAAAAGGTGGACAACATTTAGAAGGTGGACAACATTTAGAAGGTGGACAACATTTAAAAGGTGGACAACATTTAGAAGGAGGACAATATTTAGAAAGTGGACAACATTTAGAAGGTGGACAACATTTAAAAGGTGAACAACATTTAGAAGGTGGACAACATTTAAAAGGTGGACAACATTTAGAAGGTGGACAAAATGTAAAAGGTGGACAACATTTAGAAGGTGGACAACATTTAGAAGGTGGACAACATTTAGAAGGAGGACAACATTTAGAAAGTGGACAACATTTAGAAGGTGGACAACATTTAAAAGGTGGACAACATTTAGAAGGTGGACAACATTTAGAAGGTGGACAACATTTAGAAGGTGGACAACATTTAGAAGGTGGACAACATTTAGAAAGTCAACAAAATTTAGAAGGTGAACAACATTTAGAAGGTGGACAACATTTAGAAGGTGGACAACATTTAAAAGCTGGACAACATTTAGAAGGTGGACAACATTTAGAAGGTGGACAACATTTAAAAGGTGGACAACATTTAGAAGGAGGACAACATTTAGAAAGTGGACAACATTTAGAAGGTGGACAACATTTAAAAGGTGAACAACATTTAGAAGGTGGACAACATTTAAAAGGTGGACAACATTTAGAAGGTGGACAAAATGTAAAAGGTGGACAACATTTAGAAGGTGGACAACATTTAGAAGGTGGACAACATTTAGAAGGAGGACAACATTTAGAAAGTGGACAACATTTAGAAGGTGGACAACATTTAAAAGGTGGACAACATTTAAAAGGTGGACAACATTTAGAAGGTGGACAACATTTAGAAGGTGGACAACATTTAGAAGGTGGACAACATTTAGAAGGTCAACAAAATTTAGAAGGTGAACAACATTTAGAAGGTGGACAACATTTAGAAGGTGGACAACATTTAGAAGGTGAACAACATTTAGAGGGTGGACAATATTTAAAAGGTGGACAACATTTAGAAGGTGGACAACATTTAGAAGGTGGACAACATTTAGAAGGTGGACAACATTTAGAATGTCAACAAAATTTAGAAGGTGAACAACATTTAGAAGGTGGACAACATTTAGAAGGTGGACAACATTTAAAAGGTGGACAACATATAACGTGAGATGTCCGTTCACTGTCAGATGGCAAGCCTATCTACAGCAGCAGTGAATATAGCTGTAAGACATGTAAGAATGAAAGCCCTTCATGTCCATGTTAGATCCACAGGACCTATCTCTACCACTACTCCCCCAGGGGATAGCTGTGGAACCAATTAGCCATGCAGACAGTGTCTATAGGCATTATACAGCCAGTGTCCACAAGTCTTTTTTGGTCTCACTCTCACCATTATAACATAGTGCTTGGACTACAAACACATAACTATCATGCCTTGTTTCCACAAAGTGTGTGTGTGTGTGTGTGTGTGTGTGTTTGACAGGTTATAGGCTAGAATGAACGTTCTCCAGCTCTGTAAAGCAGGTCATATAGTATGGTTGCATTCCTGCTACAATGGACTATCCTGTGACCTGCTGAACTATGTACTACCTGGAGATACTGGAACAACATCTTACTGATTGTTCAATTGTTTAGAACTACCTTTGATGTGCTTGTTTTTCTATCTTTCTAGCAGTTACTTTGTACTGTTTGAGGTTTAATGAGACAACACATGATAAAAATATCAAAAGGCCAAGCAGACTATACAGAAGTAGAACTGATTTAAAATATTTAAAATACAAGGACAATACTTCAACAAGCATAAGTGGAGATCCACTGACTGGTCTTTCACTATTTCTGTCTCTTTTTCATCATCTCTTTCTCTCTGCCCCCTTTATCTTATCTTATCTCTCTCTCTCTCTCTCTCTCTCTCTCTCTCTCTCTCTCTCTCTCTCTCTCTCTCTCTCTCTCTCTCTCTCTCTCTCTCTCTCTCTCTCTCTCTCTCTCTCTCTCTCTCTCTCTCTCTCCTTCTTTCGCACCTCTCTCCATCTCTCTCTATCTCTCTCTCTCATAGTAATATGAGTTACTTTAAGTACTGATATACTGTACTTTGACAGCTAATTATCTTCTACAGCACACTGAGCATGGAAGTGAAATAAACCTGATACACACACAACCCCAAATGTGCATAAACACACACACACACACAGACACACACACACTCAAACACACAGTCAATCTATTCAAACTAAATCCACATTTCCTTTCTTCAAATGTTCAATGAAGTTATTACCAGCTAATTGTAAAAACAGTCTTCATAAAATCCATTTAAAATCCAATTACCATAGTTTCTAAAAATTCCTTTAATTTCACCACCCATGTCAGCATTCATGTTTACGTCTGATTGAAAACACTGAGTTTCTAGTGACTTTGTCTAATACCTTTGTCTAATGACTGATATCTGGCGAACAACATTGGCTAATTACATATGACCTGTGAAGAGAAGAGATTCAAAGGCTCTTCAGAGACCCATTATATAAAGACTGTTAGTTTGTGTTTCATATCAACAGATGATCACTGAACACACACACATTTAAAAATATCTAAAAGTAGGATGAGCTGCATTGTTTCCACAAAGTACTGCAGATGCAGTAGTTTAGTGTACACTTCATGAGACAATGTATTGACCTGACCACTGAGCAGTATGCTTGGCATGTTCCTTAGTAACTGTGGCAAACTGTACAAAAACTATTATACACTCAAACAAACAAAAAAATACCCAGAACAACAATCACACCAAATTACACACTGATTAGTTAAATGTATTTCTCTGTTTGAGAAACACTACAGACAAAAATAACTACACACAATAAAAAACCATAAACACACTAATGCATGCATTTCATGGACACAAGAAAGCACACACACGCATACCCACACCTCCTACATTTCTCACTCAGAGGACGGCTTGTAGGCTAGTGAGCCAATCTGATCGTTTCCATGACAACAGAGGGCTGAGGAAGCAAACTTCTGTCAGGTGCCACGAGCTGATTGCAGTAGAACCATGTGTGTGTGTGTGTGTGTGTGTGTGTGTGTGTGTGTGTGTGTGTGTGTGTGTGTGTGTGTGTGTGTGCGTGCGTGCCTGTGTTTGTGCCTGCATGTCTAAGAGGGAGAACAGAGTGTGCTTATCTCTGTGTCCGACCACAAATACCCCTCAGTCTGTCAGTCTACCTACTCCAACTCTCTCTCTCTCCCGTGCCTGTGTTTGTGCCTGCATGTCTAAGAGGGAGAACAGAGTGTGCTTATCTCTGTGTCCGACCACAAATACCCCTCAGTCTGTCAGTCTACCTACTCCAACTCTCTCTCTCTCCGTGCCTGTGTTTGTGCCTGCATGTCTAAGAGGGAGAACAGAGTGTGCTTATCTCTGTGTCCGACCACAAATACCCCTCAGTCTGTCAGTCTACCTACTCTCTCTCTCTCTCTCTCTCTCTCTCTCTCTCTCTCTCTCTCTCTCTCTCTCTCTCTCTCTCTCTCTCTCTCTCTCTCTCTCTCTCTCTCTCTTCTTTACCAACATATCCTGTTCAACCGACACAATTAAATTCAATTAAAGTTGCTTTATTGGCATTGGTATGTTAACATTGCCAAAGCAAGTGAAGTATGTAATATACAAAAGTGAAGTAAACAATACAAATGAATAGTAAACATTACACTCACAGAAGTTCCAAAAGAATAAAGACATTACAAATGTCATAGTATGTATACGCACAGTGTTGTACATGGTTAAAGTAAAAAAGGGAAAATAAATAAACATAATTATGGGTTGTATTTACAATGGTGTTTGTTATTCACTGGTTGCCCTTTTCTTGTGGCAACAGGTCACAAATATTGCTGCTGTGATGGCACACTGTGGTATTTCACCCAGTAGATATGGGAGTTTATCAATACTGGGTTTGTTTTCTAATTCTTTGTGGATCTGTGTAATCTGAGGGAAATATGTGTCTCTAATATGGTCATACATTTGGCAGGAGGTTATGAAGTGCAACTCAGTTTCCACCTCATTTTGTGGGCAGTGTGCAAATAGCCTGTCTTCTCTTGAGAGCCAGATCTGCCTACGGCGGCCTTTCTCAATAGCAAGGCTATGCTCACAGAGTCTGTACATAGTCAAAGCTTTCCTTTGGGTTTGGGTCAGGTATTCTGTCACTGTGTACTCTCTGTTCAGGGCCAAATTGCATTCTGGTTTGCTCTGTAATTATCTTTTTGTTTTCTCATGACTTGGTTGGTTCTAATTGTGTTGCTGTCCTGGGGCTCTGTGGGTTCTGTTTGTGTTTGTGAACAGAGCCCCAGGACCAGCTTGCTTAGGGGACTCTTCTCCAGGTTCATCTTTCTGTAGGTGATGGCTTTGTTATGGAAGGTTTGGGAATCGCTTCCTTTTAGGTGGTTACAGAATTGAACCACTCTTTTCTGGATTTCGATAATTATCAGCCTAATTTGGCTCTGCATGCATTATTTTTGGTGATTGTCCCATTTTGTAAAATCTTGGTTGGTGAGCGGACCCCAGACCTCACAACCATAAAGGGCAATGTGTTCTGTAACTGATTCAAGCATTTTTAGTCAGATCCTAATTGGTATGTCAAATTTTATGTTGCTTTTGATGGCATAGAATGCCCTTCTTCCCAAGTCTCTCAGATCGTTCACAGCTTTGTGGAAGTTACCTGTGGTGCTGATGTTTAGGCCAGTGTATGTATATTTTTTGTGTGTGCTCAGGGCAACAGTGTCTACATGGAATTTGTATTTGTGGTCCTGGCGACTGGACCTTTTTTTGTAACACTATTATTTTGGTCTTACTGAGATTTACTGTCAGGGCCCAGGTCTGGCAGAATATGTGAGGAAGATCTAGGTGCTGCTGTAGGCCCTCCATGGCACCAGATCATCGGCAAACAGTAGACATTTGACTTCAGATTCTAGCAGGGTGAGGCCAGGTTATAGTGCCCTCGCCAATTTTTTGATATGTATGTTGAAGAGGTTGGGGCTTAAGCTGCATCCCTGTCTCACCCCACGGCCCTGTGGGAAGAAATGTGTTTGTTTTTTGCCTATTTTAACCGCACACTTGTTGTTTGTGTGCATGGATTTTAAAATGCCGTATGTTTTTTCCCCAACACCACTTTCCATTAATTTGTATAGCAGACCCTCATGCCAAATTAAGTCAAAGATTTTTTTAAATCAAGAAATTATGAGAAGACTTTGCCTTTGTTTTGTTTTAGTTTTTTGTCAATTAGGTTGTGCAGGGTGAATACGTGGTCTGTCATACGGTAATTTGGTAAAAAGCCAATTTGACACTTGCTCAGTACATTGTTTTCACTGAGGAAATGTATGAGTCTGCTGTTAATGATAATGCAGATGATTTTCCCAAGTTTGCTGTTTACGCATATCCCACGGTAGTTATTGGGGTCAAATTTGTCTCCACTTTTGTGGATTGGGGTGATCAGTCCTTGGAGTGGTGGGTCAGGGTGGAGGTTTTGAGGCACAGCCACGGGAAACACTTGCATTTACCCGCTGTATGATAGCAGGGTGGAAGTATTTTCGTGGTAGCAGGGTGGAGATAACCACTTGTGCTTTTTCACTCCCGTGAGTGCTGTGGCCACCCTTTCCTGCTGTGCTCTAAAGTTGTTTGTGCCTGTGTATTATTATATGGCTAGGTGAACCTAGTTGGTCCTCAGACAGAAGTTCTAGGGCGTGCTGGGTGTTTGGACACCAGAGTTTAGACACACTGCGTTTGGAAAAAGGTTTTTTCTTGTATATATTTCTTGTATGTATTTCCCATTTGAGTCCATAAGGAGTACAATCTGTGTCTTATGTATATGTTCTCATTGGGTGTGGGGGGGTTGTCATGAGGGCGGCTGACAGGGCTTGGGGTTCTTCATTTGTCTGTCCCGCTGTGATGTCGACGCTATGGTCAGGGTTTGGGGTGGACTGCTCTGCTGTCAAGACTTTTGTCTGGAGCTGTGGGCTGTTCTGCTGGCTTCTCTGCGGGGATGGCCACCACTCTAGTAGGTTGTTCTTTGTCACACGCCATCCCCCTCACCCTCTCCTCCAGCAGTCTGGAGGGCGGCAAGTAGCCTAGTGGTTAGAGCGCTGGGCCAGTAATTGAAAGTTTGCTAGATCAAATCGCTGAGCTGACAAGGTAAACATCAGTCATTCTGCCTGTGAAGAAGGCAGTTAACCAGGCCGTCATTGTAAATAAGAATTTGTTCTTAACTGACTTGCAAAGTTAAATAAAGGTTAAATTTAAAAAAAAAATCTGATCCTCTCCTCTAGTGCTTTGTTCTGAAATACGGGGCCACAGTGTCTCCCGACCCCTCCTGTCTCAGCCTCCAGTATTTATGCTGCAGTAGTTTATGTATCAGGGGGCTAGGGTCGGTCTGTTATATCTGGAGTATTTCTCCTCTCTTATCCGGTGTCCTGTGTGAATATAATTATCTCTCTCTCTCTCTCTCTCTCTCTCTCTCTCTCTCTCTCTCTCTCTCTCTCTCTCTCTCTGTCTCTCGGAGGACCTGAGCATTAGGACCATTCCTCAAGGCCTACCTGGCCTGATGACTCCTTGATGTCCCCAGTCCACCTGGCCGTGCTACTTCTCCAGTTTCAACTGTTCTGCCTGTTCTATGAACATTTTAAAATCTTGTCCATGTTCTGTTATAATCTGCACCCGGCACAGCTAGAAGAGGGCTGACCACCCCTCACAGCCCGGTTTCTCTCTAGGTTTCTTCTTTGCTGACTGGAGTGTAATCACCTGCTGTTCCAGCTCCACCTGCCATACCTCCAGCTGGGTGGATGTATCCTTCATTTCAATGAGGGAGTAGTACTCTGTGCTGGGAGGTTGACTTTCTGCTTGGGGTTCCTTGGTAACACCCCCCCCCCCTCTTAACAGAGGGGTAGTGTGCTAATATAGCACTGTGCCATGCCAGTGGATGGTCTGAGTGGAAGAGGAGGTTGCTGATGTTCCCATTTTTATAATAGTCAGCAAAAAGTGTCTCTTGATTTTGGATAAGGAGCTTCATTTTGTGCTCTTTTCTTCTCTTATCATTCTTTACATACACAGGGTACTGTATTTTAATTACCTCTGAACAGCGGGAGGCAGCTTCTAAGGCCTCTCCATTGGTTGGATTAGACTATACGACGCTCCTGCCATTGTTGGGCTAAAGGGCTTTGACACCTCTCAGTTGACACATTAGTGCTAATTGAAGTTGATCAAGCTTGGTAGCCTTAACTTAGCATTCAAAGTAATGTAATGTATTTTATTCTTGGATTTTGGAAAGAAAAAATAGCTTTAGACTAAACATTACTCACTCAGTTCCAGGTTGGATGGTGTTTCCAGGTTTCTGTTGTTTTCCAGAGCATTTGCTCTATGGCTTTGGAATAATACTCTTTGGTAGTTGTAAGCCTTCCATGTAATTCCGTAATTCCGTCCAAAATCAGGTTGTACGTTTTGAGTTTTGATTTGGAGTGAAGGTTATGTTGTAGATGTATGCATCCGGTAAAATCCAAGTTTATCTAACTCCAAATCAATCTTTTTTTTAAGATCATGCTGAAAAGTGCAGGAGCTCATCTGCTCCCTCCCTCCCTCCCTCCCTCCCTCCCTCCCTCCCTCCCTCCCTCCCTCCCTCCCTCCCTCCCTCTCTTCTTCACCAACATAACCTGTTCAGCCAATAGTCTGTCTGTCTGTCTCTCTCTCTCTCTCTCTCTCTCCTTCACCAACATAACCTGTTCAGCCAATAGTCTGTCTGTCTGTCTCTCTCTCTCTCCTTCACCAACATAACATGTTCAGACAATACACTCTCTCTTCCTCTGCCATCCATTATTACTCCTTCAGTGCTGTTCTCACTCCTTCTCTTCCCTGCCACTGAACAGGAACAGACAGACAGAGAGAGCATGACCAGGAATTAAACAGAGAGGTAAAAATGATAGTGATTTCTACAACTTTTTATATCTCCTCTCCTCCCTCATTTCACAGTGTCCAGACTCACTCTGCTGTCTGCACAGCCTGTATTGATTGTCCCTATTCCTCTCCTCTCCTCTACTCTCCTGTCTTATTTTCTTCCCCTTCTCCCCACGCCTCTACATTCCATTTTGGCGGTATTTGCTGATTCATAGTGACTGTAGTTATTGCGTATCTTTAAAAAGTCTCCATATATACTGTACCATGTTTTTTTTCTACTTTTACCGGGGGATTTTCAGAAGACTGTGAGAGCTTGTTGAAACAAGATTGTGTTTGTGTGTCTGTGTGTGTGTGTTTGAAATAGTTGAATGAGTTGTTGTTGTACTTCCTGCCAACAGAAAAAGCCTCTCTCTGACTTCTCTTCATCTAAATTCTGCTACTGACTTCATCACTGTCCTCGTGTAAAAAAAAATGCACACACACACACACACACACACACACACACACACACACATAGTTTTGTATTGCTATTCTTGTATGGACTTCAAGAATTGATTCCCATTCAAAATCCTATTTTCCCTAACCCTCTAACTCTAAATCTAACCACAACCCTAATCTTAATCCTTAACCTAACCATAACTATTTAACCCTGTGCCTAACCTTAACCAAACCCGTAACCCTAACCCTAACCCTATAACTCATCTAATCTCCTAACCCTAACCCTATAACTCATGTAAACTCCTAACCCTAACCCTATAACTCATCTAATCTCCTAACCCTAACCCTATAACTCATCTAATCTCCTAACCCTAACCCTATAACTCATCTAAACTCCTAACCCTAACACTATAACTCATCTAATCTCCTAACCCTGACACTATAACTCATCTAAACTCCTAACCCTAACCCTATAACTCACCTAAACTCCTAACCCTAACCCTATAACTCATCTAATCTCCTAACCCTAACCCTATAACTCATCTAATCTCCTAACCCTAACCCTATAACTCATCTAAACTCCTAACCCTAACCCTATAACTCATCTAATCTCCTAACCCTAACCCTATAACTCATCTAAACTCCTAACCCTAACACTATAACTCATCTAAACTCCTAACCCTAACCCTATAACTCATCTAAACTCCTAACCCTGACACTATAACTCATCTAATCTCCTAACCCTAACCCTATAACTCACCTAAACTCCTAACCCTAACCCTATAACTCATCTAAACTCCTAACCCTGACACTATAACTCATCTAAACTCCTAACCCTGACACTATAACTCATCTAATCTCCTAACCCTAGACCTAATCGTTATCCCTAACCCTTACCTTAATTCTGACCCTAATTGTAACCCTAACCCTAAACCTAATCCCTAAACCCATTCACCCCCGACACACACACACACATACAGCACACACACACCACTCACACTCACACACATACACACACACTAGAATATCAACCAGTCCAGAGCCCATTTTAAACTCAGTTACTGACTGCGAACTTCAGGTTTCTTCACAAAGGCAGGCTCTAGCCTTTTCGGGGCCCTAAGCAAGATTTGGCTGGGCGGCCCCCCACCTCTCAGTATAATATTTCCGTGGCCTACCTCTTGACGGCAGAGGGAAAAATGTGTGTTTTAAAGTTCATTCCCTGCAATTCTCCACATTTTGCCATGGGGCGGAGAACATTTTGCAATTTGATAACACATTTTATTGTTAACACAGTTTTATTGTTAATTACCAAAAATGTTACACATTTTGCCATGGGGTCTGGAGAAATTATAGCAGTTTTTAAGCAAATTTCCTACAATTCCACACATTTTGCCATTATGTTAACATGGCAGGTAGGCAGGTACCCTAGCATTTGAGGCCCAGTAACCAAATGGTCGCTGGTTTGAGTCCTCGAGCCAATTAGGTGAAAATATCTGTTGATGTGCCCTTGAGCAAGGCACTAAACCCTAATTGGTCCTGTACGTCACTCTGGATAAGAGTGTCTGCTAAATAACTAAAATGCATATCTGAGTGAGAATGACTAACAAAATCAATGTGGGCCCCTGGAGGGCCAGCGTGACTGGTCAGTATTCGGCCATGATTACTAAAAGTGTAGAGAGCTTACATGGAAAGCTCTTAGAGTCTTACCCAGAAAGAATCACAGCTGTAATCGCTGCTAAAGGTGATTCTAACATGTATTGACTCAGGTGTTTGAATCTTATCTAATCAGTATATATTCGTTTTTATTTGGCAATTTTTTTGGGACAAATGTTACAATTTTTCTTCCGCTTTGACATTACAGAGTATTTTGTGCAGTTCGTTGACAGAAAACGTCAATTAAATCCATTTGAATCCCACTTTGTAACACAACACAATGTGAAAATAGTTCAAGGGTTGTGTTGGGGTTGCGTAACTGGTTGCAGAGAAGTCAGGCGCAGGAGAGCAAAACTGAGTAATAAACTTAGTCGTTTATTAACCAACCCAACGGTTCAAACAACACGAGAGAAAATTGGCACAAAATAGCCCGTAACGCACCAGTACATGAAGTGCACAAGCACTACAATGAACAATCCCACAAAAATACATGAGGGGGAACAGAGGGTTGAATACTAAACATGTAATGAGGGAATTGGAACCAGGTGTGGAAAACACAGACGAAAAAAAATTAAAATGAAAAGAGGATCGGTGATGGCTAGAAGACTGGTGACGATGACCGCCGAACACCACCCGAACAAGGATAGGCACCGACTTCGGCAAAAGTCGTGACAGGTACAAATACTTCTGAAGGCACAGTATTCTACTATTCTTACTCTCAATAGTATGTTGAGACCCCGACTGAGTTCCAAAAAATATATATATATCACTGTAATCCCCCTCTGACCCTCTCAGAGCTGCTCTCGAACCCATTGGTGATTGGATGACTCAGATATTCTGTTTAACGTATGAACCCATGACTTCTATACAGATTCGTTAGCTCTCCCTGTATTTAAATCCTCCCACACACAACTCTGGAGGAGGGATTAAACACACACTCACGCACACAACTCAGAGAGAGAGAGAGAGAGAAAGAGAGAGAGACAGAGAGAGAGAAACAGACAGAGAGAGAAACAGAGAGAGAGAGAGAAACAGAGGGAGAGAGAGAGAAACAGAGAGAGAGAGAGAGAGAGAGAGAGAGAGAGAGAGAGAGAGAGAAAGAGAGATTGTCTTCACAGGTTCTGTCAGACCTGGGCTCTGACCATTAACCTAAAAAAAAACTAACAATGATATTCCAAAAAAGGTTAGGAAATCAGGATGACAAATATAAATTCTATTTGGACACAGTTCTATTAGAACACACCAAAAACTGCACATATCTAGAACTAAATATCAGCAACACAGGTAGCTTTCACATGGCTGTGAACGAGCTGAGAGAGAAAGCAAGAAGAGCATTCTATGCCATTAAAAGGAACATTAAAATCGAAATTCCAATTAGAATCTGGCTCAAAAATGTCCAATCAGTTAAAGAACCAATTGCTCTATATGGCAGCGAAGTATGGGGTCCAATCTCTAACAATGAACTTATAAAATGGGACAACATCCAATAACCAATATCCAAAAACTCCAAATAACGCATGTAGAGCAGTTTCCAATACCCCCTCCTCATTCGAATAGAAAAAAGAGCCATCAAATTTTACAACCATCTAAAAACATGTGACCCCAAAACATTCCATCACACAGCTCTACAATGTCAAGAGATGAAACAAGAGAAGAGTCCCCTCTGCCAGCTGGTTCTGAGGCTCTGTTCACTAACCCAAACCAACCCCATAGAGCCTCAGAACAGCACTCAGAAAATCATCACAAAACAAAAAGAAAAATATATCACCTATTGGAAAGACACCACAAAAAATCTAAGTCAACTTCAATGCTATTTGGCTCTAAACAGACAGTATATGGTGGCAGACAATCTGACCACTGTGACTGGTAGAAAACTGAGGAAAACACTGACTAGGTACAGACTCAGTGAGCACAGTCTGGCTATAGAGACCTGTCGTCACAGACAAACCTGGCTTCCCAGAGAGGACAGGCTGTGCTCACTCTGCTCCAGGGGAGATAGAAACAGAGAGATAGAGAAACAGACAGAGAGAAATGAAGAGAGAGAAACAGACAGAAAGACATACAGACAGAGACAGAGAGAGAAACAAACAGAAGTTGGTTTTGTTTTGCTGTGGGAGAGCTGCATTATACAAGCTAGTCACGATGTCATCAGTAGGCACCACTCTGACCCCATTACTGCCCAATGCATGGGAAACACACACACCAACTTCTCTGGAAACAGCAGAGCAAACACACACACTGCTTGGAAAAAACATCAGGACCCTTCAAAAACGTCCCTAGCAGGATAAAGAGACCAGAGAGCAGAAGGGGGGAAGGAGGGAGGGACGGTGAAACAGAAAATGAGAAGTTAGTGGAGAGGGTGAGTAGGGAGTAGAGGAGGAAGAAATGTAGATATGGATGTATAGACACAGAGCAGGACAGAGGGAGAGGGAGAATGATGAGAGGGAGAAGGGGAATGGGATGGAGAGGGAGAGGGAGAGGGAGAGGGAGAGGGAGAGGGAGAGGGAGAGGGAGAGGGAGAGAGAGGGAGAGGGAGAGGGAGAGGGAGAATGGGATGGAGAGGGAGAAGGAAGGAAGATGGAGAATGGGATGGAAAGAGAGAAGAGGGAGGGAGGGAGGGAGGGAGGGGAGGGAGGGAGGGAGGGAGGGAGGGGAGGGAGGGAGGGAGGGAGGGAGGGAGGGAGGGAGGGAGGGAGGGAGGGGAAGATGGAGAATGGGATGGAGTGAGAGAGGGGAGGGAGAGGAAGATGGAGATGGAGAAGGGATGGAGAGGAATATGGAGAATGGGATGGAGAGAGAGAAGGGAGGGAGAGGAAGATGGAGAATGGGATGGAGAGGGAGAAGGTAGAAGATAGAAGGGAGGGAGAGGAAGATGGAGAATGTGATGGAGAGGGAGAAGGTAGAAGGGAGGGAGAGGAAGATGGAGAATGGGATGGAGAATGAGATGGAGAAGTGGGGAGAGGGAGAAGGGATGGAGAGGGAGAGAAAGAAGAGGAAAATGATGATGCAGGCTGATAGAGGTAGGCAGCACTTCTCTCCATTACCCTGCCTGTCAGCCCTGTAGCCCTGATACATTCATCACCCTTACTACTACTACTGATGCTGGCCAGACAGCCTGTCTGCCACGGAAGTGGGCAAAAGGAGAGAGATACACATAGCCAGGAGGCAGTGATAGGACAGGGGACAGAGACAGGTCTGGGAGGGGGAATGGGAGGAAGAGGAGAGAAAGGGATAGGACAGGTGACAGAGACAGGTCTGGGAGGGGGAAATAGAGGAAGAGGAGAGAGAGGGAAAAAGAAGGACCACAGGGACACACACAGCCTTTTATGAGAGGAAAAGGGTCAGGAGAAAGAGAGAGGGCCTAGAGATGGAGAGAGACAGAAAGAGCTGCCTGTCGTCTCAACGCTCCTAGGGGAATTAAGAGAGAGAGAGCCTCTTATGAGACTGCAAATCCATATTCCTCTCGTTTCTCTACTCTCTCTCTATCTCTCTCTTTCACTCTCTCTCACTCTCTACCAACATTCCTTCTCACTCCCCTATCTCCAATCGCCCCCCCAGCCCCCTCCCCTCCCCCGCCTGTCTCCTCTCCCAACAATCAATCCATCCATCACAGTCTATCCAAAATGATTCATGCTTCCTGGAAAATTACTCAATTAAAGCAGTTCAGCATGGTCATACATCAGACATTTAAAAATAAAATCAACGCCTAATCATATCCCCCTCCTCCTGTCTCCTTTTCGTTCCACTGTCTCAGAGGTAAATAGGGAGAGAAGGGAGGGAAGGGAGAGAGGTAAAGAGGGAGAGCGGTAAAGAGGGAGAGAAGAGAGAGGTAAAGAAGGAGAGAGGTAAAGAAAGAGAGAAGGGAAAGAAGGAAGAGAGGTTAAGAGGGAGAGAAGGGAGAGAAATAAAGAAGGAGAGAATAGGGAGAAGGGAGAGAGGTAAAAAAGGAGAGAGGTAAAAAGGTAGAGATGGAGAGGGGGAGAGAGTTAAAGAGGGAGAGAGGTAAAGAGGTAAAGAGGTAAAGAATTAGAGAGGTAAAGAGAGACAGGTAAAGAGGGAGACAGGTAAAGGAGGAGAAAAGGGAGGGAAGGGAGTGAGGTAAAGAAGGAGAGAGTTAAAGAGGTAAAGAGGTAAAGAATTAGAGAGGTAAAGAGAGACAGGTAAAGAGGGAGACAGGTAAAGGAGGAGAAAAGGGAGGGAAGGGAGTGAGGTAAAGAAGGAGAGAGTTAAAGAGGTAAAGAGTGAGAGAAGTAAAGAGGGAGGTAAAGAAGGAGTGAAGGGAGATAAGGGAGAGAGGTAAAGGAGGGAGAGAAGAGGGTCTAGAGATGGAGAGAGACAGAAAGAGCTGCCTGTCGTCACAATGCTCCTAGGGGAATTGCGAGAGAGGGAGCCTCATGAGACTGCAAATCCATATTGCTCTCGTCTCTCTACTCTCTCTCTAGAGGGGGAGAGAGGTAAATAGAGAGAGAGGTAAAGAGGTAAAGAAGGAGAGGTAAAGAAAAAGAGAGGTAAACAGGGAGAGAGGTTAAGAGTGAGACAGGTAAAGGAGGAGAGAAGGGAGGGAAGGGAGTGAGGTAAAGAGGTAGAGGGAGAGAAGTAAAGAGGGAGGTAAAGGTGAGAAGGGAGATAAGGGAGAGAGGTAAAGAGGGAGAAGAAGGAGAGAAGGGAGAGAGGTAAAGAGAGAGAGAAGTAAAGAGTTAAAGCGGGAGAGAGATAAAGAAGAAGAGAGGTAAAGAGAGAGAGAAGTAAAGAGTTAAAGCGGGAGAGAGATAAAGAAGAAGAGAGGTAAAGAGAGAGAGAAGTAAAGAGTTAAAGCGGGAGAGAGATAAAGAAGAAGAGAGGTAAAGAGGGACAGAGGGGGAGAGAGGTAAAAAGGGAAAAAGGTGAAGAGAGAGAGTAAAGAGGGACAGGTAGAGAGTGACATGAGGTACAGTATTTAACAACTGTAACTACTGTATTAATGTACATAATGTAACTACAGTAAATACTGTAACTACTGTACCTACAGAAACTACTGTAACTAACTACTTTAAATACTGTCCCTACTGTACCTACTGTGACTACCATAACTACTGTAACTAAATTCTGTAACTAATGCACCTACCATAACTACTGTAACTATTATAACTACTATAACAACTATAACTCCTATAACTACTGTAACGACTATAACTACTATAACTACTATAACTCCTATAACTACTGTAACTACTATAACTCCTATAACTACTGTAATGACTATAACTACTATAACTACTATAACTACTATAACTCCTATAACTACTATAACTACTATAACTCCTATAACTCCTATTACTACTATAACTACTGTAACTACTGTAACTACTGTAACTCCTATAACTCCTATAACTACTGTAACTACTATTACTCCTATAACTTCTGTAACTCCGATAACTACTGAAACTACTATTACTCCTATAACTAATGTAATTACTATAACTACTGTAACTAAAATTACTCCTTTAACTACTGTAACTACTGTAACAACTATAACTACTATAACTACTATAACTACTATAACTACTGTAACTACTATAACTCCTATAACTACTCTAACTACTGTAACTGCTGTAACTACTGTAACTAAAATTACTCCTTTAACTACTGTAACTACTGTAACAACTATAACTACTATAACTACTATAACTACTATAACTACTGTAACTACTATAACTCCTATAACTACTGTAACTACTATTACTCCTATAACTTCTGTAACTCCGATAACTACTGAAACTACTATTACTCCTATAACTAATGTAATTACTATAACTACTGTAACTAAAATTACTCCTTTAACTACTGTAACTACTGTAACAACTATAACTACTATAACTACTATAACTACTATAACTACTATAACTACTGTAACTACTATAACTCCTATAACTACTCTAACTACTATTACTCCTATAACTACTGTAACTACTGCAACTACTATAAATAATGTAGCTACTATTACTCCTATAACCAATATAACTACTGTAACTACTATAACTACTGTAACTACCATAACTACTATAACTACTATAACTACTATAACTACTGTAACTATTGTAACTACTATAACTACTATAACTACTGTAACTATTGTAACTACTGTAACTACTATTAATCCTATAACTACTATAACTACTGAAACTACTATTACTCCAATAACTAATGTAATTACTATAACTCCTATAACTACTGTAACTACTATTACTCCTATAACTACTATAATTTCTGTAACTCCTATAACTACTTTAACTACTATTACTCCTATAACTACTGTAACTACTATAACTCCTATAACTACTGTAACTACTATTACTCCTATAACTTCTGTAACTCCGATAACTACTGAAACTACTATTACTCCTATAACTAATGTAATTACTATAACTACTGTAACTAAAATTACTCCTTTAACTACTGTAACTACTGTAACAACTATAACTACTATAACTACTATAACTACTATAACTACTGTAACTACTATAACTCCTATAACTACTCTAACTACTGTAACTGCTGTAACTACTGTAACTAAAATTACTCCTTTAACTACTGTAACTACTGTAACAACTATAACTACTATAACTACTATAACTACTATAACTACTATAACTACTGTAACTACTATAACTCCTTTAACTACTGTAACTACTGTAACAACTATAACTACTATAACTACTATAACTACTATAACTACTGTAACTACTATAACTCGATAACTACTCTAACTACTATTACTCCTATAACTACTGTAACTACTGCAACTACTATAAATAATGTAGCTACTATTACTCCTATAACCAATATAACTACTGTAACTACTATAACTACTGTAACTACCATAACTACTATAACTACTATAACTACTATAACTACTGTAACTATTGTAACTACTGTAACTACTATTAATCCTATAACTACTATAACTACTGTAACTACTATTACTCCTATAACTTCTGTAACTCCGATAACTACTGAAACTACTATTACTCCTATAACTAATGTAATTACTATAACTCCTATAACTACTGTAACTACTATTACTCCTATAACTACTATAATTTCTGTAACTCCTATAACTACTGTAACTACTATTACTCCTATAACTACTGTAACTACTATTACTCCTATAACTACTGTAACTAATATTACTCATTTAACTACTGTAACTACTATAACTACTGTAACTACTGTAACTACTATAACTACTGTAACTACTATTACTCCTATTACTACTGTAACTACTATAACTTCTATAACTCCTATAACTACAGTAACAACTAAACTTCTGTAAGTCGTATAACTACTATAACTACTATAACTCCTAAAACTACTGAAACTACTGTAACTCCTAAAACTACTGTAACTACTATTACTCCTATAACTACTGTAACTACTGTAACTTCTTGAACTACTGTAACTACTATTATTCCTATAACTACTATAAATACTATAACTACTGTAACTACTATAACTACTGTAACTACTATTACTCCTATAACTACTGTAACTACTGTAACTACTATTACTCCTATAACTACTGTAACTACTGTAACTACTATTACTCCTATAACTACTATAACTACTGTAACTACTATTACTCCTATAACTACTGTAACTACTGTAACTCCTATAACTACTGTAACTACTATAACTACTGTAACTACTATAACTACAATAACTACTGTAACTACTGTAACTACTGTAACTACTATTACTCCGATAACTACTATAACTACTGTAACTACTGTAACTACTATTATTCCTATAACTACTATAACTCCTATAACTACTGTAACTACTATAACTACTATAACTCCTATAACTACTGTAACTACTGTAACTACTATTATTCCTATAACTAGTATAACTCCTATAACTACTGTAACTCCAATAACTACTATAACTCCTATAACTACTGTAACTACTATAACTACTATAACTACTATAACTACTATAACTACTGTAACTACTATAACTACTATTACTCCGATAACTACTATAACTACTGTAACTACTGTAACTACTATTATTCCTATAACTACTATAACTCCTATAACTACTGTAACTACTATAATACCTATAACTACTATATTTACTATAACTCCTATAACTATTGTAACTCCTATAACTACTATAACTACTGTAACTACTGTAACTCCTATATCTCCTATAACTACTGTAACTAATATAACTTCTGTAACTCCTGTAACTACTGTAACTACTATAAGAACTATACCTACAATAACTACTGTAACTACTATAACTACTGTAACTACTATTACTCCTATAACTACTGCAACTACTGTAACTACTGTAACTACTATTACTCCTATAACTACTGCAACTACTGTAACTACTGTAACTACTATTACTCCTATAACTACTCTAACTACTATAACTACTGTAACTACTATTACTCCTATAACTACTGTAACTACTGTAACTACTATTACTCCTATAACTACTGTAACTACTGTAACTACTATTACTCCTATAACTACTATAACTACTGTAACTACTATTACTCCTATAACTACTGTAACTACTGTAACTCCTATAACTACTGTAACTACTATAACTACTGTAACTACTATAACTACAATAACTACTGTAACTACTGTAACTACTATTACTCCGATAACTACTATAACTACTGTAACTACTGTAACTACTATTATTCCTATAACTACTATAACTCCTATAACTACTGTAACTACTATAACTACTATAACTCCTATAACTACTGTAACTACTGTAACTACTATTATTCCTATAACTAGTATAACTCCTATAACTACTGTAACTCCAATAACTACTATAACTCCTATAACTACTGTAACTACTATAACTACTATAACTACTATAACTACTATAACTACTATAACTACTGTAACTACTATAACTACTATTACTCCGATAACTACTATAACTACTGTAACTACTGTAACTACTATTATTCCTATAACTACTATAACTCCTATAACTACTGTAACTACTATAATACCTATAACTACTATATTTACTATAACTCCTATAACTATTGTAACTCCTATAACTACTATAACTACTGTAACTACTGTAACTCCTATATCTCCTATAACTACTGTAACTAATATAACTTCTGTAACTCCTGTAACTACTGTAACTACTATAAGAACTATACCTACAATAACTACTGTAACTACTATAACTACTGTAACTACTATTACTCCTATAACTACTGCAACTACTGTAACTACTGTAACTACTATTACTCCTATAACTACTGCAACTACTGTAACTACTGTAACTACTGTAACTACTATTACTCCTATAACTACTCTAACTACTATAACTACTGTAACTACTGTAACTACTATTACTCCTATACCTACTGTAACTACTGTAACTACTGTAGCTACTATTACTCCTATAACTAATATAACTACTGTAACTACCATAACTACTATAACAACTATAACTACTATAACTACTGTAACTACTGTAACTACTGTAACAACTATTACTCCTATAACTACTATAACTACTGTAACTGCTATTACTCCAATAAATACTATAACTCCTAAAAATACTGTAACTACTATTACTCCTATAACTACTATAACTACTGTAACTAATGTAACTAATATAACTTCTATAACTCCTGTAACTACTGTAACTACTATAACAACTATACCTATAATAACTACTGTAACTACTATTACTCCTATAACTACTGCAACTACTGTAACTACTATTACTCCTATAACTACTGCAACTACTGTAACTACTGTAACTACTGTAACAACTATAACTACTATAACTACTATAACTACTATAACTACTGTAACTACTATTACTCCTATAACTACTCTAACTACTATAACGACTGTAACTACTGTAACTACTATTACTCCTATAACTTCTGTAACTCTGATAACTACTGAAACTACTATTACTCCTATAACTAATGTAATTACTATAACTACTGTAACTAAAATTACTCCTTTAACTACTGTAACTACTGTAACAACTATAACTACTATAACTACTATAACTACTATAACTACTGTAACTACTATAACTCCTATAACTACTCTAACTACTGTAACTGCTGTAACTACTGTAACTAAAATTACTCCTTTAACTACTGTAACTACTGTAACAACTATAACTACTATAACTACTATAACTACTATAACTACTATAACTACTATAACTACTGTAACTACTATAACTCCTATAACTACTGTAACTACTATTACTCCTATAACTTCTGTAACTCCGATAACTACTGAAACTACTATTACTCCTATAACTAATGTAATTACTATAACTACTGTAACTAAAATTACTCCTTTAACTACTGTAACTACTGTAACAACTATAACTACTATAACTACTATAACTACTATAACTACTGTAACTACTATAACTCCGATAACTACTCTAACTACTATTACTCCTATAACTACTGTAACTACTGCAACTACTATAAATAATGTAGCTACTATTACTCCTATAACCAATATAACTACTGTAACTACTATAACTACTGTAACTACTATAACTACTGTAACTACCATAACTACTATAACTACTATAACTACTATAACTACTGTAACTATTGTAACTACTGTAACTACTATTAATCCTATAACTACTATAACTACTGTAACTACTATTACTCCTATAACTTCTGTAACTCCGATAACTACTGAAACTACTATTACTCCTATAACTAATGTAATTACTATAACTCCTATAACTACTGTAACTACTATTACTCCTATAACTACTATAATTTCTGTAACTCCTATAACTACTGTAACTACTATTACTCCTATAACTACTGTAACTACTATTACTCCTATAACTACTGTAACTAATATTACTCATTTAACTACTGTAACTACTATAACTACTGTAACTACTGTAACTACTATAACTACTGTAACTACCATAACTACTATAACTACTATAACTACTATAACTACTGTAACTATTGTAACTACTGTAACTACTATTACTCCTATAACTACTATAATTTCTGTAACTCCTATAACTACTGTAACTACTATTACTCCTATAACTACTGTAACTACTATTACTCCTATAACTACTGTAACTAATATTACTCATTTAACTACTGTAACTACTATAACTACTGTAACTACTGTAACTACTATAACTACTGTAACTACTATTACTCCTATTACTACTGTAACTACTATAACTTCTATAACTCCTATAACTACAGTAACAACTAAAACTTCTGTAAGTCGTATAACTACTATAACTACTATAACTCCTAAAACTACTGAAACTACTGTAACTCCTAAAACTACTGTAACTACTATTACTCCTATAACTACTGTAACTACTGTAACTTCTTGAACTACTGTAACTACTATTATTCCTATAACTACTATAAATACTATAACTACTGTAACTACTATAACTACTGTAACTACTATTACTCCTATAACTACTGTAACTACTGTAACTACTATTACTCCTATAACTACTGTAACTACTGTAACTACTATTACTCCTATAACTACTATAACTACTGTAACTACTATTACTCCTATAACTACTGTAACTACTGTAACTCCTATAACTACTGTAACTACTATAACTACTGTAACTACTATAACTACAATAACTACTGTAACTACTGTAACTACTATTACTCCGATAACTACTATAACTACTGTAACTACTGTAACTACTATTATTCCTATAACTACTATAACTCCTATAACTACTGTAACTACTATAACTACTATAACTCCTATAACTACTGTAACTACTGTAACTACTATTATTCCTATAACTAGTATAACTCCTATAACTACTGTAACTCCAATAACTACTATAACTCCTATAACTACTGTAACTACTATAACTACTATAACTACTATAACTACTGTAACTAATATAACTACTGTAACTACTATAACTACTATTACTCCGATAACTACTATAACTACTGTAACTACTGTAACTACTATTATTCCTATAACTACTATAACTCCTATAACTACTGTAACTACTATAATACCTATAACTACTATATTTACTATAACTCCTATAACTATTGTAACTCCTATAACTACTATAACTACTGTAACTACTGTAACTCCTATATCTCCTATAACTACTGTAACTAATATAACTTCTGTAACTCCTGTAACTACTGCAACTACTATAAGAACTATACCTACAATAACTACTGTAACTACTATAACTACTGTAACTACTATTACTCCTATAACTACTGCAACTACTGTAACTACTGTAACTACTATTACTCCTATAACTACTGCAACTACTGTAACTACTGTAACTACTATTACTCCTATAACTACTCTAACTACTATAACTACTGTAACTACTATTACTCCTATAACTACTGTAACTACTGTAACTACTATTACCCTATAACTACTGTAACTACTGTAACTACTATTACTCCCTATATCTACTATAACTACTGTAACTACTATTACTCCTATAACTACTGTAACTACTGTAACCCTATAACTACTGTAACTACTATAACTACTGTAACTACTATAACTACAATAACTACTGTAACTACTGTAACTACTATTACTCCGATAACTACTATAACTACTGTAACTACTGTAACTACTATTATTCCTATAACTACTATAACTCCTATAACTACTGTAACTACTATAACTACTATAACTCCTATAACTACTGTAACTACTGTAACTACTATTATTCCTATAACTAGTATAACTCCTATAACTACTGTAACTCCAATAACTACTATAACTCCTATAACTACTGTAACTACTATAACTACTATAACTACTATAACTACTATAACTACTGTAACTACTATAACTACTATTACTCCGATAACTACTATAACTACTGTAACTACTGTAACTACTATTATTCCTATAACTACTATAACTCCTATAACTACTGTAACTACTATAATACCTATAACTACTATATTTACTATAACTCCATAACTATTGTAACTCCTATAACTACTATAACTACTGTAACTACTGTAACTCCATATCTCCTATAACTACTGTAACTAATATAACTTCTGTAACTCCTGTAACTACTGTAACTACTATAAGAACTATACCTACAATAACTACTGTAACTACTATAACTACTGTAACTACTATTACTCCTATAACTACTGCAACTACTGTAACTACTGTAACTACTATTACTCCTATAACTACTGCAACTACTGTAACTACTGTAACTACTGTAACTACTATTACTCCTATAACTACTCTAACTACTATAACTACTGTAACTACTGTAACTACTATTACTCCTATACCTACTGTAACTACTGTAACTACTGTAGCTACTATTACTCCTATAACTAATATAACTACTGTAACTACCATAACTACTATAACAACTATAACTACTATAACTACTGTAACTACTGTAACTACTGTAACAACTATTACTCCTATAACTACTATAACTACTGTAACTGCTATTACTCCAATAAATACTATAACTCCTAAAAATACTGTAACTACTATTACTCCTATAACTACTATAACTACTGTAACTACTGTAACTAATATAACTTCTATAACTCCTGTAACTACTGTAACTACTATAACAACTATACCTATAATAACTACTGTAACTACTATTACTCCTATAACTACTGCAACTACTGTAACTACTATTACTCCTATAACTACTGCAACTACTGTAACTACTGTAACTACTGTAACAACTATAACTACTATAACTACTATAACTACTATAACTACTGTAACTACTATTACTCCTATAACTACTGTAACTACTATAACGACTGTAACTACTGTAACTACTATTACTCCTATAACTAATATAACTAAAGTAACTACTATAACTACTATTACTCCTATAACTACTGTAACTACTGTAACTACTATAACTACTGTAACTACTATAACTTCTGTCACTTCTATAACTACTGTAACTACTATAACTACTGTAACTACTATAACTCCTATAACTACTGTAACTACTATTACTCCTATAACTAATATAACTAAAGTAACTACTATAACTACTATTACTAATATAACTACTATAAGTACTGTAACTACTATAACTACTATAACTACTGTAACTACTGTAACTACTATTACTCCTATAACTACTGTAACTACTGTAACTACTATTACTCCTATAACTACTATAACTACTGTAACTACTATTACTCCTATAACTACTGTAACTACTGTAACTCCTATAACTACTGTAACTACTATAACTACTGTAACTACTATAACTACAATAACTACTGTAACTACTGTAACTACTATTACTCCGATAACTACTATAACTACTGTAACTACTGTAACTACTATTATTCCTATAACTACTATAACTCCTATAACTACTGTAACTACTATAACTACTATAACTCCTATAACTACTGTAACTACTGTAACTACTATTATTCCTATAACTAGTATAACTCCTATAACTACGGTAACTCCAATAACTACTATAACTCCTATAACTACTGTAACTACTATAACTACTATAACTACTATAACTACTGTAACTACTGTAACTACTATAACTACTATTACTCCGATAACTACTATAACTACTGTAACTACTGTAACTACTATTATTCCTATAACTACTATAACTCCTATAACTACTGTAACTACTATAATACCTATAACTACTATATTTACTATAACTCCTATAACTATTGTAACTCCTATAACTACTATAACTACTGTAACTACTGTAACTCCTATATCTCCTATAACTACTGTAACTAATATAACTTCTGTAACTCCTGTAACTACTGTAACTACTATAAGAACTATACCCACAATAACTACTGTAACTACTATAACTACTGTAACTACTATTACCTATAACTACTGCAACTACTGTAACTACTGTAACTACTATTACTCCCATAACTACTGCAACTACTGTAACTACTGTAACTACTGTAACTACTATTACTCCTATAACTACTCTAACTACTATAACTACTGTAACTACTGTAACTACTATTACTCCTATACCTACTGTAACTACTGTAACTACTGTAGCTACTATTACTCCTATAACTAATATAACTACTGTAACTACCATAACTACTATAACAACTATAACTACTATAACTACTGTAACTACTGTAACTACTGTAACAACTATTACTCCTATAACTACTATAACTACTGTAACTGCTATTACTCCAATAAATACTATAACTCCTAAAAATACTGTAACTACTATTACTCCTATAACTACTATAACTACTGTAACTACTGTAACTAATATAACTTCTATAACTCCTGTAACTACTGTAACTACTATAACAACTATACCTATAATAACTACTGTAACTACTATTACTCCTATAACTACTGCAACTACTGTAACTACTATTACTCCTATAACTACTGCAACTACTGTAACTACTGTAACAACTATAACTACTATAACTACTATAACTACTATAACTACTGTAACTACTATTACTCCTATAACTACTCTAACTACTATAACGACTGTAACTACTGTAACTACTATTACTCCTATAACTAATATAACTAAAGTAACTACTATAACTACTATTACTCCTATAACTACTGTAACTACTGTAACTACTATAACTACTGTAACTACTATAACTTCTGTCACTTCTATAACTACTGTAACTACTATTACTCCTATAATTACTGTAACTCCTTTAACTTCTGTAACTCCTATAACTACTGTAACTACTATTACTCCTATAACTACTATAACTACTGTAACAACTATACCTACTATAACTATTGGAACTACTTTTACTCCTATAACTACTGTAACTCCTATAACTTATATAGGTCCTAATACTCCTATAACTACTGTAACTACTATAACTACTTTAACTACTATTACTACTATAACTCCTGTAACTATTGTAACTAATATTACTATTACAACTACATTAACTACTATTACTACTGTAACTACTATAACTCCTATAACTACTGTAACTAATATTACTCCTATAACTACTGTAACTACTGGAACTACCATAACTACTGTAACCACTGTAACTACTATAGCTACTGTAACTACTATTACTCCTATAACTTCTCTAGCACCAGCAGCAGAGGTGACTGTTTTGGAGAGCCTGGCGTGCCCAAAGTAAAATGCCTCCCATTTAGGCCCAGAAAATGGGATATGCATATATTTAGTACCATTGGATAGGAAACACTCTGAATTTTCCAAAACTGTTAACCATTTGTCTGTGAGTCAATCAGAACGCATATAGCATGCAAAACCCTGAGGAATCTCTGTCCTGGAAAAATAGATTTTGACACATTGCTCATTTTGGAACCCCTCCCTATTGAAAATGACCATATATAGGCATATGAATGCAGTTCACGTCGCTTCCTTATGATGTCATCAACCACGAGACGGTGTTTTCCTCCATTTTGGATGAATTTAGACCATTGAAAAACAGCTTACCATGAGGACCCCTCGTTCTGAAAACTGTTCACATTCTTGCCAAGACAAGAAGTCACGCTGTGTCTTATTTATCGTCTTTAGCGTTCAGTTTATATTCCGGCTGATTTATAATAGTAAATATACGTAAAAGTGTTCCTAAGGATACATTTAAAACTATGTTTGATTGTTTTTGGACAAGTTTATAGGTATAATTTGAACGAGTTGGCGCCGCGTTTCAATGGAGTAGTGGAAGCTGTAGTTTCTGATTATAACGCCGCATAAACCAAATGGAGGATTTATGGATAAAAGACGTTACTTTTTCTAACAAAAGAACCATGGATTGTCTTCGTTGGACACTTAGGATGACCTCAGCAGAAGTTCTTCAACAGGTAATTGATTTCTTTTCGCTGTGAAATGTGTTATGTGTGTGCCATGATGGCTAATCGATACATGGCTATTGGAAAATATGTGAGGTGCTAGCCTCAAACAAATGAATGTGCTGCTTTCGCCGTAAAGCCTTTTTGAAATCTGACAACGCTGTGATATTGCCAAGAAACAGAGCTTTTGATGAGTATGGAACACTTGTATATTGCTGGATGTTTAATAATTCAACTTTCGGATTTTGAATTTGGCGCTTTACATTGTCGCTGGTAGTGTCGGGATGAGCCCGCTAGCGACCCACTGGTCCTTGAGAAGATAACTAATATAACTACTGTAACTACTATAACTACTACTATTATGTGTGGTCATGTATCTGTGGCACAATGCCTTAGTAAAGCCATGACATCAGTCAGCTCAGACAGAATGGACGGTCCAAACCTCTGACTAATATTAGAACATCTAGATATAAAGGGCACTGTTTACAATACATCGTTAACAAGACCTAACCTCTCTCTCTCTCTCTCTCTCTCTCTCTCTCTCTCTCTCTCTCTCCTACTCCATCTTTCTTTCTTTCTTTGTTTACACACACACACACAAACACACAAACACACACACTCACACAAACACACATATTTGTATATACACATCCACACACACTCACTTACTCACACAGACACACAGACACATAGACATAACACACACAAATACACACAGACACACAGACACAACACACACACACAGACACACAAACACAACACACACAAAACATTGCAGTTGTTTATATTTCTCTGTGTCTGTCTGCCTCTCTCCCTCTGGCCTCCCAGCATTATTCACAGACGCACAGCTGAGATCTGTCTGGTGCTACGGTCACTGCCTGACAAAAAACTCACACACACACTGGCTGACACTCACACTCACTAAAGCACACACACGTACACACACACATACACACACACAAACACACACATACATACTCACACACACAAACTATCTTGGCTGTAATCATGAATCAGCATTCTGTGAGAACATAGTATGGATTCCTCCAGCATCCACTTGCCCTCTAGACTGTCACAGAGAAACACACCATCAGTTCACAGTAGCACCCATTTAGGCAGCCATTTTGGACCAGAAGTATGACCATGCATCACAACATGGCAGCTTTCATGATGAGAAAATACAAGACAACAGGTGTTTCTCCACAACTCACATGCAGGTTACAAGAGCCACATCCATCAACCTGATATCATCTCTGGTGAAATGGAAATCACATTGAACACACTGTAAAACACCAGAATGGAAGAGGCATTGGTTGCCTTAATTGTAGTGTGTGTGTGTGTGTGTCAAGTCAAAGTGTTAGCCAATGTTGTTTAGTGGGTAGAGAACTGCATAATGAACATTCACAGGACGGTATAATGAACATTCACAGGGTGGTATAACGAACATTCGCAGGACGGTATAATGAACATTCACAGGACGGTATAATGAACATTCACAGGACAGTATAATGAACATTCACAGGACAGTATAATGAACATTCACAGGACGGTATAATGAACATTCACAGGACAGTATAATAAACATTCACAGGACGGTATAAAAAACATTCACAGGACGGTATAATGAACATGGATAGATGACAATCATCATGTGTATCCAAATAGTCTTCATTTCACCCACTTGTATATCTCCTATCTCTCTCTTAACTCAACCCTCTTAAATCTACTCACTTAACTCTACCCTCCTAACTATAAGCTCTTATCTCTACCCTCTTAACTCTACCCTCTTGCAACAAACTTTCTATTTCGTAACCCTTCTCATTCACTCACTCTCTCTGTCTCTCTTTCTTACTGTCTCTCTCGCTGTCCCTCTCTCTCTGTCTTTCTCTCTCTCTCTGTCTCTCTCGCTGTCCCTCTCTCTCTGTCTTTCTCTCTCTCTCTGTCTCTCTCGCAGTCCCTCTCTCACTGTCTCTCTCCCGTTCTCTCTCTCTCTCTGTATCTGTCTCTCTCGCTGTCCCTCTCTCGCTCTCTCCCACTCCCTGTCTCTCTTTCTCTCTCTCTCTCTGTCTGTCTCTGTCTCTCTCTCGCTGTATCTCGCTGTATCTCTCTCTCTGTATCTCTCTCTCTCCCCCTCTCTGTCTCCGTCTCTGTCTATCTCTCTCTGTCTCTCTCTCTCTCGCTGTCTCTTTCTTTCACCCTCTCTCTCTCCCCCCTCTCTCTCAGTCTCTCTCTCACTATCTCTCTCTTTCTTTATCTGTCTCTCTCTCTTTCTCAACCTGCCTCTCTTTTTCTGCTGTCTCTGCAGTCTGATCCTCTAGAGTAGGTCAGCGTTCCTCAGTAGAACAGCACATGTCAGCTTTACATAGCACACTGCAAAGGTGAGGACCCAAAACACACACACACACAAACCCACACATACACCCAGACACACACCCACACACAAACCCAGACACACACCCAGACACTCACCCAGACACACACAAAAAACAAAATCAAAATCACAAGCCGATACATGTAGACACAACAAAACATTAAACACACACTGTGGACATACTCAGTTCCCCACAAAGACAAGTTATAATGTATTGACAGGATAGTGACAGCAAACTGAGACGGTCAATACACACAGCTGTCTCTCCTCTACTCTCCCCAGACACTTTCTAATGTTGCCTCCTTTTCCCTCTCAGCTATCAGCACTGCAATAAAGTCCTAAAGACACTCAGTACAGCAGGACAGGATAAGTAGTAGGCCTCAAGACTTATTCACTATACTCACCAGCACTACACATTTACATGTACAAACTCATTCACACCAGGAAGATGGAGAGAGAGAGAGAGAGAGAGAGAGAGAGGGGGTTCTTGTTAGAGAAAGAGAGTGTACTGCAGTAGTCCTACAGACTGTGAATACAGCAGTCCAGCAGCAGAGGCAATCATTCAAGTCTCCTGCTCCCTGCGCCATTTCAGCACCTCAGAGAGCTCCCACACTCTCTGCCCCCTCAAAGCTTTTCTTCTTCTCTTCACTACTCCTCCCATCGCCTCTCCTTTTCTCTCCACATGCTGCCCTATCTAAGCCACAGACTAGGATTCAACTCTAACCCTCCAGAGATATTCCCCAACAGTTCCCTTTTGAGCAGAAATCACTGCAATACTCCTTGATGAAGTCATTCCAGCACAGGCAACACACATTTATTCTATAATCTACAAAACACACACATAGACACACACAGACACACACAGACACACACAGAGACACACACACACACACACAGTGCATTAGAACACACACACACACACACAGTACATTGACACACACAGTACATTGACACACACACACACACAGCACATTGTCACATACAAACACACAGACACTCACACACACACAGTGCAATGACACACACACAGTACATTGACACACACACACAGCACATTGACACACACTCACACAGTACATTGATACACACACACAGTACATTGACACACACACACAGTACATTGACACACACACACAGTACATTGACACACACACACACACAGTACATTGACACACACATGCACTCACACACACACGCACAGTACATAGACACACACACACAGCACATCGACACACACTCACACAGTAAATTGATACACACACAGTACATAGACACACACACACACAGTACATTGACACACACATGCACTCACTCACACACACACACACACACAGTAAATTGACACACACACACAGTACATTGACACACACATGCACTCACACACACACACACACAGAGTACTCCTTTTGTTATTCAGTTCAGCAGCAGAGGCAGTGATTCAATGACTCAACTCTCCCTCCGCCATGTCAGCACCTTGGAGAGCTCCCAAACATTATCTTCCCTCACTAAGCCATAGAAACGGTCCATACAGAAACAAGGCATCTGCATACACACATGCACACACACGCACACACCTGCATGTTACTGCTATATCAGCACCATGGAGAGCTCTGAGACATTTTGGCTCCTGCAGAAAACCCTGGAGTCACTCACAGAGCTGAGAGGCAGAAGCAACAAGGCATAATAATAACACACACATACCTCACCACACCTCCACACACAATCAGAGAGCATCTCTCCCAGTGCTAGGGCCGGCAGGTAGCCTAGAGGGGCGGCAGGTAGCCTAGTGGTTAGAGCGTTAGACTTATAACTGGAGGGTTGCAAGTTCGAATCCCCGAGCTGACAAGGAAATCTGTCATTCTGCCCCTGAACAAGGCAGTTAACCCACTGTTCTCCTGGTGCTGTGGATGTCGATTAAGGCAGCCCACCGCACCTCTCTGATTCAGAGGGGTTGGGTTAAATGCAGAAGACACATTTTGGTTGAAGGCATTTGGTTGAACAACTGACAAATAATGGTGACTTTGACAACTGTCTCTCTCCTGCTCCACATCTCCACCCTCTGCTTTTGACTCTCAACTGTGTTAATTAGAAAATGACATCCTCTTTCAGGAACAAAAGAAAGACAGAATCCCTTCTTTCTCCATGTGGCAGACAATCGTCTGCTGAAGACTCAGTCTGGCTACATCCCTGTCTAAGTGTATTTTCTCCTCTCTTTCCCGCTTATCCTCCTCCTCCTCCTCTGCCTCTCTTCCTCTCCCTCCCTCATTCTCTAGCAGTGTCTCTGATCATGTCTGTGCTAATTAAGGATTCTGAAAGACCCAGGAACAAACACACACTTTCAGAGCAGTGGAAAGCCTGAGTGTGCACAAACTGCCTCAACACATAAATACACACACACGACACACACACATTCACGTACTACCTCACCAACATGCAACAGAACAACACAGACTAGTACAGACTCAGTGCTAACCAATAAAGTACAGCCAAGACCAGCTCAAAATCAATCAACCAATCAGTCAATCAAACTAGCAATCCATCCAGCCAAGCAGGATAATGCATCGATAAGGTATCAAGTGCAGAAACAGAACTAGCAAAATGGCTATAGCTTTGCTTTGTTTCCCCCAATGATCTAGATATAGAGGAAGGCTGGTTGTTACAGTATGTTTACAATCCCCCCACTCTGATTCTCAACAGCATCAATGAAACTGATGCCAAGGCAGACATTTTGTGTCAAGCAAGTAGGGGACATCAACACATATCTTCACAAGTACATGGTGGCTATAGAGACTTGGGATGAATTTGGGATAGGGTGAGTATGTGGTGGATATAGAGACTTGGGATGGATTTGGGATAGCGTGAGTACATGGTGGCTATAGAGACTTGGGATGGATTTGGGATAGGGTGAGTATGTGGTGGCTATAGAGACTTGGGATGGATTTGGGATAGCGTGAGTACATGGTGGCTATAGAGACTTGGGATGAATTTGGGATAGGGTGAGTACATGGTGGCTATAGAGACTAGGGATGAATTTGGGATAGGGTGAGTATGTGGTGGATATAGAGACTTGGGATGGATTTGGGATAGCGTGAGTACATGGTGGCTATAGATACTTCGGACGGATTTGGGATAGGGTGAGTACATGGTGGCTATAGAGACTTGGGATGAATTTGGGATAGGGTGAGTATGTGGTGGATATAGAGACTTGGGATGGATTTGGGATAGCGTGAGTACATGGTGGCTATAGAGACTTGGGATGGATTTGGGATAGGGTGAGTACATGGTGGATATAGAGACTTGGGATGGATTTGGGATATGGTGAGTACATGGTGGATATAAAGGCTTGGGATGGATTTGGGATAGCGTGAGTACATGGTGGATATAGAGACTTGGGATGGATTTGGGATAGCGTGAGTACATGGTGGCTATAGAGACTTGGAATGGATTTGGGATAGCGTGAGTACATGGGTTATTGGGGGACACTGTCATCAATAGGGAACAATCAAATCCATTCACCTCAGCCCTTCCCTCAACAGCAGCTCAGCCACTCAAAACACAGGTTAACCATGCAGGTTGTATAATGCTATTCTATGTTTGAATACCATTCTGGGAGTTACAGCAGCAACATGAAGAGTGAGGTAGTGGGTAAAGCTGTACTGTAATACCTTTCTCCTGTCTTGCCGTGTCTCTCTGAGAAGAGACTCAGGTCTTTAGAGACACCCTGGTGAAGTAAAGGTTATTCTAACAAGACACACAATAGTTCAGCGTAGCTCAGTTGGTAGAGCATCTGGGTTCTATTCCCATGGTGGACCAGTACGACAGTGTATGCACTTGCTACAGTAAGTCTCTCTGGTTAAGAGTGTCTGGAAAAAGCTTGTTGCTAGCACAAGGGAGCAGCAAACAAACTCTTTACAAAATCATGATGAACCCTTTTCCTCTAAAGCCTAGATGTAGTTTCTCCATGAGTACAGAACATGGCTTTACAAAATCATGATGAACCCTTTTCCACCTAAACCTAGATGTAGTTTCTCCATGAGTACAGAGCATGGCTTTACAAAATCATGATGAACCCTTTTCCTCTAAAGCCTAGATGTAGTTTCTCCATGAGTACAGAACATGGCTTTACAAAATCATGATGAACCCTTTTCCACCTAAACCTAGATGTAGTTTCTCCATGAGTACAGAGTATGGCTTTACAAAATCATGATGAACCCTTTTCCACCTAAACCTAGATGTAGTTTCTCCATGAGTACAGAGCATGGCTTTACAAAATCATGATGAACCCTTTTCCTCTAAAGCCTAGATGTAGTTTCTCCATGAGTACAGAACATGGCTTTACAAAATCATGATGAACCCTTTTTCCACCTAAACCTAGATGTAGTTTCTCCATGAGTACAGAGTATGGCTTTACAAAATCATGATGAACCCTTTTCCTCTAAAGCCTAGATGTAGTTTCTCCATGAGTACAGAAGATGGCTTTACAAAATCATGATGAACCCTTTTCCACCTAAACCTAGATGTAGTTTCTCCATGAGTACAGAGTATGGCTTTACAAAATCATGATGAACCCTTTTCCTCTAAAGCCTAGATGTAGTTTCTCCATGAGTACAGAGCATGGCTTTACAAAATCATGATGAACCCTTTTCCTCTAAAGCCTAGATTTAGTTTCTCCATGAGTACAGACCATGGCTTTACAAAATCATGATTAACCCTTTTCCTCTAAAGCCTAGATGTAGCTTCTCCATGAGTACAGAGCATGGCTTCACAAAATCATGATGAACCCTTTTCCTCTAAAGCCTAGACATAGTTTCTCCATGAGTACAGAGCATGGCTTTACAAAAGATATGAGATATGAGTAGGATAACAATAGGATTTATTAGAACATAATCAACAAGCGCATGTGTGGTCGGAACCAAACAGAGAATCAATTAAGCCCCAAAAAACATTAATCAAAATAGTGGACCGTGTCACCCTACTGAATCACAGAAATATAATGGTGGATCATTAAGGAACTCTACGTATCATTTAAAATATAATAATTCAGGTTTGTTTTAATCAAACAGAGTGCATGCAGAAAACTGCTGACCTCAATCAGTCTGGTTGGGGAGGAGGAATGGGGTTGGAGGGGTGGGGTAGACAAAGTAAATATTATAGACCTTCGCCTAAAGTGATGCTACAGTGCTAATAATGAAGGCCTGCTCAATGTGTTACTAATTTGATGTGTGTGTGTGTGTGTGTGTGTGTGTGTGTGTGTGTGTGTGTGTGTGTGTGTGTGTGTGTGTGTGTGTGTGTGTGTGTGTGTGTGTGTGTGTGTGTGTGTGTGTGTGTGTGTGTGTGTGTGTGTGTGTTTGAGAGAGAGAGAGAGAGAGAGAGAGAGAGAGAGAGAGATATTGTCAAATGGGGGAGACAGTGACTATGATGGAAACATATAGTTTTGATCTCCTGATGACTAAGAAATAATAAACTCAATTACCGATGGACATGACATTCCTTTCAACATTAATACCTCTTCAAAATCACTCAACTATCCTGCAAAACGCAACATATCCTTATCTGACTCAATTACCTCCTTTTCTGACTCCGTCCCAACCAACAAGTAACATCTTAAAGGTCCAATGCAGCCGTTTCAATCTCAATGTCAAATCATTTCTGGGTAACAATTAAGTACCTTACTGTGATAGTTTTCAAATAAAATGGTCAAAAAGAAACAAAAATAAGAAACAAAAAAAACAGCAACGTTCTCGGGCAAGAAGTTTTGCTAGAATCTTGGAGTGGTCTGAGACGGGAAGGGGAAAAGGGAAAACTAGCTGTTATTGGCAGAGAGGTTTGGAACACTCTTTCTTATTGGTCTATTAACTAATTTACCACCTGATGATGTCACCAGGCAGGCCAAAACTAAATCCCACCAAAACAGGCTGAACATTTCAGGAGGTCTTTTATTACAGCTCTTAGACTAAAAGGGCATTATTATAATAATCACAATTATACAGTATTATTCCAACCTCATAGAGTGGAAATATACATATAAAACACATTAAAATTCGTTTTTGACTGCACTGGGCCTTTACATGATATGGAAATGATCAAATATTCAATTGGTTTGAGTTGAATGACATTGCTTGAAACCATTTCCCTGTCACGAGTGTTCTCCCTCTTTAAGGCCATTCAAAAATACATGATCCATATAGAACATCCTTTATATAACAATAACCATTATATTATCTGCACAGGATTAATATAAACTCCTCAGATTCTACTGATCTCATTCATAATACAAAGCAAACGTAATGTTCTCTTGCTGATTACTGTATTTAAATTTGACAAAATATAACAGACTATATTTAATAATGTACAGGCCTAGTGTTTAATTTGGTCATGGATTAAATGTATTGCAGTCTAATGATAGGAGAAGTCTGGCAATAGTTTTCTAACAGACCAACAGTATAGTTATTAAACTGGCAGTCTTGAGTGTCCCTCTGTCGCCCTCGTGTGGACAATATCTGTAATGTCAATCTGCAGCGAATGAGCATCAAGTGCGCATTGGAGAGTATCTTTCTCGTTCAGACTCGCGGCCTTTTCTAGATAATTCGTTGAACTTTCATATGAAAACTGTAACAAGGAAATGGGAACACAATGGTGTATTTATATCACCCATCGGACAAAACTTGATTCATTCATTGGGCCATTTTCAATTCTGCATCTCCCAAAGATGTGTCCCTCTCTTTCTCTCATTTGTATTAGTTGCACGCCTTCCCGACTCTAGCCTACCTTAAGTAGGCTACCATTGCAGAGTAGCAGTGAATTCACATATCCTTGCCCACAGCAGCACAACTAAAAATGTAATCAAGCCACTAGAGATTTCAATGTATCATTCTGCAATGCACAGACAGACACAGCACAGTATAGCGCTATACCAAACACATTACCTCTACGTTGTTCACAAACGTTCCGTGGTAGCACCCTTTTCATTTCATTTAAGAGTTTTTATTAAGAAGGCTATACCAGACGCATATTCACTATACATTGATTTAATATTACCTTTACAATAAAATGTTCACTGAAATTACAGAATAAATATATGCAGATATTTTCTTCAAATCTTTGTGAGAGAGAAAACATTAAAAGTGACTCCTACAAAGCCGGTAGTGTCGATGAGATAGATCATCCGAAGCATGGTTCTTAAGAAAGTGCGTGGAATTCCAGAAAACCTTGAGCGTCATCATATAATATATTCACAAATGTTATTTTCATCCTTGGGTGAGCACGTCCTTGAGAATTGCACCCAGATAGTAGTCCTCTTTAATAATAATAATAATGATACTAATATATAAAATGAAATAGAACACTGAACCGTAATGTGTTACAGTATCTCTATTAACACGTGAGTGATAGTTCTGAGCAAATCCCTCAACACTGCAATGGAGCGAGTGCATGCAGCAAACTGCAATTTCATCAATTTTTATTTTTTATTTATTTCCTACAAACTTCATGTGCACGGAACCCGGGCGTTTATATATCCACGTAAAAGACAGAGGAGAGACAGAAACATGAGCCCAACGGACACGGAGACATCCTGCTCCAGCTCCTCTCGCGCACTGGGTTACTCCACTCCACCATTTGAGAGCGTATGAAGGGCTCGATTTGATGGGCTATATTTTCGGATGTTGTGATTCTCCCGGTGCCTCTCTCGTCTTTATTGGTCTCTCACTCTCCTTGGTATATAGACCAATCTGTTCCATATAAAAATAAGGGTTGATAACATTGCTGGCTACTCTGAAAAAAGGCACTTCATTGAATATCTGAGAATGGCCTTTCCTCCAAAGCGATTTTTGGGGGAAACGTTTAGTAATATACTTTTTAATTTTATTATCATGCTGCTTTTTTGTTTCGTTTTTGTCCGTGATTTTGTTCCGTTTGGGGTATGGAAAAGTGAGAGTGTGTGTTTGTATGTAGCCTATGCTATTCTCCGTGTGTTAGAACCGATATGATTTCTCCAGTACTTCGAGGTAATCCGGCTTGGTTTGGAGTTTGGCTCTTAACTCAAGGTAATCGCTTTGGGATGGGTCAGGGAAGCAGCCTTTACCCGCTGTGAACAGCAACGTCTCCTTGAGACGTGCGTCCTGTTGTAAGTCCGGGTATTGCATACCGGGCGGGTGTGCATGTGCGACGTGCATATCCTTTAGTTTCGGGACCGTTCCATACAGACAGTCTACGAAGCCAACAGTCGGCGTGGGTCTCTGGCTGTCAATCACGGTGGGACACAGTCCGCCATTCTCGTGAAAACTCAATTTATCCCCTGTATTGTGGTTTACCGTGACGATAGTGTTGAGCTGTGAGTTAGACATGGCTAGGGTCCATTCCCTCTCCTTCTCTATGAGGGTTCGGTAATTACTGTTGTTCTCTTTTGTTTCTGCAAACTGCTCCCCAATCTCTCCCTCCCGGGGCTTGTAAATGGGGTTGTTGCACATCTGCGTCACGGGGTGAGGAATGTAATCATAGACATGACCGTGACTGTGTGTGTGGCCAATGTGACCGTGAGTGTGTGTATGTGTATGTGTGTGTCCGCTGGGTGGCTTTTCTGGTGAGCCTATGCTTCCACTGCTGGTCTGTCTCGGCGGATCCTCGAATATCCTGCACTGCATTTGGATTCCCGTCAGGTCCACCTCAGAGCGTTTCCGAAAGGGTAGCTTCTTCCGTCTCCGCAGGACGAAGGCGAAGAGGCCAGCAGCCACGAAAACCGCTGAGATGAACAGAATGAGAAGACTGAGGATGAGGACTGATAGAGGCACCGGCCCCCTCCCCACAGCCTCCCCCAGACCAGAGCTACCGGTGGTCATGTCATCAGAGGGGAGGAGAGCTGGGGAGGGTCCAGATGAGTATTTCAGCTCTGGACAGATGATCTCAGCATCCAGCGACCTCAGATCCTTCCCAAAGGCAAAATCAGGAGTCTTACAGATGACATCACTAACCATTATGACAGAGGACAGCTTCTCCATCCAGCTTTTGAGGGGGATGATGTCACAGGAGCAGTCCCAGGGGTTCTGATGAAGGTCCACCTGGACAATGGAATGCAGGTGTTCTAGAACACCACGCACGGGCAGGGACAGGAAGTAGTTATTGCGGAGGTTGAGTCGTGCCAGGCTGGTGCCTGCGAAGGTGTCGGTCGGGAGGGTGCGGAGGAGGTTATCGTTGAGGAAAACAAGCTGAAGGCTGGGCATGAGAGAGAATGACGCCGGCTGGATCTCACGAATCACGTTATACTCAAAATAAAGATAACTCAACGTCTGTAAGCCCCGGAACATACCGGGAGTTAGCCTCTCAATGTCGTTCCCATTCAGATACAAACTCTTCAGGTTGGGAAGGTTGATAAATGCCCCTTCCTGGACGTATGATATCCGGTTATTCCCCAAGTGTAGTAAATCCAAACTGGAAAAGTTCCAGAAATCAGACCGATAGATTTTCTGTATTAGATTGCCGCTCAGGTAAAGTTTCTTGGCATTTAGGGGCCTGGGCAGTAGCTCTGAGATATTATGAAAGCCCTTCTCTTTACAGTTGACTGTTAGCCCCAGGTCGTTGATATGGAGGTTGCAGGTACATCCAGAGGGGCAGACGATAGGGATGGGGGGGCGGGTCTGGTAGCCAGCTATTGGGGGCTGGTTCTGGCCGGGATAGAGGCTACGAGGGGTTGGAGAGTTTTTGGTGGGCCTGGGTCGTTTGGTGGGTTTGACATGTCTCTCTTTGTACTCCACAGACGACGCCGTGTTATGGAACGACGACAGCATGGAGGACGGTTTCGTTGGCCACGTGTTCTCGTTGTTAAATGGAGACCGGGGGATTCCCAGTTTGACCTCGATTTCCACGTCTGAAAGTAACGGACAGAGCTCACTGCGTTTGATCTCTCGTAAATCTTTCCCGTGTAAGTGGAAGGGGTACTCACAGGTGATCTCCCCGACCAGCGCGGTGTAGGGAATGCGTTCCAACCATGTTTTTAGCTGAACTATATCACACTCACAGATCCATGGATTCTCCTCTAGCTGAATCTCCATCAGGGTCCGGCCAACATATTCCAACGTGCCCTTATATGGTAAAGTCTTTAAACGGTTTCCCCTCAGGTCCAGGTGTGTTAGTGACACTGACCTGAATAGGTAGCAGGGCAGGACTGGTATCAGATTGTCATTTAGGATGAGCACTCTGAGTTTGTGTAGGTGCCTGAACGCTCCACTCTCTATCCTCTTGATGACATTATAGTCTGCCTGCAGGTATTCCAAGCTTTCCAGACCCAGGAAGGTGTCATTCCGGAAAACCTCTAGTTTGTTCTCATGCAGGAACAGCCTTTTCAGAATTCCCAATCCGTTAAATGCTCCGGCGTGGATATCCTGTAGTGCATTATTCCCCAGATTAATGGACACAGCATTATTGAGGTGAATAAAACTGTTGAAATACAGCTTCCTCATGGAGTTCCTCTGCAGGTTGAGTTTGAAGGGCCGCGTCCACATCTGGGAGATCTGACTGACATTTGTAAATCCTTTGCTGTCGCAGTGGACGTGAAAGATGCCCTCTTTGACTTCGCAGTAGCAGGGCTCGTAGCAGGGCTCGTCGATCTCCTCCGAGTCCTCCAGCAGTGGGATCGGGGTGGTCCATCCTAGGGCTATGGTGCTCAGCAAGGTAACCCACAGCATCCTCACTGAGACCTGATGAAGTCACGGCTATGGCAAGCCACTTCACAGCACTGCAACAGTAGAGAAGAGAGAGAGAGAGGGGAGAGGGGAAAGGGGCACACATACACACAAACAGATACACACACACAGGGACAGCGGGCAAAGAGTGAGGAAAATAAGAGGAGAGAAAGATAGAGAGATATTCAATTATGGAAGGTGCGCATGGAAATGAAAGAATACAATGACATTGGCTTAACAATATAGCCTACTCACTGTTTAGCTCGTTACACACCAACCTAAAGAAAGAAAAAAAGAAAGAAATATCCCGTATTAGACCTTAAGGTCACCATATTTCACAACACTGAGGATCTACCACAGGATCTACCACAGGATCGACCACAGGATCTACCACTGGTCTAAGGTTAAAATAAATCTAACTCAAAGACGCTTATCTCAATGAAGAAATGAAGGCAACAGCAGGTGGCTGTGAAGGGTGGAGAGGAGAGGAGATCTCTGTGTATTTATTACAGAACATAGCCAACCTCTCCCAGTAAATCAGACACCGGAGTTCGCTGTGTTGTTGTGAAAATTAATGACGGTGCGGTTTCGCCAGATTAATCATACCATAGCGTGAGCTATACCCTTTTAACCGAGGGACTGGACAGGGACTGATCTGTCACCAGGGCTCAAGGTACGGACAAGAGAGGACTAGAGGATGTTTGGGCATTATGCCTTATTTGTCAGATCAGCAACTAACCCTTTCTAATCAAAAGCATCAAAGTGACAACAGATCCCATTTTGTTGTCTTCTGGGCAGCTGTCCGGGTTAAATGTTTGAGAACCAATTGACTGCAGATTGTTCATAGCTAACCCAAATAAGATATGTTTAGCCTAACCTCCACATGTAAATAGATTTTCTATGAGAACAACTAGATGAACGGTAGATGACATTAGCTGCTCAAGGGATGAAGAGAGAAATACAAAGTAACTCTGCGAGGTTCTGTTGGCAAGCACTACTCTCCTCTCCCACGCTGCACGCCTGCCTGCACGGATATGTCGTCTCCCCGCCCGTGAATTCCCTTAGCCCTCGGTCATCATGGTCATTGTAAAATAAAAAAAAGTTGTCATTTTTTAGGGCAATCCACCTATGAAACGATTCCATTTACCGTTATCTCCGCTCGTGTGAAAACTGCACACGCGCAAGCACACACACACACACACACACACACACACAGACTGCGATGAATAGTGCACTTTGTATGTTGCAAGTGTCCTGCCTCCACCATTTGGCTTGTATTTCAAATCTATGCGCTCTCCGTGGTGCTGAAATCCCATGGAAAACACACAAAACTCCCGCGGCCGCTGTCCATTAAACCGGTGGTGCTGAAATTAAACACAATCCCCAAAACACTCAAGAGAGAAACATCGACATCCAGTCAGTCCGAACGCATTCTCCCTGAATCTTTCCGATCTTTAGCATTTCTGTGTCCCACAGCTGGTGGTAAAGGGTTATATTCCCAGGGTATCAGCTTTTATATCCCGGGGTACCTACTCAATTTAAGGGAATCCGACTTCACATCTCCTGCGTGTGAGGTGCCCTTGTGGCGGAGAAGGTGAGATATCCCGGTCTTCCGTTACGGGCTGTTGAAAGACGGAGAGAAGGAGAGAGGCAAAGGAAGATATGCATAGGAATGAGCCTCACACATCCATATAGCATAACGCAATAAAACCCTGCACATAGACCAAAACACAAGCTATTAGCACAGGGTAGCTGTATCCATGAAGGGACATTATGGAAACGATAGTCTATATGGAAACGATAGTCTATAAGGAAAACAGAACGAAATGATAAATAAGGAAATTGACAATATATCTGTTGAATCTTAAAGAACTAGCAAACCTGAATAATAGTCCAAACTGGGGAATATAAAATCTATAGAAATAGCACCTATATGGATATGAAGAGAAGCTGCTGAAACGCATGCCAAGAGTACTGCAGTTGCTTTCGTCGTGACATCGTCTCGGAACCGTTGAATATGGAAAACAAATGCCCATTAATCAGAAAGGACGCCAGATTCCTCTGTTCCGTTCTCATCATCAGTGAGTGCTTTCCTTTCCCTTCCACGTCCGAGGCTTAGCTATATGCAACACGCATAAGCATTAACACACACATAGATTCACACTCGCACCACTCACCTTACTTTGGCACGGCAATTTAACAGCATCCGGAAAAATAACGCCACTAGTTTAAATATTGTTGAATCTCTCTCTCTCCTCTGCCTCTCTTCCTACGATATTTTCCCGTTGAGTTCTTTCTCTCTCTCTCTCTCTCTCTCTCTCTCTCTCTCTCTCTCTCTCTCTCTCTCTCTCTCTCTCTCTCTCTCTCTCTCTCTCTCTCTCGCCCTCTCTCTGTCTCTTTCTCTCTTTCTCCCTCTCTCTCTGTCCCTCGCTCTCTCTCTCTCCTCCCGCTCTGGCAGGAGAGAGAGAAAATGAAGACGTGATTGGAATACAATGTTCTCTTTTTTTTCTATCCACTTTGCTTATGATGCAGGTCCTCAGCTTGCTTGCTTGCTTCTCTCGACGAACGTTCAACAGTGTAGCCAGGCGAAATTGCACTCTCCTTGGCTTAAACTTCCCAGTACTGTCCGATGCGCCAACCCTCTGTGGATCATAGCAAAGACTCTTTTTCGGTCGGCTCTTTAGACATCACGGGAATGAGCTTAAAGTGAAGAGAGAGAGAGCGACTGGCGAGAGAGCGGGAATAACGAAGGAAAGACGGAAGGGACGTTGACGTTGGTTCTGGATGGTGTCGGCTGTGCTCAGAGAAAGAAGGAGGAGCGCGCGCTGACTGTCGCAATGGGAGCGCGGGTCAGGGCACTCTTTCTTTTTCTCTCTGTTGGAAAGGAGAGAGGGGCGCGTGCGTTCGTGTGTGCACCCGGGGTGGGTGATTCTGCACACACACACACACACACACACACACACACACACACACACACACACACACACAGTGTAGGGTTTTCGTGTCAATGGCTACTATTTACAGAAAAGTACTAACTTCAATACGTTGACTTCATATATACAGTTCATACTACAGCTTATCTTGTGTCTTTTTGGGTGGAAGCATATGGCACACCTAAACTTGACTCTCTCTCGCTCTCTCGCTCTCTCTCTCTCTCTCTCTCTCTCTCTCTCTCTCTCTCTCTCTCTCTCTCTCTCTCTCTCTCTCTCTCTCTCTCTCTCTCTCTCTCTCTCTCTCTCTCTCTCTCTTTCTGTGTGAATAGAAAGGAGTGTAGCCATTGACTCCTGACAGTCTCTCGCATTCCAATCTCGCTGCAGCAGGTACCGCGCGGCGCGTTGAAAAGAAGCGCTCATATTCTGTTCCTTGCCTTTCCTCGCGCAGCCTCCAGCGGGCAATACAAACCCGCATGACAGCCAGGGCCACATCACATCGCATGATATACTTTGTTCGTTCACCTCGACATTACCATGATCAAGACAAACATCTATCTTCTTGTTTTGTTGTGTTGCTTTTTTCGAACAATATTTAATAATAACACCTTTGACATCTGAAGTAAATAGTGTATTCTAGGCCTGCATCCCTTATTCGTGACCTGTTCAGGTTGAACTATTCTTGTGAAATGATGGATTATAACGGAAATCACCGTTCCATTCTTCTTTGTCAAAAGAAGGGATTTTCTCTTATTGTTTTCATGCATAGTATTATAGCTTAGTTTATAGTCTATGGGAATTGTACTGTGGCAGCATGAGTCAGGTGATTTTGGTCGTTCAGCAGCCCCAGGCTTTACAGTATCTGTGGCAATTTCTGTGTCCCAGATTATGTCCCAAAATAAACCCCTATTGGCACACACACACACACACACACACACACACACACACACACACACACACACACACACACACACACACACACACACACACACACACACACACACACACACACACACGCACACACACACACACGCACACACATACACACACACACACACTCCTACACATTCACACCCAGCCTGACACATCCTAAGAGATAAGAGAGGAGAGTTCATTAGTCCCCGGCCAGCTGTCAGAGGACTACATACCAGGGTCAGGAACATGAGGCATGGCATAGGGCTCTAGAGATAGGAGGACAGAGTCTACTGACTCACATGTCACGCCGCTACAGAAGAGAGCCCAGGCTGGTATGCTAGGCCCAGGTTTCAGGGTGGTATATAGCAGATTATAAACCGGGTAGTTTGAATACTGGATGCTGATTGGCTAAAACAGCTTTCATCTTTGTGTATGTGAGACTGTATACCATGACTATGACCTGCAGCCTGTTCACGTTGATATCATTGAGTCACCTTGATACAATGGCTACATCAACAATAGTTTGACATTACGATTTAGAAAATAAGCGTTTAGATGAACTTGAGAGAAAAATACATGAAAAGAACACAGTGAAACAAACAAATTGGGCACTTACCTGCTTCACTGACTGGTGTTCAGAAAAATTGATGAATTGTGAGTTTGGGAATATAGCAAAAACGGAGCTGAACGTCATTCTACGGGACTTTTATGGTTCAGTGAAGAATATGTGACTAGTAGATATGCTGGACGCAGTGCTGGTTTAAATCGCCATATCAACAACCCCCTCTCAGTTTGGCATGGAATATACAGGACACCAAATTCACAACGAAAGTTGAGGAAAGATTAACGCGACGAAGCTGCCCACCACGCAGCCATAACTGAACACGACATGCAGGGAGATTGGACGGGGATTTATGTTTGAACTGCCGGGTGATCCCCTCTGCCCAGTAGCTTCCCTTAAGAAGTGTCTGCACCTCCTTCCCTCCGACGCCCCGGCGTTGTACCTCCAACGGAAACGGAAAGCAGTTAACGGATACATATGGTATGTAACCGTTAGCTAGATAGCTCAATCTAATTTACCCTGGTAGTATTAAGCAGTAGCTATGTAGGCCTAAATATTAGCTAACGTTATTTTGTTTTATGTTTCAGGTACCACAAAAGAGCGGAGAGAACACCCTCGCAACAATGTTGCCAAAGATCTGCAAAATAGCTGGCACGTCACAGATTTAAACAAACCACTGCCTCCGAAACATGATGATCCAGAAACTGCTGGATGCCGGACTAGAGACACGAGAAGTATTGTCTGTTAGTGGACAGACATCTGAAACCTATCTGGAAGTTACTGGAATCTATCTGACACAGCAGCAGCAGCTCCCCCAGCTAAAAGAACAGCTTCTATTTCCAACAGCTCGGAGCCAACAAATTTTTCATTCATACACAATACATGGCAACGTTCAGATCAACATGAATACCTAATTGGCGTGTGTTAGTCACTGTAGAAGTGGCGCTAATGCTCGGTTTTTGCATACATTTAATGTATGCTTGCTAGCTGGCCTGTGGTTCTGTTGCATAGCAACCAGTCTAGCAACACGACTTTTGTCAGGACAACTTTTTCTGGCAGAATGTATTTATTTAATAAAGCAACATTTTCAATTTAGATGTGTCATTCCTTGCCTTACTGTGTTGGCAACCGGTTTAGAAAGCAATAAGGCACCTCAGGGGTTTATATGCGATATACCATGGCTAAGGGCTCTATCTAGGCACTCCGCGATGTATCAAGCATAAGAACAACCCTGAGCCGTGATATGTAGACAATATACCACACCCCATTGGGCCTTATTGCTTAAGTAGAGAGAAGAGAGGGAAATATGAGTCAGGATTCAGGGTGGGATATAGCAGAGAAGAGAGGGAAATATGAGTCAGGATTCAGGGTGGGATATAGCAGAGAAGAGAGGGAAATATGAGTCAGGATTCAGGGTGGGATATAGCAGAGAAGAGAGGGAAATATGAGTCAGAGAGATAGAGCTATCGGAGGATTTATATAGTATGTGTGTGAGAGGGGTTAAGGAGAGAAGGTTGCAGGAGACAATTTGGTAGCTGCTGGTAGATAGTAAAACTGTCTGTCATGTTTCTCTGGAAAGGTCTATCATTCATGTCCTGGCCTGTCAGACAGTCAATCAGTCAGCTACTGCTGCAGCCACACAGTCACTCAGGCAGTCAGTCAGCCGCTGCAGCCACACAGTCACTCAGACAGTCAATCAGCTTCTGCAGCCACACAGTCACTCAGGCAGTCAGTCAGCTGCTTCTGCTGCAGCCACAGTCACTCAGACAGTCACTCAGACAGTGGCCACTAGTCTACAACTCATCAGTAACTAGACGCCAACACTTCTCTAGTACCATCATCAGCATCATGCTTTACACCAGGCTCACTTTGGAAACCACAATCTTAACTTGAGATGTCAATACAGGGATCCCATTGTCTGGATGTAGGGCCCAATGTCAAACCAATCATCCTAATCTGATCTGTCATGGTTTAAGTACAGGTACCTTGGAAGACCGCAAAACTTAAGCAAATCTAAAGCAAGGTAGCAAGAAGTTGACTTTCCAGTGACAACTTTTCACTTTCCACCATTAACCTCCCACTGGCTCCCATCCCTCTCCTCTTTGTATCCCAGGTGTGGGATTTGAGTAATGTCCCATGTCCCCTGTCACAGCGTGGTATGGACTTCACAATGAGTAGTTCTAAGTGCTTCCCCTGCTTCTCCCATGTCTGAGTCTATGTGGTCTGTCTGTCTGTTTGTCTGTCACTCAGATGAGTGAAACACACTGTGTGAGTCTGTTAGGCACTCTAGAGGAGAGAGGAGGGAACTGAGGGGGGCATAGGGATGATCAGGGACAGGACAAACACACACACACAAAGTCATTGTCACATTGTGTGAACAACAAAATGTCTGAGAGAAGGAATGGAGACAACAGCTCCCCTATTGGAGATTATTATATTATACTGTCAGGACAACTGGTCAGGTATTATAACATGGCATAAAACTCTCTCTCTCTCTTACTGTTTTCTCTCTCTATTGAAGATGAGGAATATTTGCGTCCATAGAGGAGGTGTGGAGTTATTTGGGCTGTGGGGATATCACAGAAATCGTTAGCCAGCTCTCAACATGTGTGTGTGTGCATGCATGTGCAGAGAGAGACAGAAAGTGAAAGACATTGAGAGTAAGGATGAGAGTGTGTGTAATCCGTTCCCTGAGTTTTACAGGTTCTGTAAGATCAGAATGTCAAAGAGATAATACAACAGACTACACATTGTTTGCATACATAGCAGGACATTTATTTTATGACGATATACAAACAATATACAGTCATGGCCAAATAAATACATTTTCACAAAGTCTGCTGCCTCAGTTTGTATGATGGCAATTTGCATATACTCCAGAATGTCGTGAAGAGTGATCAGATGAATTGCAATTAATTGCAAACTGAATCCCCCAAAAACTTTTCCACTTCATTTCAGCCCTGCCACAAAAGGACCAGCTGACATCATGTCAGTGATTCTCTCGTTAACACAGGTGTGAGTGTTGATGAGGACAAGGCTGGATATCACTCTGTCATGCTGATTGAGTTCGAATAACAGACTGGAAGCTTCAAAAAGAGGGTAGTGATTGGAATCATTGTTCTTACTCTGTCAATAATGGTTACCTGCAAGGAAACACATGCCGTAGTCATTGCTTTGCACAAAAAGGGCTTCACAGGCAAGGATATTGCTGCCAGTAAGATGTCACCTAAATCAACCATTTATCGGATCATCAAGAACTTCAAGGAGAGCGGTTCAATTGTTGTGAAGAAGGCTTCAGGGCGCCCAAGAAAGTCCAGCAAGCGCCAGGACCGTTTCCTAAAGTTGATTCAGCTGCAGGATCTGGGCACCACCAGTACAGAGCTTGCTCAGGAATGGCAGCATGCAGGTGTGAGTGCATCTGCACACTGTGACAGTGCAGTAAACTATAGGCCATGTTTACGTTTACTTTCACCTTTAACGGAAAGGGTGGAGTAAGTAAGTAATGGGGAAAGGGAAATGGAGGCGAGGCCTATTTAACCAGGTGGAAAGAGGACGTCACCGGGGTATGTTTTGATTCGTGAGAAGGAGAGCGAAGTAAAAGGTTACCATGTGGAGTGGAAGACGGAGTTGTTTGGACTGAGGCTTCCCACGCACGCCGTCTGATGCGACGTGGAGTCTGGCGATTCCATAGCGACGCACCTCAAAGACCGGTTGTTGTTGGTGAGCGGTTCACTCTCAACGAGTCCAAGGCCGTTAAACTTCCTTCCTGGAGCCAGGCGGGGTCCATCTGCACTCTCCAGTTTGCAATTCCATCCGCCAAAATTGGTTAGTGTACCCGACGCCAATGTCGCACACTACACTCATTCACACGCTATCAGATACACACGCATTCCATTCACATCCGCACAGTTGGTTATTGCTTATCCGTGATTTTGATTGTTTAAGTTGAATGCATTGTCGTTGATCTCTGAAGTTTTGCATTTTGTTTGATTTTCTATCCGCGAAATGTGAATCCAATGGTTTTTTTCTTTCTCTTTTGTTATATGAAAAGTTTGGCGTGAATATGGACACGAATCTGCCAGTGTGGACGCCCAGCTAGAATGTGACCAGTATGACCTGGGATTTCGTTTATAGCGTTTATGTGATTGTGTGAACACTGATTTTGAACTGTGAAATTTAACTGTCACATTGAGGACTATATATATATATATATATATATATATACATACACATTTAATTACTGTTTGTTTGGTTTTTGCTTTTCCGAAATAAGTACCTTTTTTTATATAATGGCTATGGACACTATGTAATAAATTCCAGTTAAATTGAAGCCCGTTTTGAAATATTTGTTTTTGTGTGTAATCAGTGTTTTTTTGTTTGCTATCCGGGGTTGTTTGATTTTTTTTGTCAGTTTTAGAAAACTGTCTGGCGCCCGAAATTTCCGTAAAAAAAAAATTATAATTTAAGTTAGGGAAGCCGCCACCACTGTTACAACACACAGTGAGGCGAAGACTTTTGGAGGATGGCCTGGTGTCAAGAAGGCCAGCATAGAAGCCACTTCTATCCAGGGACAGACTGATATTCTGCAAAAGGTACAGGGATTAGAACTGCTGAGGACTGGGGTAAAGTCATTTTCTCTGATGAATCCCCTTTCTGATTGTTTGGGGCATCCGGAAAAAAGCTTGTCCGGAGAAGACAAGGTGAGCGCTACCATCAGTCCTGTGTCATGCCAACATTAAAGGATCCTGAGACCATTCATGTGTGCGGTTGCTTCTCAACCAAGGGAGTGGACTCAGTCACAATTTTGCCTAAGAACACAGCCATGAATAAAGAATAGTAGCAACACATCCTCCGAGAGCAACTTCTCCCAACCATCCAGGAACAGTTTAGTGACGAACAATGCCTTTTCCAGTATGATAGAGCACCTTGCCATGAGGTAAAAGTGATAACTAAGTGGCTCGGGGAACGAAACATTGATATTTTGGGTCCATGGCCAGGAAACTCCACAGACCTTAATCCCATTGAGAACTTGTGGTCAATCCTCAAGAGGCGGGTGGACAAACAAAATCCCACACATTCTGACAAACTCCAACCATTGATTATGCAAGAATGGGCTGCCATCAGTCAGGATGTGGCCCAGAAGTTAATTGACAGCATGCCAGGGTGGATTGCAGAGGTCTTGAAAAAGAAGGGTCAACACTGCAAATATTGACTCTTTGCATCAACTTCATGTAATTGTCAATAAAAGCCTTTGACACTTATGAAATGCTTGTAATTATACTTCACGTTTTCCATAGTAACATCTGACAAAAATATCTCAAGACAATGAAACAGCAAACTTGTGGAAAGTAATATTTCTGTCATTCTCAAAACCTTTGGCCATGACTGTACATGGAAATAGAAACAACAGATTTAGCACACATCTAGTCATAGACAATGTATTTTAACACACAGTCCCAATCATACTGACACGAGTCTGGCATCTGCCCCCTGTCTCTCGCTGGAAGCAGTTCATCTCCTCAGCAGAAAATAGCAGGGAACCTCTTTTGTAATTCATCATGTGACAACAGATGGACACACCAGACATGGGGCTGTAGCTGTCACCACAGTCATCACAAACACACACACACGTACACACACACACCAAATGCATGACAGCTCAACAAGGTTTCAATTGCGGGCTTTCTGTTTATTATTGCAGGGCATGCACTCAATGTTGCATCATTTACTCACTCAATCCCTCCCTCACACACACACACACACACACACACACACACACACACACACACACACACACACACACACACACACACACACACACACACACACACACACACACACACACACACACACAAAGCCAAGACACCGACTCAATTACTCAGAGTTTTATATGTAGGGCAATATAAAAGCCGGAAGAGGGAGAGAAGACAGAGAATGAGTGGTTATTTTGGGGTTGCGATGACACCAGGTAAAAATAGCAGCATGTAATATTAGTGTCTAGAAACGCTGGCACTGAAAAAGTTCAAAGGATTCTCTCAGGTGTAGGCTTGATGGGGGTGACATGTGTGTGTGTGTCTGTGTGTGTGTGTGTGTGTCTGTGTGTGTGGTCTAAGTTTACTATCCTTTGGGTTCCAAAGGTCTTCACAAGGATAATAAGACAAGGACGTAAGTGGGGACATTTCACCAGTCCCCAAAAGGAAAAAGGCTATTTTAGGCTTTGGGTTTAGGTTTAGGGTTATAATTAGGGCTAGGGTTAGGAGTTGGAGTTAGTTTTAGGGTAGGGGTTAGGGGTTAAGGTTAAGGTTCATGTTAATGTTAGGGTTAGATTTAAGGTTTGGGTTAAGGTTAAGGTTGGAGTTACGTTAAGAGTTAGGTTTAGGTGATAGGGAAATTAGGATTTTAAATGAGAATACATTTTTGGGTCCCCACTTGGATAGTAAAACCAATGTGTGTGTGCGTGTGTTTGTGTGTCTGTGTGTCTGTCTGTGTGTATGTGTGTGTTGACATTCATAAGGTGAGTCAGCAATCAAGCTGTGCTGTCAAACACCAGTTGTAAATAATCATCTCCTTTCTGAAACCACCCAACCATGCTCACACTGAAAACACATTTCCTCCAGCTGAGACATCACTACTGCTGCATTACAGCGCTCACACTGTAAGTTGCTGTTTCAAGCACTCACCAATCCTGTACCTCATATATAACCATGTACACCTCAACTAGCTCTAATAGTTCAATTCCAACAATCTGACTGCTACACACAAAGCCAGAGACAGAGAGAAAGTTTGAAAGTGGAAACTGCTTTGATAGAAGAATACTATCCAGTACATTATGTACAGTTCCCTCTCGTGATTCATTAACGTCATCTTACATCTATCACCTATTTTTCAGGTTATTTACCAAAACCTAAAACACAGCCTGTTACACTCAAACATAGCTGTGTGTGTCTGTGCGTGTCCGTGTGTTTAAAAACACATCCTATAGCACCATTGTCATTAGGAATGTTGCATGAGTTACTGTAGAACACGTTTCTTCTGGTCTGTAGAGCCCAGCCTTACATGTTGGGGAGATGACAGTCAGCCTTGGGTGGGCCACACATAAGGCTGACTATCATCTCCACAACATGTAAGGCTGAGCTCTACAGACCAAACCAAGGCTGACTGTCATCTCCCCAACATGTAAGGCTGAGCTCTACAGACCAACCATTCTCCTGTGTTTGGCCCAGTGTTCTCCTGTTTGGCCCAGTGTTCTCCTGTGTTTGGCCCAGTGCTCTCCTGTGATTGGCCGTGCATTTTCCTGTGTTCAGCTCATCTGAATAATGAAGATAATTACACCAATTAGAAACTCTCCCTCTGACCTGACATACCTAGGAACACAACTAAAGACACATACTTACTCTCTTTCTCTTTCTCTTTCTCTTTCTCTTTCTCTTTCTCTTCTTTTACACTCACTGTATCACTCTCTGAAGACAATGTTGGAGACAAAAACCTGAAGTCACATAGAACAAACAGTACTCTCACAACACACCTATTGTCCCCAGAGAGTCCTCTCTCTCTCCACCTCCCTCCCTCACTCTCGCCCTTCCTTCCTCCCTCCATCTCTCTCTGTGTCTGAGTCAGAGACAAAGGGAGATGTTTTCTGTAATGGGGCCTTGTAGGCTGATGAAAATGTTAACAATTACGCTTACATCGCTAACTTTCAGCACATTAGTTCCTTCTCTACCTCTCTCTTTCGTTTCCCCCCTCTCTCCATCTCCACCCACCATTCTTCTCTCCTTCTCTCTCTCTCTCTCTCTCCTCATCTCTGTTTTCCCCCGGGACAGTGGTGTGTGTGTGAGAATTAGGTCTCTGTAAATTAGCTGAGGTATTTTTTCCTCTGACAGTTTTGGGCTGGAGTGGGGGTGAACAGAGAGGATTGTGGGATATGATGGGAGGTCTTGGTATCCATTGGCACGTCAGGCTTTGGAGAGGACACCATCTGGCCATGATCCCATTCCCCCTGCGTGACTGGCAGGAGATAAACACAAACACTTAAGCAAACACACATCTACTCACACTCAAGAATATACTCATATACTCACACACACACTCATAAACACACATTCACTCACACACACACACACACACACACACACACACACACACACACACACACACACACACACACACACACACACACACACACACACACACACACTCATACACACTCACAAACAAACAAACACAGATGCATGCATGAGCACACACACTCATACACACACACAAAAAAAAAACACAACCAATCAGGGTAATTGCCTACTGACCTTTGTGTGAATGGGGTCAGTAGCATGTGAGGCAAGACTCGTTAGTTGTACAGACCCACCTGTGAGGTGAATGCTCACTCATGCAGACACCAATCTGGACGATTTCTTCCAATGATCCAATCCACTTCATATCCAATCAGATGGATTCAATACTCACTCCACTTCATATCCAATCAGATGAATTCAAAACTCACTCCACTTCATATCCAATCAGATGAATTCACCACTCACTCCAGAAGTGTGTTAATGAAAGAGGATTTTATTCATAACCAACATGGCTTTTGTAAACAAGTATTTGTGTAATAGTAGTAGTAGTAGTAGTAGTAGTAGTCGTAGTACTAGTCACAGTAGTAGTAGTAGTAGTAGTAGTAGTAGTAGTAGTAGTGTAGTAGTAGTAATATCAGTAGTAGTAGTAGTAGTAGTAGTAGTAGTATCAGTAGTAGTAGTAGTATTAGTAGTAGAATAATCAGTAGTAGTAGTAGTAGAATTAGTAGAGTAGTAGTTGAGAGGTAGTGGTGGTAGTGGTGATCGTGGTCCTGGTTGCAGTAGTGGTGGTGGTATTATCAGGAAGGGTGGTGGTGGTGGTGGTAGCGGTGGTGGCGGTGGTGGTGAGGCGGTGGTGGTGGTGGTGGGAGGGTGGTGGTGGTAGTGGTCCTGGTCAGGTGTTGGCCGGTGGTAGTGGTGGGGAGCGGTGGTAGTGGTGGTGGTGTCGGTGGTGGTGTCCGGTGGTAGTGTCCGGTGGTAGCGGTGGTAGTGGGGGCGGTGGTGGTGGTGGCAGTGGTGGTGGTGGTGGTGGTGTTAGTGGTGCTATTGGTGGTAGTCAGTGGTAGTGAGTGGTAGTGGTGGTAGTGGTAGTGGTGGTGGTGAGTGTTAGTGAGTATTGGTAGTGAGTAGTATGGGTTGTGGTGTGGTGGTATTAGTGTTAATTAACATTGGTAGTGGTAGTGGTAGTGGTAGTAGTATTAGTGAGTGTAGAGTAGTGGTAGTAGTAGTGGTAGTGGTAGTGGTATGGGTTGTAGTGTTGTAGTATTAGTAATTAGTATTGGCAGCAGTGGTGAGTGAGTAGTGGTAGTAGTGGGGTAGTAGTGCTAGTGGTAGTAGTAGTGAGTAGTAAGTGGTAGTAATTATGGCAGAAGTGATAGTAGTAATAATGAAGTAATGGTAGTGAAGTAGTGTCAGTAGTAGTGGATAATGGTAATGGTAGTGAGGTAGTGAGTGGGGTGGTAATGTAGTAGTATAGTGAAAGTGGTGTGGTAGTGAGTAGTGAGAGTGAGGGTGAAGTGAAGTGAGAGTGGTGGTGGGGTGGTGGTGCCCGGGTAATGGATTGTGGTAGTAGTGTTGGTGATGGTGTGGTGGTGGTGGTGGTGGGGGTGGTGAGGTGCTAATTGGTGGTAGTGACAGTGTTAGTAGTGGTGGTAGTGGTGGTGGTAGTGGTGATGGTGGTAGTGGTAGTGGTGGTAGTGTGTGTGTTACTGAGTAATCAGTAGAGTGATGTGAGGTGGGGAAGGTGGTGAGGTGGTGGTGGTGAGTAGTGGTGTGTTGTGATAGTGAGGTGGTGGGTTGAGGTGTGGTGGTGGTGAGTGGTAGGTGGTGGTGGTGGTGGTGGTGGTGGTGGTGGTGAGTGGGAGTGAGTGAGTGAGTGAGTGGTGGTGGTGGTGAGTGGTGTGGTGGTATTGATGTGCTGCTGGCTGGTGGTAATGAGTAGTAATGGCAGCAGTGGTATGCAGTGAGTGGTGGTAATGGTAGTGAAGTGTGGTGGTGGTGGTAGTGGTGGTAGTGGTAGTGGTGGTGGTAGTGAGTAGTATTAGTGGTAGTCGTGGTAGTAGTGAGTAGTAGTAGTAGTAGTGATGATGGTAGTAGTGAGTAGTGGTAGTGGTGCGGTTGTGGTGTGGTAGTGGTAGAGTAGTAGTGGTAGTAGTAGTGAGTATTGGTAGTGGTAGTAGTAATAATGGGAGTGGTATTAGTGGTAATTATTAGTATCAGTAGTAGTAGTAATAGTAGTAGTATTAGTAGTAGTGTCAGTTGCAGTAGTAGTGTCAGTAGTTGTGTAGCAGTAGTAGTAGTAGTAGTAGTGGTAGTAGTGGTGGCAGTGGGGGTGGTGGTGGTAATGTTTAGCGGTATCGGTAGGTAGTAGTGGGGTGGTGGTGATGGTGGTGGTGGTGGTAGTTTTGGTGGTAGTGGCAGTGGCAGTGGCGGTAGCGGTGGTAGTGGTAGCGGTGGTAGTGGTAGTGGTAGCGGTGGTAGTGGTGGTGGCGGTGAGTAGTGGTGTTGATTTTTGGTAGCGGTGGCAGAGTAGTAACAGTGGTAGTGGTAGCGGCGGTTGTAGTGCTGGCGGTGGCAGTAGTGGTGGTGTGGCTGTTGCTTCGGTAGTGGTAGTAGCAGTGGTAGTAGTGGTAGTGGCGGTAGTAGTGAGTATTAATTTTGGTGGCAGTGGCGGTAGTAACAGTGGTAGTGGTGGCAGCGGTTGTGGTAAGCGGTGGCAATGCTTGATATTGTGGCTGTTGGTGGTAGTTAGTAGTTGTAGTAGTAGCTGTAGTAGTTGTTGTAGTAGTAGCAGTAGCAGTAGCAGTAGCAGTAGCAGCAATCGTATTAGTAACAGTAGTAGTACTAGTTGTAGTCGTAGTAGATAAGTGTCATGCCCATATTGTTCAAGGGACCTGATGGTTTGTTGTGGTGTTCAAACTTACTGTGTCCCCATTTAAATGGTTTTCCCATCAGCCTGTTTCCCATCAGCCTGTTTCTCCCACAAGGCCAGTCAGAAAATACAAAACAAAGGACCAAACAGACAGAATGTAAACATAAGTAAACGGAAAACAGCTGCTCAGATAATTTTTGGAGTAGATTGAAATCCCAGGTCAGACTGTGAGAAACTTTTGGGAATGATGAAACTCAGTGAGTCTAACTGTCCAATACTCTGAACACCTGACTGCTCTACATGCTTCCTGCTTTCTGCTTCCTGCTTCTGACAGGGGCTCTCTTTCTGAAGGGAGACACAATGTTTCAGAACATCGTCTGGGGATGGAGACAGACAGACAGATGCAGGTGTGTGTGTGTTTCTGTACTCAAGCATGCATGTATGTGTGTGCCAGCTCTCTCGAGTGTGTGTGTGCATGTGTGTGTGCATGTGTGTGTGCATAGAACCAGGCGGGTTATGCTTGTTTTTAATCCCAGAGAGCCAAAACCTCTTGGGATAGTCAAAGTAGTCAGAGGAGGAAAAGAATAGTTTTGAGAAGTTTGTTGCTCTTGTATTGTATTGTATTTGTATTTTTGTTATTGTTTTTTTTTGTTTTTGTTGTATTTATTCTCTGTAATGTATTATTATATTGAACAGTATTATTATTGTTTTTCTTTATCTTATTTATTTTTATACTTAAGCACATCTCTTTAAATTCAGTCGAGATAGTGGATGATGGGTTTGAGGAGGTGACCTATCTACCATATATCGAAGAGGAAGGGATAAGGAGGGCCTTGCCTGCCTCACTTTGCCCAAAGGGACGATGAGTATTTGCCTTCTAGGGAGTGATGCTGTGTATCTGTGTGCATCTCTCTATTCTCACCTGCATCTGCCTTTGAGAGGAGGATAGTTCCTTCCTTCCTTCCACCGATTACGAGAGGATCGAGCGGGGAGGGACAGTGAGGGTCCTGAGGAGATAGGAGGGAGGAGGGAGAGGGAGGCTGACATTGTTGGGTGGTTTGGGTTGGAGTGTGGATGAGTCATGTGTGGTGGTGAAGAAGACTTGGCGCTGAGTGAAGACGAAAGTGAGGGAGAACCTTGACATTCCAGTCATCAGTGTTTTGCCGACCAACATGGGTTGGGAAGGAGATTGCGGCGACGTTGATTATCAATTACAGTATCTGTGATGTGTTATTGTGTTCCGTTATTATTGTTATCACTTTTACATGCTTATCATGTGTGTTGCGCGATGCATTGTATTTTTTGTGTGTGTTTGTGTTTGTTCATCCATAAATGTGGAGCGTTTGGTAGTGTGGTGTTGGTATTCAGCGATCGTAATCTTCAAGCTTCTTCGTTCTTCGCGCCTTCATTAGCTTAAAGGAGGATGTGAAGTTGTGTTATTTATGTACTTTATCCATTAAACTCTTATCCTTATTCATTATCTCTTGTTTTTTTACATTTCTTACTTTCAGAATGACAGTGAAAAAGAATAAAGGAGGAGAAAGCCTTCGCCATTTTGCCAGTGATAGAGAGAAGAGCCATATCATGTGTCATGTATTGATTGAAATCATCAGAATTTAACTTTGCTTCTTTGTGTGTAACATTATTATTTCTTTGCACCTTTATTTAGTCATTTTTTTTTATTATTTACTATATGCCATGTCATGTTTCTTTTTTGTGTGGGGAGGGGTGGGTGATGATGATGAGTGTTGATGTTGATCAGTTGTCTAGTGTTTTTTGAGGAGGAGGTTCTGTAAGTAACAGTGCACAATGTGTATGAGTAGACACTTTGCCACATACATTTGCATTATTTGTAGTGTAGTACCTGTTGGGTGAGAGAGCCTTGCTCTCTCTTCACACTGTCAGCTACATTCTTTACCTTTTTGTATTGCTTTTTTTATTACACAGGTGGGATGAAGTCAGTTCTATTTTGTTGAAAAAGGTCTACCTTTGCTTTTTACAAGTTTTTACAACATTTTTTTCTATGGAAAATTTTGCTTTTGATTTTTACTGTTTGTATTTTTTTGTATAAATTTTATACTTACTTATATTCATTGTATGTAGCTGGACATGATAATGAACATGTCAATTGTCAATGTCATTGGTGGATATTGGGTGCGTTGTGTTGGTGTGCGTTGATCTTATATTGTTGATATATTTATCTAAGAAACGAAGTTTTTTTTTTTTTGGTGTGGGAGAATTTGAAACCTCACCTCTTACACCTTCCTGCCTCTCTACATCTTCCCTTTTTGAAACCACATGTAGCAGCTCAGAGAGAGAGAGGAGGAATAGACCTACCTATGTTTTTACATTTTGTGTATTGTGTGTGCATGCATTTTTTGAGCCCTTTTACTTTTGTGTGACCTTTTTTGTTTTCAGTTGGGCATTTTAGTGTGTGGGGGGGGGACTGTGTTGAGTGCTGGGAGTTTAGTGGATGTTTTGGGATCAGATGATTAGTTCCCAGGATGGATTATCATCTGATCGTTGTGCTGCTGCGATTAGCAGCTGTGTGTGTATTGGTTTAACTCTACCAGCGCACGAGGTGAAGTGGTGATCTATTCATCCATCCTACCTACCTGAATCACGACACTTGTGTATTACTCTTATCTATCAAGAGAGTAATCGTATCTCGAGGAGTAATAAAAATAACTCATTAAATCATAATTGTTACAACATAATATTACATATGTGACCCAAATGTGCAAAAAAACTATAATAATATTTTACAGCTTTTATAGATGATGATGATGATTGTGAGATGAGATTTGTGTGATGGTACTGTGAGAAATAAATGTTTATGTTGTTGATTTGTGTGTTGTATTTTCATGTTGACATATGTGCACATGAACAGTATGTTGTGATTCTATGTCATATTACTTTTACACCTACTCTACATGTCCATTCTCCACCTGTGTCTGTGAGGTGCGTGACAGGCCCCCTGTTTGGATGATGATGATCATGATTCGATTCATCATTCATTCATTCATTATTTGTTGTTGCGTGGTTCCTTTTTCATCTGTCGCATTCCTCATTATCCTGATTCCTGTTTTGCTGTGTCACTTTACAGCCGAGAGAGGGGCCATCAGTTTGAGTTTGACATGAGAGTAGTTGTTGTTGATAAGAAAAGTATTTTTATGTTTGACATTAAGCGAAATGAGTTGTTTGATAGTATTGAGAAAGAAATGAAATGAAACAGTGAGATGGTGGGGGGGAGATGTGTTAGTTGTATGTACTCTTGTTGTTGGAGCTATCATGCACATGTTTATGCATTTGGATCAGTATTGAGCCTTTGTGTACAGCATTGTAAGCATTGTATTTGCACCTTTATTTGCGATTATTACACAATTTTTGTATTTGTGTTTATAATAATATATTAAGTGTTGTTTTGTTGTGTACATGATTTTGGGTGAGAAGTTATGATGAGAGAGACAGTTGTTTTGGGTTGTTGTTGTTGGATGAGTGTTGTTATTATCTATGTTGTTGGTGTATTTGGGGTGATGATATGATGAGTGTTACTTGCTCTGTGTGTGCCTATTGTAGCCTTTAACACCTTCTCTTTTTGTTTACATATACCTTGTATATACCCTGTGTATTACATTTCATGGATAATATCTGAGCGATGATAGTAAACAAAGTCTTGTCCCGTGTCCTTAGATGAGAAATCACTTTGTCCTCCCTTGGAAAAACTTCCTGTATTGGTTGTTTTTCAGACAAACTCTTAGACCTTTTCTAAAGGCGGTTGACATCTAGTGGAAGCCTTAGGTGCTGCAACCTGGGGCTTATCAGCATGCCCTTTACAGCCCTCGGTAAGAAGGCCTGCCATATTATCAGTTCTGTTATACTCACAGACATTATGTCAACAGTTTTAGAAACTTCCGAGTAGTTTCTGTCAATAGTACTAATTATGTGCATATCTAGTTCTGGGCCTAAATGGCTGAGGCATTTTGCACTTTGAGCACGTAGACTGCCAAAACTCAGAAAAAATGCGCTCCTAACAGTTTAACACTATGACATTTTGGAACAACGAAATGTGATGTTTGAGAAACATGGATGAACATCTAATTTATGACGTGAGTGTGAGAGCTTGTTGGCGAATACACACCTGCCAGAGTGTGTGTATGTGTGTGTAGTAAAGCTTACAAGATCAGGGCTTGAGAGTGTGTGTTATTTTTGGGCACTCTTTTGTCGTGAAACTTATTACTTTTGGTCCCATTGTCAGCTCAGTGTGACTCATCAAATTTTTACAAGAGCACACACACACACACACACACACACACACACACACACACACACACACACACACACTTTTTGGCCTGACTGCTGTGTGAGTGTAGCCCAGTGAGCCTGTTATGTGATTTAGCTGTTACAACAGTCCTTGAATGGGTTGTTTTTTCTTTGTAAATTTCAATCCGTTTTCATGATGGGAAAAGTTTTGCAGCTAAGATGTTCAGAGTGATGCGAGAACGGAGTGGAGGGATGTATGTGTGCGGCATTAATTTCAGGCGTACCTGATTGCTCAGTCAGACTAACACAGATCCACATCCTCTGTGTGGAGCACCATCTGACCTGTAAAGACGGGAGGAACATTTTCTGAATATTAATCAGAGATGCTCTGGCTGAGACCATGCAATCCTGCTGGATGGTTGGTATTTTTTTTATTGAGTCACACACAAAAGTGACTGGTTGGTTGAATGTCTCTCTCTCTCTCTCTCTCTCTCTCTCTCTCTCTCTCTCTCTCTCTCTCTCCCTCCTTTTCATGGCTGGCTTGCACGTTCAGAACGTAAATGTAACAGTCTTTGATGATACATATTGTCAAGTTTGTTCTATCAGTAGAAGCTGCTTTTCTTTACTAAATAAAGTAATATTCTCATCTTTACAGTCACACATTGAGACATGCATTGATCCTACCCTCTAATGACGAACATACAAAGAACACAGGATGTGAAACCACATCAGAAAAATGTATTCACTCTCTTTTCTAACCTTCACAGCCCTCAAACTCTCTCTCTCTCTCTCTCTCTCTCTCTCTCTCCCTCTCTCTCCTCTCTCTCTCTCTCTCTCTCTCTCTCTCTCTCTCTCTCTCTCTCTACACACACTGCACACACACACACACAGACACAGAATAAGCACTTTGCCATTCCAGAATACAGGCACGCCATTCTGTGGGCGACACTGACTCATCTGGCAGGGATGTTAAGGTCTCGGCCAATCGTGCAGTGAATGCCAGCCCCAGCCACTCAGATGGCCCTGCTGTGTTCTGGCCGGGCGAGACATCCCTCAGGGTACTCACAGGCTCCCACCTGGCTCCTGGGTATTTATGGAGTCATAGGAAGTTCCTGCTTTTGGCTGCCAAGTCCTCCCTCTGTCTCTCTACTTATTCATCCATGTATATATTTGAGTTACTTCTAAAGGCATTGAAATCTTCTGTGAGTAAATATTATGTTTCAGAGTTACTTACACAATGAGGAAATCTGTGAGATTTGATAAACTCCAAAATCTATTGGGTAAAATACCACAGTGTGCCACCACAGCAGCAGATTTGTAACCTGTTGCACAAAGAAAGGGCAACCAGTGAAGAACAGAAACACCATTGTAAATACAATCATTTAACACTGTATATAAGACATAATCTTAAACATTTAAAATGTTCTTTATTATTTTGGGAAAATCTGTAGGTATAATGTTTACTTTTTATTATTTTATTTCCACTTTTGTTTATCTATTTCACTTGCTTTGGCAATGTAAACATTTGTTTCCCATGCCAATAAGGCCCTTAAATTGAATTGAAATTAATGTAATTGAAATGAAATGGCATGTAATTGAATTGAAATGGCATGTAATTGATTTGAAATTAATGTAATTGAATTGAAATGGCATGCATTTGAATTGAGAGAGAGAGACTTTATAGATTTGTATTGGTGTAGGCTACGCCCACTCACATGTCTGAGCTCTGATTGATTCAGCTGAGAATTCACCTGCCTCCTGGCTGCAAAGACCATGATTGGGATTTCCCACACTCTCAGTTCACTTTGCAGGGCTGGCTGCGCACACCCTTACACACTCGGTGTAACGGCGTTGCTTCCAGTCCCTTTCCTTGCCTCAACTTGCCTGGGGCTGCAGGCCGGGAACTGTCACCCACTAAGCATCGCTGCCACTTTTAAGCTCAGAGAACAGCCCACTTCAGGGTCTCAAGCGAGTGATCCCGTTTGAACACTATTAGCCTTTACAAACTGCAACCCCATCTTTCACAATCACACACACACATACATACACACACACTGTATTTTCTCTGTGTACAATCTTTAAAGAAATTGAGGCCATATATTTTTGTAGCAGGTTTAAGACATTTGCATTGATGTTGCCCCTGTTGAGACAAACTCTCCAAAAACAGTTTGCCTTTCAACTTCAAAGCTCATCAGGGTATTTCCCCTTCAATCATACATGCCCTCCTTCCTCTCTCTGCACTTCCTCCTTACACTCTACATTTCCTCTCTACCTCTCTCTTACTCTTTCTCTTCCCTTCCTCCAACCTATCCCTCTCTCTCTCTCTCTCTCTCTCTCTCTCTCTCTATCTCTCTCTCTCTCTCTCTCTCTCTCTTTCTTTCTCGCTCTCTCTCTCTCCTCATTTCCTAAAGTTTCCCCCCTACTGTGTCTGTGCCCAGTGCTCTCCTGTAATTAGTTAATTGGCTGACTGGAGGTTGTTTGGGGAGTAAGCAGACACATGAGCAGAAAGGTGTGTGTGTTTGTGTGTGTTTGTGTGAGTGTTTGTGTGTGTGTTCTGTGTGTGTGTGCATCCAGGGACAGTATAAAAGAGTCTTTCCAAGCCACAAGGGGCTGTTTGTGGGACCACTAGGTTCCCTTTGCAGGCTACACATCTTAGGAGAAATCAGAGTAAAACCTCAGTCAACAGTGCTCGTTCCACATCACTTACACACACACACACACGCACATGCATGCCTCACAGGCTTGATCCACATCTCTTACACACTGCTTGCCTTTGTGCGCTCTGCTACCTTATATACTTTCTCTGTCAAACCATCCATCTCTCTTCTCCCTTGTGTTCTGCTTCATTCCCTTCATCCAACTCTGACTCCATCCTTCTATTTCTCTTCCCTCTCTTCTTCTCTTCACTGCTTCTCTATTTCTCTGTAATGCTCTTGTACCATCTCCTGTCCATGGCTCTCTATTCTTTTCTCTCTATCAGTATATTTTCCACTTTTTCTGCTTCTGTCTTCTTTCTTTCAACTCTCTGACACACTCTACTACCCATCTCTCTACCACCAGACTCTCTCTCCACCCATCGCTTGTTCTGTACTACCCACCTCTCTACCACCAGACTCTCTCTCCGTCCATCGCTCGGTCTGTACTACCCACCTCTCTACCACCAGACTCTCTCACCGTCCATCGCTCGGTCTGTACTAGTTATCTCTCTACCACCAGACTCTCTCTCCATCCATTGCTCGGTCTGTACTAGTTATCTCTCTACCACCAGACTCTCTCTCCGTCCATCGCTTGTTCTGTACTACCCACCTCTCTACCACCAGACTCTCTCTCCACCCATCGCTTTTTCTGTACTACCCACCTCTCTACCACCAGACTCTCTCTCCATCCATCGCTCGGTCTGTACTAGTTATCTCTCTACCACCAGACTCTCTCTCCATCCATGGCTCGGTCTGTACTAGCTATCTCTCTACCACCAGACTCTCTCTCCATCCATCGCTCGGTCTGTACTACCCACCTCTCTACCACCAGACTCTCTCTCCATTATCAGCTCGGTCTGTACCTAAGATTTATCTCTCCACCAGACTCTCTCCATCCAACCAACTCGGTCTGTACTAGTTATCTCTCTACCACCAGACTCTCTCTCCGTCCATCGCTTGTTCTGTACTACCCACCTCTCTACCACCAGACTCTCTCTCCACCATCGCTTTTTCTGTACTACCCACCTCTACCACCAGACTCTCTCCATCCATCACTCGGTCTGTACTAGTTATCTCTCTACCACCAGACTCTCTCTCCATCCATCGCTCGGTCTGTACTAGCTATCTCTCTACCACCAGACTCTCTCTCCATCACTTGCTCCAGTCTGTACTAGATTGTCTCTCTACCAGACTCTCTCTCCATCCATGCTCGGTCTGTGCCTAACTATCTCTCTACCACCAGACTCTCTCTCCATCCATCGCTCGGTCTGTAGTAGTCATCTCTCTACCACCAGACTCTCTCTCCATCCATCGCTCGGTCTGTAGTAGTCATCTCTCTACCACCAGACTCTCTCCTTTTCAGCTGTCAATCATATCCAAACCCTTACCTCCCAGATAGAGCTGCCAACTGCAGTGCATTTGGGTTCACATCCTCAAGCCATTCCCCTACCGTGAGCCAGGTCCTTAACCTCTTCCAGCTAGGGTCCCATTTTCCAAATTTTAGCCTGTCTGGCGTGCCCAAATTGCGTCACCACCACCACTCATGGCCAGAAACTAGAATATTTACATATTTAGTACTATTGGATAGGAAACACTCTGAGTTTATAAAACCATTAAGATATAGTCTGTGGCTATTCCAAGACAGATTTAGCAGGCAAAAACCAGAGAGATTTCTGTCGGAATTTATTTTCTGTTGCTCTCCTCATTTTGAAGCCCATGTAATATTTTTCTATGGGAATAGGACCGAGTTGCAGTACTTGTGGCTTCCACTAGATGTCAACAGTCTCTGGAAAGGGTATGGAGAAAAAGCTCTAACCAGATCATGAGAGAGAATTACAGGTAGGGAAAAAGGTAAACAGACGTGCGTTCACGAGCGTGAGCGCCTTAAGCGCGACCAACTCTTTTTAGATCTTTTAACACCTTACGTTCTTGTAAAATATGATCAACTATTATTCATAAAGAATACATAAGGATGCATTATTAATGATATTTGATTTGTTTGTGAAAAGATGGAAGTATAATTTGAGCACGATCCTTCATATAAAAGCGAGTGAGTAGACTGACAATGCTTGGTGGAGTAGCTGAGGCATGCGTGCAAAAACAGCGGATATTTATGGATATAATTATTTGCTTTTCTAACAAGAAACCATGGATTATCTTGTTTGGACACTTGGGAGACCTCAAGAAGAAGTTATTTGAAGTGCGATTTATATTCAGCTGTGATATGGATATTTTGAGAGCCGAGCTGGATATGAATTTATGCAATGTGGAAAATATGTGAGGTACTGGCCTCAAACAATCAAATGTAGTGCTTTTAAGCATAAGCCTTTTTTAAAATCTGACAACGCAGTGATATTGCCAGAAGCAAATTTTGATGGCTATGCAACATACAACATATCGAAGTTAAATATTACGAATATGTATTACGAATATGTATTTTGAATTTGGCGAATTATGTTTGCTCTGGCGATCCGCTAAAGGATCGGCGGCGCTAAAGAAGGTTAATTCCCTCAACCTCTCTCCATCTGGGAGCGCTGCACTGTGCTCCTCCAACCTGTTCTCATCCCAACTGTAAGTGTGGTGATTGGTGTCTGGGGTTGAGATCAGACGAGAAGACACATTTCCGTTGTTTGCTGTAACAGAGAGAAGGTTGTGCTGTATACACCATACTCTATTAGTATATAGTCCCATTTACCCAATATAATGCTTAATATACACGGGTGTACAGAGTAATGAAATCTGTCAGTGCACGTTTGAGCCTTGAGCTACTGTATGCGATCATTTCTGTGTGTGTGTGTGTATGTATGTGTTTGTATGTACGTGTGTGTGTGTGTGTGCCATTGTGTGCAGGTCATGAATGCTTATGAATGGTCTATTATTCCAGAGGAAACCAGGCTGAATGGATATGGAAACCAGACCGTTCTAAATGGCTCTCAGCCTTCTTTTCCCTCATTCCGCCTCCTGTCAGCTGTCAATCAATTTGATTGACAGGCGAGACAGAAATGGTCATCGATTAAATGTGATTCACCTCCTGTCTCACTGAGTAGCTTCAGGGTATCTGACTCATGCTGTCTCTATGGGGAATAGGCACCACACACTCGCACACACACACACACAAACACGCACGCACACTCACACACACACACACACACACACACGTACATACACACACAGAGAGAGAGAGAGAGAGAGAGAGACAGAGAGACAGAGAGACAGAGAGACAGAGAGATAGACATACTGCAAAAGACACATAGGTCATTTGAAGTTAAGGATTCCGTTTTTGGATAGCGTTTAAACATTACGTTTAGGCATTTGTTCTAAATGGTTTAGTTAAGGGTTAACTAGAGATAATATTCAAACAAAATAATATGTGTGTCTGCCACTCAGGTTAGCATTTTTCATTATGAATCATGTTCTGGAGGTATCTCTACAGTGGTCACTAGCTGGCACAGGCACAAAGTCCTAACATGTGATTTTAAGCCTAACTCTAAATGTATCCACACAGCTAAGCCTAATGCCTAACCCTAACCTTAAATACATTTTTACAATATAGACAATTTAGACTTTGCAGCTGGCCTATCTAAGGGGAAATAGCTCAGTTATGCCTCCAGGACAAGACTCGTCACAACAAACGTCAACCAGCATCTACCACTGGGATCAAACACGCGACCTTCGGATCCGAGTCATGGGTTCCGGAGTCATGGGTTCCGGAGTCATGGGTTCCGGAGTCATGGGATCCGGAGTCATGGGATCCAGAGTCATGGGATCCGGAGTTATGGGATTACACCACCACCACCAGCACCCCTTCCCCCAACGCCCTATCAAAACTTCAGAAACAGCAGTAGCACTGGTTAGCTTCCCTGTGGCCTGTCATACATATGAGAAACAGCAGTAGTACTGGTTGGCTTCCCTGTGGGCCTGTTATACATATGAGAAACAGAAGCAGTACTGGTTAGCTTCCCTGTGGGCCTGTTATACATATGAGAAACAGAAGTAGTACTGGTTAGCTTCCCTGTGGGCCTGTTATACATATGAGAAACAGCAGTAGCAGTGGCAGTAGCAGTATCCCTAGTATTGTGTGTGTGTGTGTGTGTGTGTGTGCGTTGTGCCTGTGTGTGTGCATGCATGCTGTGTGTCTGACCCAGTGTAGAATACTGCTACTCTATATTTTTACCAGACACACTCACACCCAGCACTTTACCAGACAGAAGACACACACTCACACACACACACACACAGACACACAGACACACACAGAGAGGGTGAGAAGAGATAGACCGGAGGGAAAAAAGAGGTGAACAGAGGGAACAAAAATGGAAAGGTGAGAAAGAAACACAGAGATAGACCAAGGGGACCAAAAGAGAGAATGATAGAGGGATAATTCAACAGAGAGGAAAAATACATAGAAAAACAATGTTAAGAGAGTCTTAAAATGGTCGTCAGCAGTTTGACCTTCCGCTACCCTCTCTTATAGACAATGTTCCTCCAGAGTCACATTAAACTAGTGCTCAGTGAAGTCATAGAGCTGAATAAAAACACAGACACACCTAAGAGTGAGAAATAGAGAGAGAGAGAGAGAGGGAGAGAGAAATATAGAGAGAGAGGGAGAGAGAGAGAGACAGAGAGAGAGAGAGAGAGAGAGAGAGAGAGAGAGAGAGAGAGAGAGAGAGAGAGAGAGAGAGAGAGAGAGAGAGAGAGAGAGAGAGAGAGAGAGAGAGAGAGAGAGAGAAAAAGAGAACGTGACAGAGAGAAATATATATGTAGAGAGAGAGAAAGGGAGAGAGAGAGAGGGAGAGAGAGAGACATAGATAGATAGAGAGAGAGGGAGAGAGAGACATAGAGAGAGAGAGAGAGAGAGAGAGAGAGAGAGAGAGAGAGAGAGAGAGAGAGAGAGACATGCAGACAGACGAGGTACAGAGCTATCGAGGCGAATGAGAGAGAAAGGGAGATTAAAGAGAGAAATGCTGGGAAAAAACATTAAAATGTTTGATTATGATAAATAAGGTTAAGTATGGTACCATATAGTAACGGATCTCAGATGATGACTGTGCATGTCAGATGATGAATGTGGTTCAGTATGGTAGCATATGGTAACAGATCAAGGATGATAAATGAGGTTCAGTATGGTAGCATATGGTAACAGATCTCAGATCATGAATGAGGTTCAGTATGGTAGCATATGGTAACAGATCATGGATGATGAATGAGGTTCAGTATGGTAGCATATGGAAACAGATCTCAGATCATGAATGAGATTCAGTATGGTAGCATATGGTAACAGATCTCAGATCATGAATGAGGTTCAGTATGGTAGCATATGGAAACAGATCTCAGATCATGAATGAGGTTCAGTATGGTAGCATATGGTAACAGATCTCAGATCATGAATGAGGTTCAGTATGGTAGCATATGGTAACAGATCTCAGATCATGAATGAGGTTCAGTATGGTAGCATATGGTAACAGATCTCAGATCATGAATGAGGTTCAGTATGGTAGCATATGGTAACAGATCTCAGATCATGAATGAGGTTCAGTATGGTAGCATATGGTAACAGATCTCAGATAATGAATGAGGTTCAGTATGGTAGCATATGGTAACAGATCTCAGATCATGAATGAGGTTCAGTATGGTAGCATATGGTAACAGATCACAGATAATGAATGAGGTTCATTATGGTAGCATATGGTAACAGATCTCAGATAATGATCTCTACCAAATGTTCTCCTGCTCATTCCCGCTATTCTCTACATGACGATGGCTCAATTGTTTCTTGCCAGGGACACTATGAGTGTGTGTGTGTGTGTGTGTGTGCATGTTCTCTCAGCACAGCAGTAGACCCTCTGAAATGGGGTACTGTATGCCAGACTTGCCAACCTGAGCATACGGCCTCACAGCATGTGAACAAGTGAAAGAGGGAAAGAGGGAAGATTAAGAGTGAAAGAGAAAGACATGTCACATCTCATTTAACAGTACAGTGCTGAGTTTTTTTCTGAGGAAGACTTTTTCTTGGCTCAGTTCACAGATTCAGTGCTACTGGCACAACGAACCTGCAGCCACCTCATCCACGCACGGGAACAAAAGCACACGCACACAACACATACACAAACACAACACAACACACAGGCGCAGTTCCAGTAGACGGTATGTATGCAGGTGAGTCATGGTGGAAGGATTCTAAGGGCCTCCAGGGGGAAGTGACCTGAGATGAAAGAGAGAAATCATTTATATTATGATTATTATACAGCGACACAGAAAGAGAGGGGGAGCAGGAGAGAAAGAGTGAGGTCAGAGATGATACAGAGAGAGAGAGAGAGAGAGAGAGAGAGAGAGAGAGAGAGAGAGAGAGAGAGAGAGAGAGAGAGAGAGAGAGAGAGTAGTCAGATCTGGCTCTTCTTTGGGATCGGTGTCCCATCCACGGGACGGTTGAGCTAACGTAGGCTACTGCAATTAGCATGCGGTTGTAAGTAACAAGAACATTTCCCAGAATATAGACATATCTGATAAAATAAATTCTTGTTAATCTAACTGCACTGTCCAATTTACAGTAGCTATTACAGTGAAATAATGTCATGCTATTGTTTGAGGAGAGTGCACAGTTTTGAACTTGAAAAGTTATTAATAAACAAATTGTCTTGATGCAAAATTTTGAACAGAAATGCAATGCATTTCCACAAAATTCAAAGTGTTTCCATTCAAATGGTCTCAAGAATATGCATATCCCTGCTTTAGGGCCTGAGCTACAGGCAGTTAGATTTGGGTATGTCATTTCAGGCAAAAGTATAACAAAGGGGCGGATCCTTATAAGGTATGTGCACACTGGCCACAAAATGAGGTGGAAACTGAGCTCACTTCCTAACCTCCTGTCAAATGTATGACCATATTAGAAATACATATTTTCCACAGATCACACAGACCCAGAAATAATTTGAAAACAAATTAAAAACACTGATTAGCTCCCAAATCTGTTCGGCGAAATACCGCAGTCTGCAATCAAAGCAGCAAGATTGTTGGCCCATTGCAATGAGAAATGTCTTTACACTTACTGTTCATTTCTAATAGTTTTTTTATTTATGTTGTTTTGTGTCTTCTCACATTTGTTTATCATTTATTTCACCTACTTTGGCAATGCAAACATGTTTACCATGCCAATAACTGCCCTTTGAATTGAACTGAGAGAGAGCAAGAGAGAGAGAAATATGTTATGTGCTGATGCAGTACTCTCCTGCTCTGCAGAATTTGTCACCTCAGAGTCTCACCTCACTTTGGTGATATCGCCACGGTGATGAACTCTATATGAGCCTGCTGCAGGGGTCATCATGAATATGCATGAGTAAAAATGACGTGAACAACTGTCCAAAGGGATAGAGATGAAAGGAGAGAGGGACGGAGGGAGAGAGCTAGGGGTAGAGGTGTGTGTGTCTCTGCGTGTAGTATGTGTGCGCGGGTGTATAGGGGTGTGTGTGTCGGCGTGTGTGTGTGTTACTCAATAACTGGTGCATGGCCGTGTGTACCCGAGGCATGGACCAAGACCTTTTTCAAAAGGTCATAGTGTATCAAAAGGACATTTCAATGACATCATGTGTATGCTTGTGTGTGTGGATGTGTGTGCATTGTAGGCCTACGTTTGTGTGTGTGTGTCCGTGTGTGTCTGTGCATGTGAGTTGAGTGTGTGTGTGTCTGTGCATGGGAGTTGAGTGAATGTGTGTGTCTGTGTGTATGTGTGTGTCTGTGTGTGTGCGTTGAGTGTGTGTGTGTCTGTGTGTGTTTGACCCTGGGGTATACTACACTGTCTAAGAGTGGTTTGTTGATTTGTTTATTTTCTGCTCCGTTTGTTTTCTGTGATTCAAGGAACTATATGAGGGTTGGTCGTCTTCCGCTGTGTGAGTATTTGATTCCTCCACTGTGTATGTGAGTATTTGATTCCTCCACTGTGTATGTGAGTATTTGATTCTTCCACTGTGTATGTGAGTATTTGATTCCTTCACTGTGTATGTGAGTATTTGATTCCTCCACTGTGTATGTGAGTATTTGATTCCTCCACTGTGTATGTGAGTATTTGATTCCTCCACTGTGTATGTGAGTATTTGATTCCTCCACTGTGTATGTGAGTATTTGATTCATCCACTGTGTATGTGAGTATTTGATTCCTCCACTGTGTATGTGAGTATTTGATTCTTCCACTGTGTATGTGTGCATTTGATTCCTCCACTGTGTATGTGAGTATTTAATTCCTCCACTGTGTATGTGAGTATTTGATTCCTCCACTGTGTATGTGAGTATTTGATTCTTCCACTGTGTATGTGAGTATTTGATTCCTCCACTGTGTATGTGAGTATTTGATTCCTCCACTGTGTATGTGAGTATTTGATTCCTCCACTGTGTATGTGAGTATTTGATTCCTCCACTGTGTATGTGAGTATTTGCTTCAATTCCCCAGCTCCCAGAGAGGCTTCAATTCTCCAGCTACCCCCAGTGGCCTTCATTCTCCAGCTCCCCCAGTGGCCTTCATTCCCCAGCTCCCCCAGAGGCCTCCTCCCCAGCTCCCCCAGTGGCCTTCTTCCCCAGCTCCCCCAGTGGCCTTCTTCCCCAGCTCCCCCAGTGGCCTTCTTCCCCAGCTCCCCCAGTGGCCTTCTTCCCCAGCTCCCCCAGTGGCCTTCTTCCCCAGCTCCCCCAGTGGATTCATTCCCCAGCTCCCCCAGTGGCTTAATGCCCCAGCTCCCCCAGTGGCTTAATTCCCCAGCTCCCCCAGAGGCCTCCTCCCCAGCTCCCCCAGTGGCCTTCATCCCCAGCTCCCCCAGTGGCTTTCTTCCCCATCTCCCCCAGAGGCTTCATTCCCCAAAGCTAAGGCTTCATTCCCCAAAGCTAAGGCTTCATTCCCCAAAGCTTTTTGCAAAATTATAAAAACATAATATTTACATAATATTCACAACTGAAAAATCATATTTACTTAATTATATATTCAGAACCTTTACTCAGTACTTTGTTCAAGCACCTTTGGCAGTGATTACAGCCGCAAATCGTCTTGGTTAAGATGATGCAAGCTTGGCAGACCTGTATTTGTGGAGTTTCTCCCATTCTTCTCTGTAGATTTTCTCAAGCTCTGTCAGATTGAATGGGGAGCGTCGTTGCACAGCTATTTTCAGGTCTCCCCAGAGATTTTTGATTGAATTGAAGTCTGGGCTCTGACTGGGCCACTCATAGACATTCAGAGACTTGTCCCGAAGCCACTCCTGTGTTGTCTTGGCTGTGTGCTTAGAGTTGTTGTCCTGTTGGACAGTGAACCTTTGCCCCAGACCGAGGTCCTGAGCACTCTGGAGCAGGTTTTCATCAAGGATCTCTCTGTACATTGATCCATTCATCTTTCCCTTGATCCTGACTAATCTCCCAGTCCCTGCCACTGAAAAACATCCCCACAGCCTGATACTGCCACCTCCATGCTCCACCGTAGGGATGGTGCCAGGTTTCCACCAGACGTGACCCTCGGCATTTATGCCGAAATGTTCAATCTTGGTTTCATCTGACCAGAGAATCATGCTTCTCATGGTTAAGACTCCTTTGGGTGCTTTTTGGCAAACTCCAAGCTTTCTGTCATGTGCCTTTTACTGAGGAGTGGCTTCTGTCTGGCCACTCTACCATAAAGACCTGATTTGTGGAGTGCTACAGAGATGGTTGTCCTTCTGGAAGGTTCTCCCATCTCCACAGAGGATCTCTGGAGCTCTGTCAGAGCGATCATCGGGTTCCTGGTCACCTCCCTGATAAAAGGCCCTTCTCCCCCAATTGCTCAGTTTGGCCGGGGGAGGCCAGCTCTAATAAGAGTCTTGGTGGTTCAAAACTTATTCCATTTAAAATAATGATGGAGGCCACATTGTTCTTGGGGACCTTCAATGCTGCAGAATTTTTTTCGTACCCTTCCCCAGGTCTGTGCCTCGACACAATCCTGTCTCTGAGCTTTACGGAAAATTCCTTCGGCCTCATGGCTTGGTTTTAGCTCTGACATGAACCGTCAACTGTGGGACCTTATATAGACATGTGTTTGCCCTTCCAAATCATGTCCAATTAATTGAATTTACCCCAGGCGGACTCCAATCAAGTTGTAGAAACATCTGAAGGATGATCAATGGAAACAGGATGCACCTGAGCTCAATTTCGGGTCTCATAGCAAAGGGTCTGAATACTTATGTAAATGAGGTATTTATGTTTTTATATTTGTAATACATTTAAAAAAAAGAATAATTAATGCTTTGTCATTATGGGGTATTGTGTGTAGATTGATGAGGAAAACAATTAATTTCATGTAATGTAATAATGTGTAAAAAGACAAGGGGTCTGAATACTTTCTGAATGCACTGTATATGTGTAAAAGAATAAATGCACTTGATAGTGTCCATTATTTTGTTGGTATGCTTATAGGGACCGATTCAGACTTATGCAAGTTCAAAATGGCTTTGCAGGTGTGGCTCCCTTGCCCGCAATGAATGCATTTAATTAAATCGCAGAAAACCCTCCCATTTTCTGGTCAACAGATTTTCTTGTGGAGTTTTCATTCAATAAGGTTTTCAGTACATTTATCGAAAGCCATACCTTTTAATATGGTGTACCTTTAGTTAGAATTTTCTCAATAGACTCACTAGAATACACTGTAAAAAATTATTCTGGGATTTATTGAAAATGACTTTGATTATTTTACACAATGTTGTATGCATGTTTAAAGAAAGAAAAGTATATTTATATATTAGCATTAAGCAACTTGGTGTGCCATGAGGTGTAACGGATCATGATGAACGGATATCAAAACCGTCAGTCAAATGTATCTTCAATGACCTGACCACCCATTCCCACCATCACTATTCTTACTGACTCCTGCAAATTCAGCATTATTGAATGCTAGCATGTCTACCACCAGGTAGGCTACTACTGGTGGGTTGAGCCCTGTGTTCAGGATACATCTCATCAGTTGAGATTGCGACACCAGGAATTAAGGAGAGTATCGAATTTGGGGGTCATTTTCTACCAAGAATGAACATACTTACCTTGACAATCTGAGAGTAGAAAAGTATCAGGCTTCATCCGACAATCCCCGTTCCTCTAAGCCTATAAATCGGTCTTCGTCATCCATAACTTTTTGTTATGAAAACCTGTCTCTTTTTGTCAAACCCGCTCACCCTCTTCAGCATTCGAATTTATAGAAGGGTAGCCTAAATGTGTTAAGCCTAAACACCACAGGAGTTAAATCGTGTTTATCTCAAATAAGAGAAATTACTTAATTTATAAACTCACATCGAAAACGTAATTTTGGCGAAATTGTTTTGTTGTAAATGGAAGTAATTGAAGACACAGAATTGGAGAAAGACGTGAGAATGACAAATGTACTCTAATTGTTTGAAATCAGTGCACAAGGCACACAAGCAGGATAATTAAATAGTTTATACAATTGAGCATTCAAAGACTGACATTAATTGAACAAATGTAATTAGAGAATTCAGCTAAGGGCTTTTGTGCTCAGAGTGAATTAAGAGTAAGGGGAGAATACTTTTGAGTAATACATCAAAGACAAATGATGCTGTATATACAGTTAAATAAACACTACAGAAGGACAAACAATTGAACACAAATAATTACAATTATATATAATTAACTGAAAATGAAGAGCGACTGCCCAGCCTGTAAGGAGCAGAGGACGGGACTGACTGAGTGTCACCCGGGCACAGGTATGGAGATCTTGAACAGAGGCCAAGCCATGCACAGGTGTGGAGATCTTCAACAGAGGCCTAGCCGGGCCCAGGTGTGGAGATCATAAACAGAGGCCCAGCCAGGCCCAGGTGTGGAGATCATGAACAGAGGCCCAGCCGGGCACAGGTGTCAAGGCCACGGACAGAGAACCAGCTGGTGGTGGAGAAGTCCATAGAGGAGCAGAGGACTTATGCGGTTAGAGGTGTGGACTGGATGCTGGATGGTGGGACTCCTACAAAGTCATCGGATTGGCAGCATGTTTTTTTGCATCACTCTTCATCAATGCCACCAAATACCCAGCATGCCACAGAGCATTTTCAACAACCTACTTGAAGGTTTGCTTCCTCTAAAGGCTAAACCCTAACCCTTGTTGCTGGATTGCCAACTTGGGGCAGTACAGCGCTCCTGGCCAAATTTTTCCAGAGATAAATATCCCTGGTGTACTCTCTTTTATAACTGTCTCCTGAAATGGCAAGCGTCCTTACGGTCAAAAATCAAAACCAATTAAATCAAATCTAAATTTAATCATCATATATACAGAATACACTTGGGTGTAAACAGTGCAATGAAATGCTTACTGGCAAGCTACCTCTCAACATAGCCCTGTCATACAGCGTGTCTTAGGGGTATGATATTTGTGCGTCTCTAAGTTTCTCAATCATCATTATTCACAATTCATCAGGACTATCCGTAATCCTGATAGCATCCAAATTAATATAGAAGTGTTTAGACACATATTCTATTCTTATTTACAATAAGTGACTCCAAAATGACAATACATGATTCAACAGTCATTTCTATTGGGCACAAAATAATCTGAAACACAACCAAAACAAAGAGCAAATGTTTGTAGTCACAAGCTTGATGTAATCATTACGTGCTAGGAATATGGGACCAAATACTAAACTTTTGACTACTTTAATACACATAAGTGAATTCATCCCAATACTTTTGGTTCCTCTTAAATGGGGGACTATGTACAAAAAGTGCTGTAATATGGATGAAAATACCCTCAAATTAAAGCTGACAGTCTGCACTTTGTATCATTGCAAATCCAAAGTGCTGGAGTACAGAGCCGAAACAACAAAACATTTCACTATCCCAATACTTTTGATGGAGTATTTGGCTGTTTTGACTGCCAGAGCCAATTCACACTTTAAAAATAACATTTATGGTACATGGACTAAGGAGTGACGTTAGCCCGAACAGGAACGTAGGACAAGGGACTGACGAGCACAGGTGTGGAGGACAGAGGCCCAGGGGGTTGAATAGCCCATACAGGAGTGGAGGACAGGGGACTGACTGATGCAGCTGTGGACTGGATTCTGGTAGAGGGGGTGGGAGTAGCCTGTACAGGAGTGGAGGACAGGGGACTGACTGATGCAGCTGTGGACTGGATGCTGGTAGAGGGGGTGGGAGTAAGACGAAAGGTGCCAACAAGAGGCAGGGCTGTCTCCACCACTGGAACTGTCAGGTCCTAAACTTCCACAAGCTCCACAAAGCCCTCATCATCCTACTCTTGGACATCAGGATCACCTGTCTCCAGTTCCTCAATGGCAGCATTATAATCCTGCAACACCAAACCAGTCTGATCAAAGAGGTACTCCAAACCAAACTACATAAATATATGAGAATACACCGGACTGAGAATGGAATAATTCAATAATAACATTTCACAAAGATAAATGTGTTTCTGTTTGTATTAAATATAAAAGCTGAATTAGATTATTAATTAAATTATATTGCCATTACCAGTGTATTTGCGTGTCTCAAAGTACCTCTCCATCTCTACTAAGCTGCAGATGTACCTCTCAAAGTACCTTTCCATCTCTACTGAGCTGCAGATGTACCTCTCAAAGTACCTTTCCATCTCTACTGAGCAGCAGATGTACCTCTCAAAGTACCTCTCCATCTCTACTGAGCTGCAGATGTACCTCTCAAAGTACCTTTCCATCTCTACTGAGCTGCAGATGTACCTCTCAAAGCACCTCTCCATCTCTACTGAGCTGCAGATGTACCTCTCAAAGCACCTTTCCATCTCTACTGAGCTGCAGATGTACCTCTCAAAGCACCTTTCCATCTCTACTGAGCTGCAGATGTACCTCTCAAAGTATCTTTCCATCTCTACTGAGCTGCAGATGGTGGTGGAGTGCGGTCCCACAACCTTTTGTCAACCCTGGCAAAGTCCCTCTCTGGAATCCCATTCCCCGACCACCTGAACATTGCCTTGGACACCAACATATGGTCCACATCAGGCCAAATGCGTTGCCATCCCTTGGGAAGGCATACCTCTCTCACTGAAATGAAAAGACAACAACATCCCCACACGAGAATTAACGACTCAAATACCAGTGGGTCGCTAGCGGGATCATCCCGACACTACCAGCTAAAACCTGTAGCGCCAGATTTAAAATCCGAAAATTGAATTATTAAACATCCAGCTATATACAAGTGTTCCATACTCATCAAAAGCTCTGTTTCTAGGCAATATCACAGCGTTGTCAGATTTCAAAAAGGCTTTACGGCGAAAGCAGCACATTCATTTGTTTGAGGGTAGCACCTCACATATTTTCCAATAGCCATGTATCGATTAGCAATCATGGCACACACATAACACATTTCACAGCGAAAACAAAGTAATTACCTGTTGAAGAACTTCTGCTGAGGTCTTCCTAAGTGTCCAACGAAGACAATCCATGGTTCTTTTGTTAGAAAAAGTAACGTCTTTTATCCATAAATCCTCCATTTGGTTCATGCAAAACGACAGCCTCCATTACTCTTTTGAAACGCCTTGGCGCCAACTCGTTCAAATGTTACCTATAAACTTGTCCAAAAACAATCAAACATAGTTTTAAATGTATCCTTAGGAACCCTTTACGTATATGTACTATTATAAATCAGCCGGAATATAAACTGAACAGCTAAAAACGATAAATAAGGCACAGCGCCTTCTCATGCACGCCAAGACTCTGAAGAGTTTTCATAAGGTGGTCTCTCGTTCCATGCTGTTTTTCAATGGCCGAAATTCCCCCAAGATGGAGTAAAACACCGTCTCATGGTTGATGACATCATAAGGAAGCGACGTGCACTGAGTTCACATGCCTATATATGGTCATTTTGGATAGGAGGGGCTCAAAAATGAGCAATGTGTCAAAATGACTTTTTTCAGGACAGAGATTCCTCAGGGTTTTGCCTGCCAAATGCGTTCTGATTGACCCACATACAAATGGTTAACAGTTTTGGAAAATTCAGAGTGTTTCCTATCCAATGGTACTAAATATATGCATATCCCATGTTCTGGGCCTAAATGGGAGGCATTTTACTTTGGGCACGCCAGGCTCTCCAAAACAGTCAGTTTTTCTGCTGGAGCCGGTGAAGATAATGTATTGATGATAAATTCCCCAAATAACAGGTCATCATATCACATGAGACATACCGTGTGGGCCTAGTATATCATTTAAAATTCAAGTCATCACTATAAATACTTCAAATACAGGCTGGAAGGGCTGAAAAGTAGAACTATTAATTTAATTAGATCAATAGATTAAACACAATCAAAAGACAATCATTTTTGTTTTACTTATCTATTATCTCCATAAACTAAACATCATCATTAATGAAAATAACTCCAGATTAGTATGAAAATAGTGGGGTTAACAGACTATTCATGGTCTGAGTCTTCTTACTTCGATCACCTGTGTCCGTGTCAAGACACCAGTTTACTAACGCGTTAGATAGCGTTACTGCAGCTACACTGTACATCTTGTTAACCGAACCGTGCTAACATATTACTGTAGCCTAATACACTGATCTTACCTGCTAGATATTCCGATCAATGATGATGATCAATGAAAACAGCAGACAACAAAAACGCTAGTACTTAATAAAGATAATTTTCCCGAAGAAATATATTTTTCCATGGTCCTCTTGACTAGAGTTGAAAGGTCCCGCCATAGCTCTATCCTCATTGGTCAATTCTTGGTAACACCTTGGTTGCACTGACGTCTCGGATTGGTTAGTGAGTGCAATTATTGGTTACTTCTTGGTTGCAGAAGGCGATATGATTGGTTGTCACAACCAGAAATTTCCTCGACTCACCTGTTGTGAGGGGGTGCTCAGCAATGCCTGCCAACGTGGGTTACACTGGCAAATTATCAAAGACATAAAAACAATGTTGTGTTTTTGAAACATTAATATGTTGACTTACTAAATATTTGTGTGACATGAAATTACTTTTCTTGTGTAAATCCAAACCATTTATTTTTTACAAAAAAATATAGGAAGTTACATCTACAAATAATATTAAGAGTGTTCTTGACACATACATTTTTTTTTACAGTGTATTGTCACACGTGCACACACGCACACACACACACACACACACACACACACACACACACACACACACACACACACACACCCACACACACACACACACACACACACACACACACACACACACACAGAGACACACAGAGACACACAGACACAACAACTGTACACCAGTAGACGCTCCTCAGAAGTGGAAGGGGGGACCATTTACTGCGTGAATTTCATTCAAACAAACAGCGAAACATTAAAATAGTTATAATTTTTTTAAAGAAAACTATACTAAATATATTAATGTCACCAAATAACTGATTAAAACACACTGTTTGGTATTAAGGTCTCCAGAAGCCTCAACAGAACCCTCTAGGGTAGCACCATGGCTTAGCCGGAAGGCAGTTATTTTCCATCCTCTTCTGGGTACATTGACTTCAATAGAAAACCTAGGAGGCTCGTGGTTCTCACCCGATTCCATAGACTTACACAGTAATTATGAAGACTTCCGGAAGAAACCCTCCAACCTATCAGAGCTCTTGCAGTATGAGCTGACATCTTGTTCATCCATCCAGTCAATGGATCAGATAATTAATCTAGTACTGTAAGCATAAACTACAGCTACGGTACCATTAGAAAGTTTGGACACACCTACTCATTCAAGGGTTTTTCTTTATTTTTACAATTGTTTACATTGTAGAATAATAGTGAAGACATCAAAACTATGAAATAACACATACGGAATCATGCAGTAACCAAAAAAATAAAGATTCTTCAAAAGTAGCCAACCTTTGCCTTGATGACAGCTTTGCACACTCTTGGCATTCTTTCAACCAGCTTCACCTGGAATGCTTTCCAATTGTCTTCACCTGGAATGCTTTCCAAGTAGTTCCCACATATGCTGAGCACTTGTTGGCTGCTTTTCCTTCACTCTGCGGTCCAACTCATCCCAAACCGTCTCAATTGAGTTGAGGTCGGATGATTGTGGAGGCCAGGTCATCTGATGCAGCACTCCATCTCTCTCCTTCTTGGTCAAATAACCCTTACACAGCCCGGAGGTGTGTTGGGTCATTGTCCTGTTGAAAAATTAATTATAGTCCCACTATGCGCAAACCAGAAGGGATGGCTTATCGCTGCAAAATGCTGTGGTAGCCATGCTGGTTAATTGTGCCTTGAATTCTAAATAAATAACTGACATTGTCACCAGCAAAGCACACCCACACCATCACACCTCCTCCTCCATGCTTCACGGTGGGAAACACACATGGGGATATCATACGTTCAAATACATCTCACACAGACACAGCAGTTGGAACCAAAAATCTCAAATTTGGACTCATCAGCCCAAAGGTCAGATTTCCACCGGTCTAATGTCCATTGCTTGTGTTTCTTGGCCAAGCAAGTCTGTTCTTATTATTGGTGTCCTTTAGTAGTGGTTTCTTTGCAGTATTTTGACCATGAAAACCTGATTCACACAGTCTCCTCTGAACAGTTGATGTTGAGATGTGTCTGTTATTTTAACTCTGTGAAGCATTAATTTGGGCTGCATTTTCTGAGGCTGGTAACTCTAATGAACTTACCCTCTGCAGCCGAGGTAACTTTGGGTCTTCCTTTCCTGTGGCAGTCCTCATGAGAGCCAGATTAATCAATCACTTGATGGTTTTTTCGACTGCTATTGAAGAAACTTTCAAAGTTCTTGACATTTTCCGGATTGACTGACCTTCATGTCTTAAAGTAATGACGGACTGTCGTTTCTCCTGGCTTATTTGAGCTGTTTTTGCCATCATAAGGACTTGGTCTTTTACCAAATAGGGCTATCGTCGGTATACTAACCCCTATTTTGTAACAACACAACTGATTGGCTCAAACTCATTAACTTCTTAGGGAGAAGCGCACGAGGTGACTGTTTTGGAGACCCTGGCGTGCCCAAAGTAAAATGCCTCCCATTCAGGCCCTGCAAATCAAATCAAATCAAATCAAATTTTATTTGTCACATACACATGGTTAGCAGATGTTAATGCGAGTGTAGCGAAATGCTTGTGCTTCTAGTTCCGACCATGCAGTAGTATCTAACAAGTAATCTAACAAATTCACAACAACTACCTTATACACACAAGAGTAAAGGAATGAATACGAGTATGTACATATAAATATATGGATGAGCGATGGCTGACCGGGATAGACAAGATGCAGTAGATGTATACAGTATATACACATATATATGAGATGAGTAATGTAGGATATGTAAACATTATATAAATGGCATTGTTTAAAGTGGCTAGTGATACATTATTTCATCCAATTATAATTATTAAAGTGGCTAGAGATTTGGGTCGATGGCCGAACAGCATAGGCAAGATACAGTAGATGGTTTAGAGTACAGTGTATACATTTGATATGAGTATGTCGGATACGTAAACATTATATACAAAATTGTTTAAGTGGCTAGTGATACATTTGTTACATCCAATTCCTATGTTTAAAGTGGCTAGAGATTTAAGTCAGTATGTTGGCAGCAGCCACTCAATGTTAGTGATGGCTGTTTAACAGTCTGATGGCCTTGAGGTAGAAGCTGTTTTTAGTCTCTCGGTCCCAGCTTTGATGCACCTGTACTGACCTCGCCTTCTGGATGATAGCGGGGTGAACAGGCAGTGGCTCGGGTGGTTGTTGTCCTTGATGATCTTTTGGCCTTTCTGTGACATCGGGTGGTGTAGGTGTCCTGGAGGGCAGGTAGTTTACCCTGGTGATGCGCTGTGCAGTCTTCACTACCCTCTGGAGAGCCTTACGGTTGTGGGCGGAGCAGTTGCCGTACCAGGTGATGATACAGCCCGACAGGATGCTCTCGATTGTGCATCTGTAAAAGTTTGTGAGTGATTTTGGTGACAAGCCGAATTTCTTCAGCCTCCTGAGGTTGAAGAGGCGCTGTTGCACCTTCTTCCCCACGCTGTCTGTGTGGGTGGACAAATTCAGTTTGTCCGTGATGTGTACGCCGAGGAACTTAAAACTTTCCACCTTCTCCACTACTGTCCCCTCAATGTGGATAGGGGGGTGCTCCCTCTCCTGTTTCCTGAAGTCCACGATCATCTCCTTTGTTTTGCTGACATTGAGTGAGAGGTTATTTTCCTGACACCACACTCCGAGAGCCCTCACCTCCTCTCTGTAGGCCGTCTCGTCGTTGTTGGTAATCAAGCCTACCATTGTAGTGTCGTCAGCAAACTTGATGATTGAGTTGGATGCGTGCTTGGCCACACAGTCATGGGTAAACAGGGAGTACAGGAGAGGGCTGAGAACGCACCCTTGTGGGGCCCCAGTGTTGAGGATCAGCGGGGTGGAGATGTTGTTTCCTACCCTCACCACCTGGGACCGGCCCGTCAGGAAGTCCAGGACCCAGTTGCACAGGGCTGGGTCGAGACCCAGGGTCTCGAGCTTAATGACGAGCTTGGAGGGAACTATGGTGTTAAATGCTGAGCTGTAGTCGATGAACAGCATTCTTACGTAAGTATTCCTCTTGTCCAGATGGGTTAGGGCAGTATGCAGTGTGATTGCGTCGTCTGTGGACCTATTGGGACGGTAAGCAAATTGGAGTGGGTCCAGGGTGTCTGGCAGGATGGAGGTGATATGATCCTTGACTAATCTCTCAAAGCACTTCATGATGACGGAAGTGAGTGCTACTGGGCGATAGTCATTTAGCTCAGTCACCTTAGCTTTCTTGGGAACAGGAACAATGGTGGCCCTCTTAAAGCATGTGGGAACAGCAGACTGGGATAGGGACTGATTGAATATGTCCGTAAACACACCAGCCAGCTGGTCTGCGCATGCTCTGAGGACACGGCCAGGGATGCCATCTGGGCCGGCAGCCTTGCGAGGGTTAACACATTTAAATGTTTTTCTCACATTGGCTGCGGTGAAGGTGAGCCCGCAGGTTTTGGTAGCGGGCCGTGTCGGTGGCACTGTATTGTCCTCAAAGCGAGCAAAGAAGTTGTTTAGTTTGTCTGGGAGCAGGACGTCATGGTCCGCGACGGGGCTGGTTTTCTTTTTGCAGTCCGTGATTGACTGTAGACCCTGCCACATTCCTCTTGTGTCTGAGCCGTTGAATTGTGACTCTACTTTGTCTCTATATTGAAGCTTAGCTTGTTTGATTGCCTTGCGGAGGGAATAGCTGCACTGTTTGTATTCAGTCATGTTTCCGGTAGCCTTACCCTGGTTAAAAGCAGTGGTTCGCGCTGTCAGTTTCTTGCGAATGCTGCCATCAATCCACGGTTTCTGGTTGGGGAAGGTTTTAATATTTGCTATGGGTACAACATCACCAATGCACTTGCTAATAAACTCGCTCACCGAATCAGCGTATACATCAATGTTGTTGTCAGATGCTATCCGGAACATATCCCAGTCCACGTGCTCAAGCAATCTTGCAGCATGGAATCAGATTGGTCGGACCAGCGTTGAACAGACCTGAGAACGGGCGTTTCCTGTTTTAGTTTCTGTTTGTAGGCTGGGAGCAACAAAATGGAGTCATGGTCAGACTTGCCGAAAGGAGGGCGGAGAATAGCCTTGTATGCATCACGGAAGTTGGAATAACAGTGGTCCAGTATTTTACCAGCCCGGGTGGCACATTCGATATGCTGGTAAAATTTCGGGAGCCTTGTTCTTAAATTAGCCTTATTAAAATCCCCAGCCACAATAAATGCAGCCTCAGGATATGTGGTTTCCAGTTTACATAGAGTCCGATGAATTTCTTTCAGTGCCGTCGATGTATCAGCTTGAGGGGGGGATGTACACGGCTGTGATTATAATCGAGGAGAATTCTCTTGGTAGATAATGCGGTCTGCATTTGATTGTAATGAATTCTATGTCAGGTGAACAAAAGGACTTGAGTTCCTGTATGTTGTTATGATCACACCACGTCTCGTTAATCATAAGACACACACCCCCCACCCTTCTTATTACCAGATAGAAGTTTGTTTCTGTCAGCGAGATGCGTGGAGAAACCAGGTGGCTGTACCGACTCAGATAACGTGTCCTGAGTGAGCCATGTTTCCGTGAAGCAAAGAACGTTGCAGTCTCGGATGTCTCTCTGAAAGGCAACCCTTGATCTGACTTCGTCTACTTTGTTGTCAAGAGACTGTACATTGGCGATTAAAATACTCGGGAGAGGTGCACGATGCGCCCGTCGACGTAGCTTGACCAAAAGACCGGCCCGTTTCCCTCTTCTCCGGCGCCGCCGTTTTGAGTCGCCGGGTGCTATCCATTCTATTGTCCAGGCTGGGGTAACAAACCGAGAATCCTCTTTGGGAAAGTCGTATTCCTGGTCGTAATGTTGGTAAGTTGACGTTGCTTTTATATCCAATAGTTCCTCCCGGTTGTATGTAATAAAACGTAATATTTCCTGGGGTAACAATGTAAGAAGTAATACATAAAAAAAACAAAATACTGCATGGTTTCCTGAGAACGTGAAGCGAGGCTGCCATCTCTGTCGGCGCCGGCAGAGCGGGCTGTGTGCGTACCTCAGCGTAGAGTAAATTCAAACACACCAAGACAGTTGTGAAGAGGGCACGACAACACCTTTTCCCCTTCAGGATACTGAAATGATTTGGCATGGGTCCTCAGATCCTCAAAATGTTTGACAGCTGCACCATCAGGATCATCCTGACCGGTTGCTGACTGGTAATGCAACTGCTCTGCATCTGACCGTAAGGGCCAAGCTTCCTGCCATCCAGGACCTATATACTAGACGGTGTTAGAGGAAGGCCCAAAAACTGTTCACCCAAGTCATAGACTGTTCTCTCTGCTACCGCACGGCAAGCGGTACCGGAGTGGCAAGTCTAGGCCCAAAAGGCTCCTTAACAGCTTCTACCCCCAAGCCATAAGACTGCTGAACAATTAATCAAATGGCCACCCGGACTATTTACATTATCCCTTACATTGCCCTCTATTTCTTAAACTGCATTGTTGGTTAAGGGCTTGTGAGTAAGCATTTCATGGCGCATGTGACAAATAAAATGTGATTTAATTTTATTTGTTGAACGGACACTCTTTACTGTTTTATCTCTGTAATCCTCTCACAAGCCATTCAGGGGAGGACCGGTTTGTTATTGATCGTCTTTTATTTATGGTTTTGACACTCAATTGCTGACTAAATTCCTGGGTTGGGAAGGATGATCTAAAGCTATCACATGCCTTTCAAAACAGTAATGTGGAAGGCCTTATCCAAGCCCTGGGTTGGATAAAACGCATGGGATCCTTTCTGCTAGAACACAAACACATGTACACCTGTGTCTGCCGCTCAGTCTCTCTTCTAGAGAGAATTAGAATCCTGTGATCTCTGTTTCCCAAATCCTGCCTGGTGACATTATGTGTGTGTTATGGTAACAGAAATATAGCAATCTCTTTTTCCTAAATCCTGCCCTGAGGGTCTTGTGTGTCGGAATGAATTCCCGGTGTTTATTGCCGTGACGGCAGAGCAGCAGCGTTCCATAGAAGGAATGTGTTGGGAGCGTGTCTAAGGGGATAGATAATGTTCCCATAACAATCAACACCGGATTACACTCACAGACACGATCACTGCTACAGATAAATCAAACACATACACACACACTCACACAAAACGAAACACACACAAACAAACAGTGTTAGTGTCTCTTAGTAATCAACATCTCTCTCATGTGTTTCAGAGGGAAACACATGGTTGGTCATGGCTCTCCCGCAGGAGACGTGGAAATATAACATATAGAGGAATCAAGGGCATTCCAGCTCATTAGTGGAATCTGATTCACATATTTCCTCATTAAGGTTCTTCTCCACATCACATTACTCCGTATCTCTTAGGTAACTAACAGTGGAAGATCCTGTGTACGCATTTAGAAGTTACATATGCTTACATTTTCATATGACTCAACGATCATGTTCACATGGACACACTGCTGAAATGGAATAGAAAGTAGCAGCTTTTCTATGTGTGCTGTGAAACTGCCAGCGTGGGTTATCACTGTGTCCATCAGCCTGATATTCAGGATGATTATTTATCAGCTCTTTGTGTTTTAAACAGGCTATTCAGGATGATTGTTTATCAGCTCTTTGTGTTTTAAAAAGGAAAGTTAGGATGATTGTTTATCAGATTTTTGTGTTTTAAACAGGATATTCAGGAAGATTATTTATCAGCACTTTAAACAGGTAGCAGAGATGTAGACACTTGTAGTGACCCCATCAACAGTGAGGAAAGACGAACACTCACGCGCACACACACGCACACACACACAGGCAGACTTGGACACACTGATAGTGATCCCATCAACACTGAGGAAAGAAGAACATTTCATCAGAACAATGAGACCCTGCTGGAAGACAGAGTAAATAACTTGTTAGGGAGTGGCAGCTGAGGGGTCGGTTTTGGAGAGCCTGGCGTGCCCAAAGTAAAATGCCTCTCATTCAGGCCCAGAAAATAGGATATGCAGATATTTAGTACCATTGGATAGGAAACACTCTGAATTTTCCAAAAGTGTTAACCATTTGTCTGTGAGTGAAACAGAACGCATATGGCAGGCGAAACCCCGAGGAATTTCTGTCCTGGAAAAAGTGATTTTGACACATTGCTCATTTGGAACCCCTCCCTCATGAAAATGACCATATAAGGGCATATGAATGCAGTACCCATCGCTTCCTTTAGATGTCAACAGTCTCGAGACAGTGTAAATTTTCATTTTGGATGAATTAGACCAGAGAAGAGGAGCAAACCAGGAAGTGTACTTTTTATGTCAACAGTACCCAGTGCGCGTTCCCGACAAGGCGCGCAGTGTCTTTTTTACCGTCTTTATCGATCAGTTTATATTCCGGTTGATTTATAGTAGTAAATATACGTAAAAGTGTTCCTAAGGAAACATTTAAAACTATGTTTGATTGTTCTTGGACAAGTTTATAGGTATAAGATGAACGAGTTTGCGTCACGTTTCAATGGAGGAGTGGAAGCTGTCGTTTCTGATTATAACGCGCGAACCAAATGGAGATTTATGGATAAAATACATTACTTTTTCTAACAAAAGAACCATGGATTGTCTTCGTTGGACACTTAGGATGACCTCAGCAGAAGTTCTTCAACAGGTAATTGATTTGTTTTCGCTGTGAAATGTGTTATGTGTGTGCCATGATGGCTAATGGATTCATGGCTATGGGAAAAATATGTGAGGTGCTACCCTCAAACAATCAAATGTTCTGCTTTCGCCGTAAAGCCTTTTAAAAATCTGACAACGCTGTGATATTGCCAAGAAACAGAGCTTTTGATGAGTATGGAACACTTGTATATTGGTGGATGTTTAATAATTCAACTTTTGGATTTTGAATTTGGCGCCTTACATTTCACCTGGTAGTGTCGGGATTGGGGGCGCTAGCGCCCCAGCAATCCCTGAGAGGATAAACAAGCAGACATGGACATACACACAAACACACACATAAACACACACATTACCATTATACCATCATGATTCAAGTTATTGACTACAAGGTCATAAGGTCTGAGGTTCCTGCGTCATCAATTCTATTTTACTCTCTCTCTCCTACACTCTCTTCTCATTTCTCTCTGTCCCTCACACTATTTTCTGCTCTCTTTTCAATACTGTTTACAGTTCTGTATGTTTGGGCTGGGGGGGATGACAATATGTCTTTCTTTTACACACTCCCTCCATCTGCAATGACGTTTCCCAAGACAAAGGGATGATGGAAGAAGAAGTGTGCAGAGGATGGAGCATTGTTTCACTTCCTGTCTACCTCCACCACCACTATCAACACTCTCCCTTCTCTGTCTGTCACTGTCTATCAATGTACATTTACTGGATAGTTATTTACATGTAATTTAATAAATCAAATCTGAGGAAAATGCTACTGAAGTTTTATCAACCCATCTCCTGTGCTACTCGCTCATGGAGAGCTCTTGACCATTGGCTACTCCCCGTTCCATGATGGCTGTGCTCCCTTCGGCAAATCAGATCATACATCCATTCTGCTCCTCCCCTCATATAGGCAGAAACTTAAACAGGAAGTACCCGTGGTAAGGACTTTTCAACGTTGGTCTGACCAATCTGAATTTTTGCTTCAAGATTGTTTTGATCACGTGGACTGGGATATGTTCCGGGTTGCCTCTGAGAATAGTACTGATGTATACACTGAGGCGGTGACTGAGTACATCAGGAAGTGCATTGAGGATGTTGTTCCCACAGTGACTGATTACATCAGGAAGTGCATAGAGGATGTTGTTCCCATGGTGACGATTAGAACTTCTCCAACCTTGGATAGATGGCAGCGCAAAACTGAAAGTGCGAACCGTTGGCATTTAACCACGGCAAGGTGACTGGGAACAGGAACGAGTATAAACATTTGAGCTATGCCCTCCATAAGGCAATCAAACAGGCAAAATGTCAGTACAGAGACAAAGTGGACTCTAAATTCAACGGCTCAGACATGAGACAAATGTGGCTGGGACTCCAGATAATCACGTATTATAAAGGGAAAACCAGCCACGCTGTGGACATCGATGCATGCTCTCAGACAAGCTAAACACCTTCTTCACCCGCTTCAAGGAAAACATAGTGCCACCGTCATGAGCCACCGCCGCTCACGAGGACAGTGAGCTCTCGTTCTCCGTGGCCGACATGAGTAAGACATTTAAGAGAGTCAAGGAACAAATCACCTCCGCCTTACCCGACACCCTAGACCCACTACAATTTGCGTATTGCCCCAAAAGATCCACGGATGACTCAATAGCCATTTCACTGCACACTGCCCTATCCCATCTGGACAAGACGAATACGCATGTAAGAGTAATGTTCATTGACAACAACTCAGCCTTCAACACCATAGTGCCCTCCAAGCTCATCACTAAGCTCTGTGCCCTGGGTCTGAACCCCGCCTTGTGCAACTGGGTCCTGGACTTCCTGACGGGCCGACCCCCTTGGTGGTGAAGGTAGGTAACAATACCTCTTCAACGCTGAGGTACGCACACAGCCCGCTCTGCAGGACAACTACAGCACCCGGTGTCACAGTAAGGCCAAGAAGATCATCAAGAAGGTGTAGACAATGCAGGTGCCTCAAAGATGAGACCGAGAGACTGAAGAACATATTTTATCTCCAGGCCATGAGACTGTTAAATAGTCACCATTAGCTGGCATCTGCCAAGTTCCCTGCCCTGAACTTTAGTCACTGTTACTAACCGGCTACCACCGGTACTCAACCCTGCACCTTAGATGCTGCTGCCCTATGCACAAAGTCATTGAACACTAGTCACTTTAACTTCTTAGACAGCAGCGCACCAGGTGACCGTATTGGAGACCCTGGCGTGCCCAAAGTAAAATGCCTCCCATTCAGACCCAGAAAATAGGATATGCACATATTTAGTACCATTGGATAGGAAACACTCTGAATTGTCTACAAGTGTTAACCAGTTGTCTGTGAGTAAAACAGAACGGATATGGCAGGCAAAACCCCGAGGAATGTCTGTCCTGGAAGAAGTGGTTTTGACAGAGTGCCTCATTGGGAACCCCTCCCTTATGAAAATGCCCATATAAGGGCATATGAATGCAGTACCCATTGCTTCCTCTGGATGTCAACAGTCTCGAGACAGTGTTCTGATTCATTTTAGATCATTTTAGAGCAGAGAAGAAGAGGAATCAGGAAGTGGCCCCATAGCTGTCCTTTACAAGACAACGCACGCTCACGCCAGGCACGTCCTTTGTTTTTTCCCGTTCTTATCGCCCAGTTTATATTCCGGTTGAAATATTATGCTATTTATACAGAAAAGTGTTCCTAAGGATACATTAAAAAGGATGTTTGATTGTTCTTGGACAAGTTTATAGGTATAAGTTGAACGAGTTCTCTTTACGTTTCAATGGACGATTGGAGGCTGTATTTTCTCATTCTAACGCGCCAACCAAACAGAGATTTATGGATATAATACAATACTTTTTCTAACAAAAGAACCATGGATTGTCTTCATTGGACACTTAGGAAGCCCTCAGCAGAAGTTTTTCAACAGGTAATTGATTTGTTTTCGCTGTGAAATGTGTTTTGTGTGAACCGTGAAGGCTAATGAATTCATGGTAATAGAAAAATAGTGAAGGTGCTACCCTCAAACAATCAAATGTGGTGCTTTCGCCGTAAAGCCTTTTTGAAATCTGACAATGCTGTGATATTGCCAAGAAGCAGAGCTTTTGATGACTATGACACACTTGTATATTGGTGCATGTTTAATAATTCAACTTTTGGATTTTGAATTTGGCGCCTTGCATTTCACCTGGTAGTGTCGGGAGCGCTACCACCGCACTGCTGCCTAAGAAGTTAATAATGTTTACATACTGTTTTACACACTTTATAGGCATATACACTTTATTCTAGTCAAGGCTCTTCCTATATAACTAATGCTGTATACCCCTTTTCTATTCATATACTGTCCATAATATCTATAAACGCCATCATACACATATATTTATATTCCGGACTCTGACATTGCTCGTCTTGATACTTCTTAATTCCTTTTTTTAAATTGTTTTGTATTGCTATTATTGCACTGTTGAAGCAAAGAACACAAGCCTTTTGCTAAACTTGCAATAACATCTGTAAAATATGTGTACGCAGCCAATAACATTTGATATGATTTTATTACAGTAAGAATGGCAACTGAACACTGATTTCCATTGTATGTATTCTCTTCCAATATCAGGTGTTCAAAATTCGAGTGTTTCCAAATTCCTAATACTCTGCAGCTCCTCATTCAATCAATATATGATGGGATCAGCAACAATGATGCATGATGTCGAGGAACACTGAAACACAATGTCAGGGAACACTGAAACATGATATCAGGGAACACTGAAACATGATATCAGGGGAAACTGAAACATGATATCAGGGAAAACTGAAACATGATATCAGGGAAAACTGAAACAAAATGTCAGGGAACACTGAAACAAGATATTGGTGTACACTGAAACATGATGTCAGGGAACACTGAAACAAGATGACAGGGAACACTGAAACAAGATGACAGGGAAGACTGAAACAAGATGACAGGGTACAATGAAACAAGATGTCAGGGAACACTGAAAAAAGATGACAGGGACCACTAAAACAAGATGACAAGTATTCGCTGAAACAAAATGTCAGGGAACACTGAAACGATACATCAGGGAACACTGAAACACGATATCAGGGAACACTGAAACAAGATGTCAGGGAACACTGAAACAAGATATCAGTGAACAATTAAACATGATGTCAGGGATCACTGAAACATGATGTCAGAGACCACTGAAAAATGATTTCAGGAAAAACTTAAACATAATGTCAGGGAACACTGAAACAACATGTCAAGGAACACTGAAAGAAGAAATTGGTGTACACTGAAACATGACGTTTGGGAACACTGAAACAAGATGTCAGGGAACACTGAAACAAGATGTCATGGAACAATAAAAATGATGTCAGGGATCACTGAAACATGATATCAGGGAATATTGAAACAAGATGTCAGGGAAAACACTGAAACAAGATATTGGTGTACACTGAAACATGATGTCAGGGAACACTGAAACGAGACATCAGGGAACACTGAAACCATAGGTCATTGAACACTGAAACAAGATGACAGGGAACACTGAAACAAGATGACAGGGAACACTGAAACAAGATGACAGGGTACAATGAAACAAGATATCAGGGAACACTGAAACGAGACATCAGGGAACACTGAAACCAGAGGTCATTGAACACTGAAGAAGATGTCAGGGAACAATTAAACAAGATGTCAGGGAACACTGAAACATGTTATCAGGGAACACTGAAACAAGAAATTGGTGTACACTGAAACATTTGGGAAAACTCAAACAAGATGTCAGGGAATATTGAAACAAGATGTCAGGGAACACTGAAACATGTTGTCAGGGAACACTGAAACAAGAAATTGGTGTACACTGAAACGTTTGGGAAAACTCAAACAAGATGTCAGGGAATATTGAAACAAGATGTCAGGAAAACACTGAAACAATAAGTTAGGGAATGCTGAAACAAGACGTCAGGAACACTGAAACTAGATATCAGGGAAAAATGGAACATGATGTCAGGCAACACTGAAACATGATGTCAGGGTCCACTGAAACATGATTTCAGGGAACACGGAAACAAGACTTCAAGGAACACTGAATCAAATGTCAGGTAACACAATAACGAGAAACTGTTGTAAACTGAAACATAATGTCAGGGAACACTGAAACGAGAAGTCAGGGATCACTGAAACGAGACGTCAGGGAACAATGAAACAAGATGACAGGGAACACTGAAACAAGATGACAGGGGACACTGAAAAAAGATGACAGGGAACACTGAAACAAGATGACAGGGAACACTGAAACAAGATGACAGGAAACACTGAAACAAGATGTCAGGGATCATTGAAATAATATGTCAGGGAACACTGAAACAAGATGACAGGGACCACTAAAACAAGATGACAGGTATTCAATGAAACAAGATGTCAGGGAACACTGAAACAAGACGTCAGGGAACACTGAAACATTATATCAGGGAACACTGAAACATGATATCAGAGAACACTGAAACAAGATGACAGGGAACACTGAAACATGATGCCAGGAACATTGAAACAAGACGTCAGGAACACTGAAACAAGACGTCAAGGAACACTGAAACAAGATGTCAGGGACCACTGAAACAAGATGTCAAGGAAGACTGAAACAAGATGTCAGGGAATACTGAAACAAGATGTCAGGGAAGAATGAAACATGATGTCAAGAAACATTGAAACATGATGTCAGGGAACACTGAAATATGATGTCAGGGAACACTGAAACATAATGTCAAGGAACACTAAAACAAGATGTCAGGGAACACTGAAACAAGATGTCAGGGAACACTGAAACATGATGTCAGGGAACACTGAAACAAGATGTCAGGGAACACTGAAACAATATGTCAGTGAACAATGAAACTTGTTGTCAAGGAACACTGAAACATGATATCAGGGAACAATGAAACATGATGTCAGAAAACATTGAATCATTATGTCAAGGCCCACTGAAAAATGATTTCAGGAAACACTGAAACATAATGTCAGGGAACACTAAAACAAGATGTAAAGGAACACTGAAACAAAATGTCAGGATACACTTAAACAAGATATTGCTTTACACTGAAAAATGATGTCAGGGAACACTGAAACGAGGCGTCAGGGAACACTGATACAATATATCAGGAACATTGAAACAAGATGTCAGGAACATTGAAACAATATATCAGGGAACATTGAAACAAGATGTCAGGGAACAATGAAACAAGATATCAGGGAACAATGAAACAAGATATCAGGAACAATGAAACATGATATCAGGAATCATTGAAACATGATGTCAGGAACATTGAAACATGATGTCAGGGACCACTGAAACATGACGTCAAGGAACACTGAAACAAGATGTCAGTGAACAATGAAACAAGATATTGGTGTACACTGAAACATGATGTCAGGGAACACTGAAACAAGATGACAGGGAACACTGAAACAAGATGACAGGGAAGACTGAAACAAGATGACAGGGTACAATGAAACAAGATGTCAGGGAACACTGAAAAAAGATGACAGGGACCACTAAAACAAGATGACAAGTATTCGCTGAAACAAAATGTCAGGGAACACTGAAACGATACATCAGGGAACACTGAAACATGATATCAGGGAACAATGAAACATGATGTCAGAAAACATTGAATCATTATGTCAAGGCCCACTGAAAAATGATTTCAGGAAACACTGAAACATAATGTCAGGGAACACTAAAACAAGATGTAAAGGAACACTGAAACAAAATGTCAGGATACACTTAAACAAGATATTGCTTTACACTGAAAAATGATGTCAGGGAACACTGAAACGAGGCGTCAGGAACACTGATACAATATATCAGGGAACATTGAAACAAGATGTCAGGGAACATTGAAACAATATATAAGGGAACATTGAAACAAGATGTCAGGGAACAATGAAACAAGATATCAGGGAACAATGAAACAAGATATCAGGGAACAATGAAACATGATATCAGGAATCATTGAAACATGATGTCAGGGAACATTGAAACATGATGTCAGGGACCACTGAAACATGACGTCAAGGAACACTGAAACAAGATGTCAGTGAACAATGAAACAAGATATTGGTGTACACTGAAACATGATGTCAGGGAACACTGAAACAAGATGACAGGGAACACTGAAACAAGATATTGGTGTACACTGAAACATGATGTCAGGGAACACTGAAACAAGATGACAGGGAACACTGAAACAAGATGACAGGGAAGACTGAAACAAGATGACAGGGTACAATGAAACAAGATGTCAGGGAACACTGAAAAAAGATGACAGGGACCACTAAAACAAGATGACAAGTATTCGCTGAAACAAAATGTCAGGGAACACTGAAACGATACATCAGGGAACACTGAAACACGATATCAGGGAACACTGAAACAAGATGTCAGGGAACACTGAAACAAGATATCAGTGAACAATTAAACATGATGTCAGGGATCACTGAAACATGATGTCAGAGACCACTGAAAAATGATTTCAGGAAAAACTTAAACATAATGTCAGGGAACACTGAAACAACATGTCAAGGAACACTGAAAGAAGAAATTGGTGTACACTGAAACATGACGTTTGGGAACACTGAAACAAGATGTCAGGAACACTGAAACAAGATGTCATGGAACAATAAAAAATGATGTCAGGGATCACTGAAACATGATATCAGGGAATATTGAAACAAGATGTCAGGGAAAACACTGAAACAAGATATTGGTGTACACTGAAACATGATGTCAGGGAACACTGAAACGAGACATCAGGGAACACTGAAACCATAGGTCATTGAACACTGAAACAAGATGACAGGGAACACTGAAACAAGATGACAGGGAACACTGAAACAAGATGACAGGGTACAATGAAACAAGATATCAGGGAACACTGAAACGAGACATCAGGGAACACTGAAACCAGAGGTCATTGAACACTGAAGAAGATGTCAGGAACAATTAAACAAGATGTCAGGGAACACTGAAACATGTTATCAGGGAACACTGAAACAAGAAATTGGTGTACACTGAAACATTTGGGAAAACTCAAACAAGATGTCAGGGAACACTGAAACAAGATGTCAGGGAACACTGAAACATGTTGTCAGGAACACTGAAACAAGAAATTGGTGTACACTGAAACGTTTGGGAAAACTCAAACAAGATGTCAGGGAATATTGAAACAAGATGTCAGGGAAAACACTGAAACAATAAGTTAGGGAATGCTGAAACAAGACGTCAGGGAACACTGAAACTTGATATCAGGAAAAATGGAACATGATGTCAGGCAACACTGAAACATGATGTCAGGGTCCACTGAAACATGATTTCAGGGAACACGGAAACAAGACTTCAAGGAACACTGAATCAAATGTCAGGTAACACAATAACGAGAAACTGTTGTAAACTGAAACATAATGTCAGGGAACACTGAAACGAGAAGTCAGGGATCACTGAAACGAGACGTCAGGGAACAATGAAACAAGATGACAGGGAACACTGAAACAAGATGACAGGGGACACTGAAAAAAGATGACAAGGAACACTGAAACAATATGACAGGGTACAATGAAACAAGATGTCAGGGAACACTGAAACGATACATCAGGGATCACTGAAACCAGATGTCATTGAACACTGAAACAAGATGACAGGGAACACTGAAACAAGATGACAGGGAACACTGAAACAAGATGACAGGAAACACTGAAACAAGATGTCAGGGATCATTGAAATAATATGTCAGGGAACACTGAAACAAGATGACAGGGACCACTAAAACAAGATGACAGGTATTCAATGAAACAAGATGTCAGGGAACACTGAAACAAGACGTCAGGGAACACTGAAACATTATATCAGGGAACACTGAAACATGATATCAGAGAACACTGAAACAAGATGACAGGGAACACTGAAACATGATGCCAGGGAACATTGAAACAAGACGTCAGGGAACACTGAAACAAGACGTCAAGGAACACTGAAACAAGATGTCAGGGACCACTGAAACAAGATGTCAAGGAAGACTGAAACAAGATGTCAGGGAATACTGAAACAAGATGTCAGGGAAGAATGAAACATGATGTCAAGAAACATTGAAACATGATGTCAGGGAACACTGAAATATGATGTCAGGGAACACTGAAACATAATGTCAAGGAACACTAAAACAAGATGTCAGGGAACACTGAAACAAGATGTCAGGGAACACTGAAACATGATGTCAGGGAACACTGAAACAAGATGTCAGGGAACACTGAAACAATATGTCAGTGAACAATGAAACTTGTTGTCAAGGAAGACTGAAACAAGATGTCAGGGAATACTGAAACAAGATGTCAGGGAAGAATGAAACATGATGTCAAGAAACATTGAAACATGATGTCAGGGAACACTGAAATATGATGTCAGGGAACACTGAAACATAATGTCAAGGAACACTAAAACAAGATGTCAGGGAACACTGAAACAAGATGTCAGGGAACACTGAAACATGATGTCAGGGAACACTGAAACAAGATGTCAGGGAACACTGAAACAATATGTCAGTGAACAATGAAACTTGTTGTCAAGGAACACTGAAACATGATATCAGGGAACAATGAAACATGATGTCAGAAAACATTGAATCATTATGTCAAGGCCCACTGAAAAATGATTTCAGGAAACACTGAAACATAATGTCAGGGAACACTAAAACAAGATGTAAAGGAACACTGAAACAAAATGTCAGGATACACTTAAACAAGATATTGCTTTACACTGAAAAATGATGTCAGGGAACACTGAAACGAGACGTCAGGGAACACTGATACAATATATCAGGAACATTGAAACAAGATGTCAGGGAACATTGAAACAATATATCAGGGAACATTGAAACAAGATGTCAGGGAACAATGAAACAAGATATCAGGGAACAATGAAACAAGATATCAGGGAACAATGAAACATGATATCAGGAATCATTGAAACATGATGTCAGGGAACATTGAAACATGATGTCAGGGACCACTGAAACATGACGTCAAGGAACACTGAAACAAGATGTCAGTGAACAATGAAACAAGATATTGGTGTACACTGAAACATGATGTCAGGGAACACTGAAACAAGATGTCAGGGAACACTGAAACAAGATGTCAGGGAACACTGAAACATGATGTCAGGGAACACTGAAACAAGATGTCAGGGAACACTGAAACAATATGTCAGTGAACAATGAAACTTGTTGTCAAGGAAGACTGAAACAAGATGTCAGGGAATACTGAAACAAGATGTCAGGGAAGAATGAAACATGATGTCAAGAAACATTGAAACATGATGTCAGGGAACACTGAAATATGATGTCAGGGAACACTGAAACATAATGTCAAGGAACACTAAAACAAGATGTCAGGGAACACTGAAACAAGATGTCAGGGAACACTGAAACATGATGTCAGGGAACACTGAAACAAGATGTCAGGGAACACTGAAACAATATGTCAGTGAACAATGAAACTTGTTGTCAAGGAACACTGAAACATGATATCAGGGAACAATGAAACATGATGTCAGAAAACATTGAATCATTATGTCAAGGCCCACTGAAAAATGATTTCAGGAAACACTGAAACATAATGTCAGGGAACACTAAAACAAGATGTAAAGGAACACTGAAACAAAATGTCAGGATACACTTAAACAAGATATTGCTTTACACTGAAAAATGATGTCAGGGAACACTGAAACGAGACGTCAGGGAACACTGATACAATATATCAGGGAACATTGAAACAAGATGTCAGGGAACATTGAAACAATATATCAGGGAACATTGAAACAAGATGTCAGGGAACAATGAAACAAGATATCAGGGAACAATGAAACAAGATATCAGGGAACAATGAAACATGATATCAGGAATCATTGAAACATGATGTCAGGGAACATTGAAACATGATGTCAGGGACCACTGAAACATGACGTCAAGGAACACTGAAACAAGATGTCAGTGAACAATGAAACAAGATATTGGTGTACACTTGAAACATGATGTCAGGAACACTGAAACAAGATGTCAGGGAACACTGAAACAAGATGACAGGAACACTGAAACAAGATGACAGGGAACACTGAAACAAGATGTCAGGAACACTGAAACAAGATGACAGGGAACACTGAAACAAGATGTCAGGGAACACTGAAAAAAGATGACAGGGACCACTAAAACAAGATGACAAGTATTCGCTGAAACAAAATGTCAGGGAACACTGAAACGATACATCAGGGAACACTGAAACATGATATCAGGGAACAATGAAACATGATGTCAGAAAACATTGAATCATTATGTCAAGGCCCACTGAAAAATGATTTCAGGAAACACTGAAACATAATGTCAGGGAACACTAAAACAAGATGTAAAGGAACACTGAAACAAAATGTCAGGATACACTTAAACAAGATATTGCTTTACACTGAAAAATGATGTCAGGGAACACTGAAACGAGACGTCAGGGAACACTGATACAATATATCAGGGAACATTGAAACAAGATGTCAGGGAACATTGAAACAATATATAAGGGAACATTGAAACAAGATGTCAGGGAACAATGAAACAAGATATCAGGGAACAATGAAACAAGATATCAGGGAACAATGAAACATGATATCAGGAATCATTGAAACATGATGTCAGGGAACATTGAAACATGATGTCAGGGACCACTGAAACATGACGTCAAGGAACACTGAAACAAGATGTCAGTGAACAATGAAACAAGATATTGGTGTACACTGAAACATGATGTCAGGGAACACTGAAACAAGATGACAGGGAACACTGAAACAAGATGACAGGGAAGACTGAAACAAGATGACAGGGTACAATGAAACAAGATGTCAGGGAACACTGAAAAAAGATGACAGGGACCACTAAAACAAGATGACAAGTATTCGCTGAAACAAAATGTCAGGGAACACTGAAACGATACATCAGGGAACACTGAAACACGATATCAGGGAACACTGAAACAAGATGTCAGGAACACTGAAACAAGATATCAGTGAACAATTAAACATGATGTCAGGGATCACTGAAACATGATGTCAGAGACCACTGAAAAATGATTTCAGGAAAAACTTAAACATAATGTCAGGGAACACTGAAACAACATGTCAAGGAACACTGAAAGAAGAAATTGGTGTACACTGAAACATGACGTTTGGGAACACTGAAACAAGATGTCAGGGAACACTGAAACAAGATGTCATGGAACAATAAAAAATGATGTCAGGGATCACTGAAACATGATATCAGGGAATATTGAAACAAGATGTCAGGGAAAACACTGAAACAAGATATTGGTGTACACTGAAACATGATGTCAGGGAACACTGAAACGAGACATCAGGGAACACTGAAACCATAGGTCATTGAACACTGAAACAAGATGACAGGGAACACTGAAACAAGATGACAGGGAACACTGAAACAAGATGACAGGGTACAATGAAACAAGATATCAGGGAACACTGAAACGAGACATCAGGGAACACTGAAACCAGAGGTCATTGAACACTGAAGAAGATGTCAGGGAACAATTAAACAAGATGTCAGGGAACACTGAAACATGTTATCAGGGAACACTGAAACAAGAAATTGGTGTACACTGAAACATTTGGGAAAACTCAAACAAGATGTCAGGGAACACTGAAACAAGATGTCAGGGAACACTGAAACATGTTGTCAGGGAACACTGAAACAAGAAATTGGTGTACACTGAAACGTTTGGGAAAACTCAAACAAGATGTCAGGGAATATTGAAACAAGATGTCAGGGAAAACACTGAAACAATAAGTTAGGGAATGCTGAAACAAGACGTCAGGGAACACTGAAACTTGATATCAGGGAAAAATGGAACATGATGTCAGGCAACACTGAAACATGATGTCAGGGTCCACTGAAACATGATTTCAGGGAACACGGAAACAAGACTTCAAGGAACACTGAATCAAATGTCAGGTAACACAATAACGAGAAACTGTTGTAAACTGAAACATAATGTCAGGGAACACTGAAACGAGAAGTCAGGGATCACTGAAACGAGACGTCAGGGAACAATGAAACAAGATGACAGGGAACACTGAAACAAGATGACAGGGGACACTGAAAAAAGATGACAAGGAACACTGAAACAATATGACAGGGTACAATGAAACAAGATGTCAGGGAACACTGAAACGATACATCAGGGATCACTGAAACCAGATGTCATTGAACACTGAAACAAGATGACAGGAACACTGGAAACAAGATGACAGGGAACACTGAAACAAGATGACAGGAAACACTGAAACAAGATGTCAGGGATCATTGAAATAATATGTCAGGGAACACTGAAACAAGATGACAGGGACCACTAAAACAAGATGACAGGTATTCAATGAAACAAGATGTCAGGGAACACTGAAACAAGACGTCAGGGAACACTGAAACATTATATCAGGGAACACTGAAACATGATATCAGAGAACACTGAAACAAGATGACAAGGAACACTGAAACATGATGCCAGGGAACATTGAAACAAGACGTCAGGGAACACTGAAACAAGACGTCAAGGAACACTGAAACAAGATGTCAGGGACCACTGAAACAAGATGTCAAGGAAGACTGAAACAAGATGTCAGGGAATACTGAAACAAGATGTCAGGGAAGAATGAAACATGATGTCAAGAAACATTGAAACATGATGTCAGGGAACACTGAAATATGATGTCAGGGAACACTGAAACATAATGTCAAGGAACACTAAAACAAGATGTCAGGGAACACTGAAACATGATGTCAGGGAACACTGAAACAAGATGTCAGGGAACACTGAAACAATATGTCAGTGAACAATGAAACAAGATGTCAGGGATCATTGAAATAATATGTCAGGGAACACTGAAACAAGATGACAGGGACCACTAAAACAAGATGACAGGTATTCAATGAAACAAGATGTCAGGGAACACTGAAACAAGACGTCAGGGAACACTGAAACATTATATCAGGGAACACTGAAACATGATATCAGAGAACACTGAAACAAGATGACAAGGAACACTGAAACATGATGCCAGGGAACATTGAAACAAGACGTCAGGGAACACTGAAACAAGACGTCAAGGAACACTGAAACAAGATGTCAGGGACCACTGAAACAAGATGTCAAGGAAGACTGAAACAAGATGTCAGGGAATACTGAAACAAGATGTCAGGAAGAATGAAACATGATGTCAAGAAACATTGAAACATGATGTCAGGGAACACTGAAATATGATGTCAGGGAACACTGAAACATAATGTCAAGGAACACTAAAACAAGATGTCAGGGAACACTGAAACATGATATCAGGGAACAATGAAACATGATGTCAGAAAACATTGAATCATTATGTCAAGGCCCACTGAAAAATGATTTCAGGAAACACTGAAACATAATGTCAGGGAACACTAAAACAAGATGTAAAGGAACACTGAAACAAAATGTCAGGATACACTTAAACAAGATATTGCTTTACACTGAAAAATGATGTCAGGGAACACTGAAACGAGACGTCAGGGAACACTGATACAATATATCAGGGAACATTGAAACAAGATGTCAGGGAACATTGAAACAATATATCAGGGAACATTGAAACAAGATGTCAGGGAACAATGAAACAAGATATCAGGGAACAATGAAACAAGATATCAGGGAACAATGAAACATGATATCAGGAATCATTGAAACATGATGTCAGGGAACATTGAAACATGATGTCAGGGACCACTGAAACATGACGTCAAGGAACACTGAAACAAGATGTCAGTGAACAATGAAACAAGATATTGGTGTACACTGAAAAATGATGTCAGGGAACACTGAAACAAGATGTCAGGGAACACTGAAACAAGATGTCAGGGAACACTGAAACAAGATGTCAGGGATCACTGAAACAAGATGTCAGGGAACACTGAAACAAGATATTGGTGTACACTGAAACATGCTATCAGGGAACACTGAAACAGGATGTCAGGGATCACTGAAACAAGATGCCAGTGAACACTGAAACATGATGCCAGGGAAGACTGAAACATTATGTCAGGGAACACTGAAACATGATGCCAGGGAACACTGAAACAAGATGTCAGGGAACACTGAAACAAGATGTCATGGAACAATAAAAAATGATGTCAGGGATCACTGAAACATGATATCAGGGAATATTGAAACAAGATGTCAGGGAAAACACTGAAACAAGATATTGGTGTACACTGAAACATGATGTCAGGGAACACTGAAACGAGACATCAGGGAACACTGAAACCATAGGTCATTGAACACTGAAACAAGATGACAGGGAACACTGAAACAAGATGACAGGGAACACTGAAACAAGATGACAGGGTACAATGAAACAAGATATCAGGAACACTGAAACGAGACATCAGGGAACACTGAAACCAGAGGTCATTGATCACTGAAGAAGATGTCAGGGAACAATTAAACAAGATGTCAGGAACACTGAAACATGTTGTCAGGAACACTGAAACAAGAAATTGGTGTACACTGAAACATTTGGGAAAACTCAAACAAGATGTCAGGGAATATTGAAACAAGATGTCAGGGAACACTGGAAACATGTTGTCAGGAACACTGAAACAAGAAATTGGTGTACACTGAAACGTTTGGGAAAACTCAAACAAGATGTCAGGGAATATTGAAACAAGATGTCAGGAAAACACTGAAACAATAAGTTAGGGAACGCTGAAACAAGACGTCAGGAACACTGAAACTTGATATCAGGGAAAAATGGAACATGATGTCAGGCAACACTGAAACATGATGTCAGGGTCCACTGAAACATGATTTCAGGGAACACGGAAACAAGACTTCAAGGAACACTGAATCAAATGTCAGGTAACACAATAACGAGAAACTGTTGTAAACTGAAACATAATGTCAGGGAACACTGAAACGAGAAGTCAGGGATCACTGAAACGACGCGTCAGGGAACAATGAAACAAGATGACAGGGAACACTGAAACAAGATGACAGGGGACACTGAAAAAGATGACAAGGAACACTGAAACAATATGACAGGGTACAATGAAACAAGATGTCAGGGAACACTGAAAGCGATACATCAGGGATCACTGAAACCAGATGTCATTGAACACTGAAACAAGATGACAGGGAACACTGAAACAAGATGACAGGAACACTGGAAACAAGATGACAGGAAACACTGAAACAAGATGTCAGGGATCATTGAAATAATATGTCAGGGAACACTGAAACAAGATGACAGGGACCACTAAAACAAGATGACAGGTATTCAATGAAACAAGATGTCAGGGAACACTGAAACAAGACGTCAGGGAACACTGAAACATTATATCAGGAACACTGAAACATGATATCAGAGAACACTGAAACAAGATGACAGGGAACACTGAAACATGATGCCAGGGAACATTGAAACAAGACGTCAGGGAACACTGAAACAAGACGTCAAGGAACACTGAAACAAGATGTCAGGGACCACTGAAACAAGATGTCAAGGAAGACTGAAACAAGATGTCAGGGAATACTGAAACAAGATGTCAGGGAAGAATGAAACATGATGTCAAGAAACATTGAAACATGATGTCAGGGAACACTGAAATATGATGTCAGGGAACACTGAAACATAATGTCAAGGAACACTAAAACAAGATGTCAGTGAACAATGAAACTTGTTGTCAAGGAACACTGAAACATGATATCAGGGAACAATGAAACATGATGTCAGAAAACATTGAATCATTATGTCAAGGCCCACTGAAAAATGTTTTCAGGAAACACTGAAACATAATGTCAGGGAACACTAAAACAAGATGTAAAGGAACACTGAAACAAAATGTCAGGATACACTTAAACAAGATATTGCTTTACACTGAAAAATGATGTCAGGAACACTGAAACAAGATGTCAGGGAACACTGAAACAAGATGTCAGGGATCACTGGAAACAAGATGTCAGGGAACACTGAAACAAGATATTGGTGTACACTGAAACATGCTATCAGGAACACTGAAACAGGATGTCAGGGATCACTGAAACAAGATGCCAGGAACACTGAAACATAATGTCAAGGAACACTAAAACAAGATGTCAGTGAACAATGAAACTTGTTGTCAAGGAACACTGAAACATAATATCAGGGAACAATGAAACATGATGTCAGAAAACATTGAATCATTATGTCAAGGCCCACTGAAAAATGTTTTCAGGAAACACTGAAACATAATGTCAGGGAACACTAAAACAAGATGTAAAGGAACACTGAAACAAAATGTCAGGATACACTTAAACAAGATATTGCTTTACACTGAAAAATGATGTCAGGGAACACTGAAACAAGATGTCAGGGAACACTGAAACAAGATGTCAGGGATCACTGAAACAAGATGTCAGGGAACACTGAAACAAGATATTGGTGTACACTGAAACATGCTATCAGGGAACACTGAAACAGGATGTCAGGGATCACTGAAACAAGATGCCAGGGAACACTGAAACATAATGTCAAGGAACACTAAAACAAGATGTCAGTGAACAATGAAACTTGTTGTCAAGGAACACTGAAACATGATATCAGGGAACAATGAAACATGATGTCAGAAAACATTGAATCATTATGTCAAGGCCCACTGAAAAATGATTTCAGGAAACACTGAAACATAATGTCAGGGAACACTAAAACAAGATGTAAAGGAACACTGAAACAAAATGTCAGGATACACTTAAACAAGATATTGCTTTACACTGAAAAATGATGTCAGGGAACACTGAAACAAGATGTCAGGGAACACTGAAACAAGATGTCAGGGATCACTGAAACAAGATGTCAGGGAACACTGAAACAAGATATTGGTGTACACTGAAACATGCTATCAGGGAACACTGAAACAGGATGTCAGGGATCACTGAAACAAGATGCCAGTGAACACTGAAACATGATGCCAGGGAGGACTGAAACATTATGTCAGGGAACACTGAAACATGATGCCAGGGAACACTGAAACAAGATGTCAGGGAACATTGAAACAAGATGTCAGGGAACAATGAAACAAGATATCAGGGAACAATGAATCAAGTTATCAGGGAACAATGAAACATGATATCAGGAATCATTGAAACATGATGTCAGGGACCACTGAAACATGACGTCAAGGAACACTGAAACAAGATGTCAGTGAACAATGAAACAAGATATTGGTGTACACTGAAACATGATGTCAGGGAACACTGAAACAAGATGTCAGGGAACACTGAAACAAAATGTCAGGGAACACTGAAACAAGATGTCAGGGATCACTGAAACATGATGTCAGGGAACACTGAAACAAGATATTGTTGTACACTGAAACATGCTATCAGGGAACACTGAAACAGGATGGCAGGGATCACTGAAACAAGAGGCCAGTGAACACTGAAAAATGATGCCAGTGAACACTGAAACATGATGTCAGGGAACACTGAAACATGATGTCAGGGAACACTGAAACATGATGTCAGGGAACACTGAAACAAGATGTCAGGGAACACTGAAACAAGATGTCAATGAACACTAAAATAAGAATTCTTTGTAGATTGTTAACAAAAAACATTACAGTTAAATCCATTTGAATTCCACTTTGTAACACAACAAAATGTGAAAAGTCAAGGGGTGAGAATACTTTCTGAAGGCAGGGCATGTGCAACAGTCAGAAAGGCATGTGATTCCAAACATTCAAACTCAGGAAACACAAAACACCCTCACCAACAATTACAGAATTGCTTACACAAAACACCCTCACAATCAATTACAGACCTGCTGACACAAAACACCCTCACCACCAATTACAGACCTGCTGACACAAAACACCCCATCACCAATTACATACCTGCTCACACAAAACGGCCCACCACCAATGACATACCTGCTGACACAAAACTCCCCACCACCAATTACAGACCTGCTGACACAAAACACCCCACCACCAATTACAGACCTGCTTACACAAAACACCCCACCACCAATTACAGACCTGCTTACACAAAACACCCTCACCACCAATTACAGACCTGCTGACACAAAACACCCCATCACCAATTACAGACCTGCTGACACAAAACACCCCACCACCAATTACGTACCTGCTGACACAAAACACCCTCACTACCAATTACATACCTGTTCACACAAAACGCTACACCACCAATTACAGACCTGCTTACACAAAACACCCTCACCACCAATTACAGACCTGCTGACACAAAACACTCCACCACAAATTACAGACCTGTTTACACAAAACACCCTCACCACCAATTACAGACCTGCTGACACAAAACACCCTCACCACCAGTTACAGACCTGCTGACACAAAACACTCCACCACAAATTACAGACCTGTTTACACAAAACACTCCACCACAAATTACAGACCTGTTTACACAAAACACCCTCACCACCAATTACAGACCTTCTGACACAAAACACCCCACCACCAATTACAGACCTGCTTTTTATTCAACTCACTTATTTTATTCTATTTTGGTCTTGTTCTGGCGCTTAGATGAGTGAGAAGTTGGCTGAACCAGATGTGACCCATATTACCTTGGCAACCAACTGTGACCGATATATCCATTGAGGTGTGTGTGTGTGTGTGTGTGACATTGTTTGCTAGTGTGTTAGTGTTAACCTGACCTGAGTGAATAGGAGGTGGCTAGGCGAGTGGGTTATACTCAGTGTGATTAAGGAGGTCAGCTTTTGACAGGCCGCCATAGTCCCCATCAATCATCAGCCACTTCGATGTGTGTGTGTGTGAGTGTGTGTGTCAGTGGCGGTCGTTGCCGTTTAAGATGATGGAGGATGATTATTAGGACTTATTTCTAATACAACATATTGGATGACTGTCATTCATAATCCATCAAGTCAAACATTATTTGTCACATGCGTCAAATACAACAAGTGTAGACATTACCGTGAAATGCTTACTTACAAGACCTTAAACTCTTAGGGATCATTGGGGTGCTAGCGCCTCGTTCCCGACACTACCCGGTGAAATGTAAGGCTCCAAATTCAAAATCCAAAACTTGAATTATTAAACATTCATCAATATACAAGTGTTGCATAGTCATCAAAAGTCTTGGCAATATCACAGCGTTGTCAGATTTCAAAAAGGCTTTACGGCGAAAGCACAAAATTTGATTGTTTTAGGATAGCACCTCTCATATTTATGCATTAGCATCAATTCATATCCAGCTCGGGTCTCACAAAACCCATATAAGAGCTAAAATAAATCGCTTACCTTTTGATGATCTTCTGCTGAGGGCATCAGAAGTGTCCAAGGAAGACATCCAATGGTTCTTTTGTTAGAAAAAGTCAAAAGAATGCAGTTCAAGAAAAGTAAAAAAATATAAAAAAAGTAAAAGATAATAAAAAGTAACACAATAAATAACAACAACGAGGCTATATACAGGGGGTACCGGTACTGAGTCAGTGTGCGTGGGTACAGGTTAGTTGAGGTAATTTGTACATGTAGGTAGGGGTGAAGTGACTATGCATAGATAATAAACAGCAAGTAGCAGCAGTGTACAAAACAAATGGGGTGGGGTGTCAATATAAGTAGTCCGGTGGCCATTTGATTAATTGTTCAGCAGTCTTATGGCTTGGGGGTAGAAGCTGCTATGGAGTCTTTTGGTCCAAGAATTGGCGCTTCGGTACCGCTTGCCATGCGGTAGCAGAGAAAACAGTCTATGACTTGGGTAAGGAGTCACACATGCAAAGCTATTTATTTGTTGTGTCCCTCCCCCAATTTGCACCTGGCTGGTGTAGAGCCTGGGAAAAAACTGAACGTTGTACGATGTATCAAAATTATTTATTCTATTTTTGACACCGCCTAGTATATAGGTCCTGGATGGCAGGAATCTTGGCCCCAGTGATGTACTGGGCCGTACACACTGCCCTTTGTAGCGCATTGTGGTCAGGTGCAGAGGAGTTGCCATACCAGGCAGTGATGGAACCAGTCAGGATGCTAACTTTTTGAGGTTAAATAATTGCAGTCTCCTGAAGGGGAAAAAGTGTTGTCGTGCCCTCTTCACAACTGTCTTGGTGTGTTTGGACCATGATAGTTTGTTGAAACTCTCGACCCGCTCCACTACAGCCCCGTCAATGTGAATAGGGGCGTATTCGGCCCTCCTTTTCTTGCAGTCCACGATCAGCTCTTTTGTCATACACTCATCTGTTAAACTTCAGGAAGAGAGCGAGATGAGAGAGAGGAGAGAGGGATAACCTTGGACTAATCGGAAGAGGATGGGGGGACAAGTTTAAGCCTGAAATTCATTGCTCTAAGAACAAACACTCTCACAAAGTTACACACACACACACACACATACTGTACACACACTCACACACCCACACGATAATGCCCTTTTTAGAAGAGTGCAAATGGACATTTTGGAAGTGATCAGCATTTTGCGTCTCAGTTGAAACAAATTAGCAACCAATAAATAGGAATGTTGTTTCATTTGAAAGGGTAATTGTTAAATAATCTTATGCATTCAGAGAGCCACTTTGCTGTTCCCAGAAGGATAGGTTAGATGAGGTACGAGGAGGGGCAAACACACACACAGCTGATGCAAAAATGCAACACGGTGGTGTTACTACAGTGAGGAGAGGGAGGGGAGTGGAAGAGAGGGGAGGAGAAGAGTGAGGAAGAGAGGGGAGTAGAGGGAAGGAGAAGAGAGGGGAGGTGAAAAGTGGGGAAAAGAGAGAAGTAGAAGATAGGGGAGGAGAGAGTGGGGGGGAGAAGAAAGGGGAGGAGAAGAGTGAGAAGGAGAAGAGAGGGGAGGAGAGGGAAGGAGAAGAGAAGGGAGGAGAAAAGTGGGGAGGAGAGAGAAATATAAGAGAGGGGAGTGGAGAGTGGGGAGGACAAGAGAGGGGAGGAGAAGAGAGGGGAGTGGAGAGTGGGGAGGAGAAGAGAGGGGAGAAGAGCGAAGGAGAATAGGGGAGTAGAAGAGAGGGGAGTAGAAGAAAGGGGAAGAGAAGAAAGGGGAGGAGAAGAGCGGGGATGAGAAGAGCGGGGAGGAGAGGGAAGGTGAAGAGAAGAGAGGGGAGGAAAAAGAGTGGAAGAAGAGAGGAGAAGAGCGGGGATGAGAAGAGCAGGGATAAGAAGAGCGGGGATAAGAAGAGCGGGGAGGAGAGGGAAGGAGAAGAGGGAAGGAGAAGAGAAGAGAGGGGAGGAAAAAGAGGTGAAGAGAGCAGAGGAGAGGGAAGGAGAAGAGAGGGGAGGAGACAAGAGTGGAAGAGAAGAGAGGGGAGGAGACAAGAGTGGAAGAGAGGGGAGGAGACAAGAGTGGAAGAGAGGGGAGGAGACAAGAGTGGAAGAGAGGGGAAGAGCGGGGAGGAGATGAGGGGAAGAGAGGGGAGGGGAAGAGGGAAGGAGAAAAGAGGGGAGGAGAAAATAAAAGACAAAATAAAAATGTGTGAATGTGGAGGGAGAGGCAGATAGGTATGAAATAGGGAGGTAGGGAGTAAAGTACAAAGTTTGTGTGTAGAGCAGTGTCGGTGGGGGGCATGTGTTATGAGCATGGCCTTATTTCTATTACAGAATACTGGATGATTGAATAGTAAAATTACAAGAGTTAATTTACAGTAACTCCTGCACTATTAAAATGAAGTGCTTTGTAAAACCAAAACTAATGGCAACTGAACTGCCACCAACTTGGAGTATTGATACACATCATCCTGAGATGTTTCTTTTTCTGATCAAATGTTTAATTTAGTAATAATTATTGACAGCAAACATAAATACATACAACATGAAGTTACTCACCCCCTCATTCCAATCCCACCCGACCTGAGGAACTAAGGGATCAAATTAAATAAACATACATTGTTCAAAATAACAAAAATAACAAATATATCAAAAATCAAAGAAACACATCAGTGTTTTTGCACCAAGAATCCATTGGTTAAAAGTGTCTTATTTAGCTCCGTGATTGCGCGAGGTAGACAGCTCCATATAAATGACATCCAAAAAAGTGAAGGCTTCCATCGTACTGCTATAAAACATTTTCCAGCCGTTAGGCCAGCAAGAAGAATGCGCTTCTGACAGAGAGATAAATTAAGTACAGAGAAATCATTTAAAAGTGAAACAATCGGAGATACAGGAATATTCTCTGACAACAGAGGGGACAAGTTCAAAGATACAGAATATATACAGAATATTCATCGCAGAATATAGATACCAAAAGGCATTTCCAAAAATTTTTGATCCACATTAGATAAGATTACCTAGACATAATGACCAGCTCAAATAGACAGAAATGTCCAGCCAACTTATTATCTCAGCCAATCATGGCTAGTGGGCATGTTGATGAGTTTTTCTGTGGTTAATACACCTAGGCTCGTAATTTAACCGTTTTATTTGTATTTACAGATGGCATACAAGTGTGTTATTAAGGCACATGAAAGTGCACATGTTCAAGAAGGCAAAAGAAAATGCATTTAGATTTTACGTTCAAATGGCTCTCCTGTGAAGTAATGACCCGTGACATAGTTTCCTGAAACGGGTAACATTTATAATTTCCCCAAAGAAACTGTATGTAAAATTTGTCCTTACAATTTGTGCAGTTCAAAGCAATAAACGGCAATAGTGATGAAAACCTTGTTTCCTGTATAATTGTTTACAATAAACATGATTTATTCCACCCATGTCTTGATTATAATAGATTTTTGTTTACAAAAATAGAATTTTATAAAAATAAATTAAAAAAGAATAGTGCTTTTATTGATACATTTTATCCAGCAGAGGTAAATGGCAAATGTCAGCCAATAACCTCTATGGGAGCGGTGTCCCTAAACCAGGATGGTTGTTGCTAATGTGCGCTAATGTGAATAGAATGACATTGTAAACATAAGCCAAGTTTCCGGGACATTGACATGTCTTATATGGGCAGAAAGCTTACATTCTTGTTAATCTAACTGCAGTTGCCAACTGACACTAGCTATTAAAGTAAAAAAATACCATGCTATTGTTTGAGGAGAGTGCACAACAACAAAACACATTTAGCACGGCAACTGGTTTGATATATTCACCTCTGAAGCAAATTCATGTACTTACATTCAGTAATCTTGCTCTGATTTGTTATCCTGAGGGTCCCAGAGATAAAACGTAGCATTTTTCGTTGTTGATAATATCAATTTTTATATTAAAATGTAGGAACTGGGTTCTACAGTTTGAACCCTTGCTGTCTCTGGTCCCACACCCACCCCGCTTGGCCATCTAGATGTGTGGTTAATGTTTTTTCTGTAGTGAAGCTAATTATTCATAATGTATGACCTTCCTGGGATGTGTAAAATTAAATTTTTATTACCATAGCATTTGTGTATGTTCTCTATAGTTATGTACTTGAAAATTTATCAGTTGACCAATTCTTCACATTTGAGCAAACTGCTGGCAGACTTTATACAAAATATTGTGTAGTGATGTAATTCTTAACTGGATCAGTCTGAAACTTTGCACACACACTGCTGCCATCTGGTGGCCAAAATCTAAATGACACCTAGACTACTATATGAATGTATGGCCTTTCTCTTGAATTTCAAAGATGTTTTTGTTTGTATTATCTTTGACAAGATCAAATGTGTTATATTTTCCTACATTAGATTCACATTTCCACAAAATTCAAAGTGTTTCCTTTCAAATGGTATCAAGAATATGCATATCCTTGCTTCGGGTCCTGAGCTAAAGGAAGTTAGATTTGGGTATGTCATTTTAGGTGGAAATTGAAGAAATTCCACAAATTAATGTTTGACAAGGGACAGCTGTTAATTAAAATGCATTCCACGTGACTACCTCATGAAGCTGGTTGAGAGAATGCAAAGGCTACTTCAAGGCTACTTCCAAGGCTCTAGAATCTAGAATCAAAAACACTTTTTTGGTTACTACATGATTCCTTATATGTTATTTCTAAGTTTTGATATCTTCACTATACAATGTAGAAAATAGTAAACATAAAGAAAAACCCTTGAATGAGTAGGTGTATCCAAACTTTTGACTGGTACAGTATATATACATTCAGTTGAAGTTTACATACACCTTATCCAAATACATTTCAACTCAGTTTTTCACAATTCATGACATTTAATCCTAGTAAAAATCCCCAGTCTTAGGTCAGTTATGATCTTGTGGGCTATACTCGGCCTTGTCTCAGGATGGTAAGTTGGTGGTTGAAGATATCCCTCTAGTGGTGTGGGGGCTGTGCTTCGGCAGAGTGGGTGGGGTTATATCCTGCCTGTTTGGCCCTGTCCGGGTTTCGGCCGGACGGGCCACAGTGTCTCCCGACCCCTCCTGTCTCAGCCCCAGTATTTATGCTGTAGTAGTTTATGTGTCGGGGGCTAGGGTCCGCCTGTTATATCTGGAGTATTTCTTCTCTTATCTGGTGTCCTGTGCGAATTTAAGTATGCTCTCTCTAATTATCTCTCTCTTTCTTTCCTCTCTCTCTCTCTCTCTCTCTCTCTCTCTCTCTCTCTCTCTCTCTCTCTCTCTCTCTCTCTCTCTCTCGGAGGACCTGAGCATTAGGACCATTCCTCAAGGCCTACCTGGATGTCCCGAGTCCACCTGGCCGTGCTGCTTCTCCAGTTTCAACTGTTCTGCCTGTTTTATGAACATTTTAAAATCTTGTCCATGTTCTGTTATAATCTGCACCCGGCACAGCCAGAAGAGGACTGGCCACCCCTCACAGCCTGGTTCCTCTCTAGGTTTCTTCCTAGGTTTTGGCCTTCTAGGGAGTTTTTCCTAGCCACTGTGCTTTTACACCTGCATTGCTTGCTGTTTGGGGTTTTAGGCTGGGTTTCTGTACAGCACTCTGTGACATCAGCTGATGTAAGGGGGGCTTTATAAATAAATTTGATTTGATTTGATTTTGATTATGATCACCACTTTATTTTAAGAATGTGAAATGTCAGAATAATAGTAGAGAGAATTATTTATTTCAGCTTTTATCTCTTTCATCACTTTCCCAGTGGGTCAGAAGTTCACATACACTCAATTAGTATTTGGCAGCATTGCCTTTAAATTGTTTAACTTGGGTCAAACATTTTGGGTAGCCTTCCACAAGCTTCCCACAATAAGTTGGGTGAATTTTGGCCCATTCCTCCTGGCAGAGCTGGTGTAACTTAATCAAGTTTGTAGGCCTCCTTGCTCGCACACGCTTTTTCAGTTCGGCCCACAAATATTCTATGGGACTGAGTTCAGGGCTTTGTGATGGCCACTCCAATACGTTGATTTTGTGGTCCTAAAGCCATTTTGCCACAACTTTGGAAGTATGCTTGGGGTCCATTTGGAAGACCCATTTGCGACCAAGCTTTAACTTCCTGACTGGTGTCTTGAGATGTTGCATCAATATATCCACATAATTTGCTTTCCTCATGATGCCATCTATTTTGTGAAGTGCACCAGTCCCTCCTGCAGCAAAGCACCCCCACAACATGATGCTGCCACCCCCGTGCTTCACGGTTGGAATGGTGTTCTTCGGCTTGCAAGCCTCCCCCTTTTTCCTCCAAACATAACGATGGTCATTATGGCCAAACAGTTCCATTTTTGTTCCATCAGACCAGAGGAAATATCTCCAAAAAGTACGATCTTTGTCCCCATGTGCAGTTGCAAACCGTAGTCTGACTTTTTTTATGGAGGTTTTGGAGCAGTGGCTTCTTCCTTGCTGAGTGGCCTTTCAAGTTATGTCGATATAAGACTTGTTTTACTGTGGATATAGGTACTTTTGTATCTGTTTCCTCCAGCATCTTCACAAGGTCCTTTTCTGTTGTTCTGGAATTAATTTGCACGTTTCGGACCAAAGTACGTTCATCTCTAGGAGACAGAACACATCTCCTTCCTAGCGGTATGACAGCTGCGTGGTCCCATAGTGTTTATACTTGCGTACTATTGTTTGTACAGATGAACGTGGTACCTTCAGGAGTTTGGAAATTGCTCCCAAGGATGAACCAGACTTGTGGAGGTCTACAATTATTTTTCTGAGGTCTTGGCTGATTTAATTTGTTTTCCAATGATGTCAAGTAAAGAGGCGCTGAGTTTGAAGGTAAGCCTTGAAATACATCCACAGGTACACCTCCAATTGACTCATGTCAATTAGCCTATCAGAAGCTTCTAAAGCCATGACATCATTTTCTGGAATTTTCCAAGCTGTTTAAAGGCACAGTCAACTTAGTGTAAGTAAACTTCTGACCCACTGGAATTGTGATACAATCAATTATAAGTGAAATAATGTCTGTAAACAATTGTTGGAAAAATTACTTGTTATTAAAAGTAGAAGTGCTAACCGACTTGACCAAAACTTAAAGTGTATGTAAACTCCGACTTCAACTATATATATATATATATTTATATAATTCCACTTCTGTAGGACCATTTTAATTCCCACAGAATGTTGTGTGATTAATGACCCAAATCCTGACATTAAACAGCTGGAGACAGGATGAGGACAATCCCACCCCTCTTTCCCTTCTCTCTCTCTCCCTCCCTCTCTCTCTCCCTCTCTTTCTCCTTTGTCTCTCTCTCTCTCTTCTCTCCATCTCACTCTCTCTTGTGTCTCTCTCCCTCTCTTTCTCTACCTCTTTCTTTTGCTTTGTTCTGCATAAAAGCGGGTTTTTACAGTTCCCATGTGCCTGCATTGCTCTATACAAATTAAAGTTGCAACCAACAGCACCCCCAAATGAATAGATAAATAAATAAATAGGCAAACAGGAGTCTCCCCATGACACCTCTAATATATTGAGAATAAATGGGACAATCTCTTCACTAGGCGTCTGATAAACCTCAATTTGGCAGTTGGTGGAGACGACTAGACTGTGTGTGTGTGTGTGTGTCTGCTTGGATGCATGGTGTGGGCAAATGGCCGGTTGGTGAGGCAGCGTCTGGATAACCGCCTTTGGCAGTTTGTGATTACCTCTCCGCTCCCCCAGTCTTTCCTCTTTACCTCTCCTAACACGTACACGCACACGCACACGCACACACACACGCACACACACACACACAAATACAAAACACACACTATCCTCCTACCACACCCCAGCCTTCCCACGCGACCCTCCCATGGTCTGATGCTGTCAGTGGTAGACCCAAGGGATTGCCCCCCAGCCAGAAACCTCACTCCCCCAATCACTAGCCTCTTTTACAGTCACTTTATCCTGTTATCAGCCTCAGGCTGCAGAGCCAGCAGATAGTAAGCACCAAGGGAGGTTGTGCTGGGAATAGAACAATGGGGCTACAGATGCTCCTACCTGCTAGCAGAAGATACTGGAGAAAGCCAGAGAAGGAAAAAAAACAAGAGGCTATACATTTGCAAATTTGCTAAATGTATTATGTAGTTCAGCCTGTGGGGTAGGTCTACAATTAGCATCAGTCCTATGTGGGCAAGGCATCAGCTAGCTAGCTTTCACAACGGGGATGTATAGTACTGCTAACTTCGTATGGCTATAGCAATAACAACTAATTGTCAGTGTATGTACTGTAGAGGAGAGTGGGGTAAGTTGAGATAGGTTTTACATTCAGCATCACCTTTTCAATGGAAATATAGTATTCTTTCTAACAAAGATGACTACATATATTTTTGGTCTGAGGGTCCTTCATGGACTGAGAGTCCTTTAGGTGTCTTTTGGCAAACTCCAAGCAGGCTGTCATGTGCCGTTTACTGAGGAGTGGGTTTCCATTCTGTGACCAAGGCCCTTCTCCCCCGATTGCTCAATTTGGCCGGGCGGCCAGCTCTAGGAAGAGTCTTAGTGGTTCCAAACTTCTTCCACTTAAGAATGATGGAGGCCACTGTGTTCTTGGGGACCTGGCGGCAGGTAGCCTAGTGGTTAGAGTTTGGACTTGTAACCGGAGGGTTGCAAGTTCAAATCCCTGAGCTGACAAGGTAAAAATCTGTCATTCTGCCCCTGAACAAGGCAGTTAACCCACTGTTCCCCGGGCGCCGATGACGTGGATGTTGATTAAGGCAGCCCCCCGCACCTCTCTGATTCAGAGGGGTTGGGTTAAATGCGGAAGACACATTTCGGTTGAAGGCATTCGGTTGTACAACTGACTAATAATGGTGACTTTGACTTTCAATGTTGCAGAAATGTTTTGTTACCCTTCCCCAGATCTGTGCCTCGACACAATCCTGTCTTGGAGCTCTGCAAACAGTTCCTTCGACCTCATGGGTTGGTTTTTGCTCTGACATGCACTATCAACTGTGGGATCTTATATAGACAGGTGTGTGCCTTTCTAAATCATGTCCAATCAATTGAATTTACCACAGCTGTACTCCAATAAAGTTGTAGAAACATCTCAAGGATGATCAATGGAAACTGGATGCACCTGAGCTCAATTTCGAGTCTCATAGCAAAGGGTCTGAATACTTATGTAAATAAGGTATTTAAAAAAGGTTTTTTAGTAAATGTGCAAACATTCTAAAAACCTGTTCTTGTTTCATCATTATGGGGTATTGTATGTAGATTAATGAAGAAAAGCATGTGTTTAACAGATTTTAGAATAAGGCGTAACAACGTGGAAAAAGTCAAGTGGTCTGAATACTTTCCGAATGCACTGTAGACACGTTAGCACATTTTGTTCATATCCTTTGCTAGTTTATTAGTTATTAGCCTCGTTATCGATAATTTGTAGTCAGCAATATGGGAGTGATTGCTTTCTACAAGAACACAAATGTATACATTTCTAGACATCTTTGAAAAGAAAGTCAGGTAAATAGCTTTTTTTGTCTTAAAGGGGCAGTGTTGCATTTTGAGACAGTCTTGAATGAGCTAAGTAGCCAATAGGCAGAGGGTAGTATAATTTGTCTGATTCTGAGTAATAGTGGTATGGGAATAATAATGCATTTCATTTTGTAATGTAGTTTCTTGCATCAAAACAACACAACAACATTTTCAGTCACATCCTTGTCGGAAGGACAAGTGGATAAGCAGGTTAATGCCAAACCCAGAATGTTTTTGTTTTTTTAAGTCTCATGGAATGTTGGCCTACATTGAACACCACACATTGGCTGCTACTAACAGCTATTTCCATGTTAATGTTTTATGGGATTCATTTTCTCCGTTATTTTCAAATATCCCCAGTAGTCTACCCGGCCACTGTTAAAACCACAACTTAAAGTGGATTCAGCCTCAGTGTTCACAGTAAACACACAATGGAAGTTGCACAGAATTTTCACAAAGTTCAAGTTTGCTCTCAGCAGACCTGAAATTTTGCTCAGTGCTGAATTTTTATTAGGGAACATTGGATAAAAAAACTGAGACCTCAAACACAAAAAATTATTTGACTTAGTGAAAATCTGTTTTTTGGACATAACTTTTGGAACACTTTTTTTCAACATGGTTCTTCCTTCACAGACTCCAAGAAATTATTACTTCTTCCTAAATATTTTGTTAAATGATTAATGTTGTGTATGGTTTCCTAGAAACAAGGGTGTCTCAATTTACCCCTTTGGTTCCACACAACTTACACCTTTGGCTCCACGTACCACACTCTCCCTGAGGCTTAGAGATTGTATTAGCCAAACATCTTGGGACTCTGGGCAGTAAATCTAGATTACTGCCCATTCAATCCAAGATGGCGTAGCAGTCGGACGTGAGTTTTTCCTGTCCCGTCTTGTCCCATGTAAATAGTCGGTTTCGTAGTTTTTTTTCCCGTGTATATTTTAATCTCACTTTCCACCTACGATCTAAATATACTTTCCTCTAACCGGGCCTCACCCAATGTGTACCGCATTGGGTGAGGCCGGTTGCAGGAAAGTATATTTAACCTCCATCAGGAGCTAGCCAGCTAACTAGCTACTAGCTAGTAGTCACTGTTAGCCACGGCTAGCGGTCTTCACCTTTAGCTCGGACACCAGCCAGCTTTAGCTCGGTCAATACCTGCCAGTCTGCACAGTGCGATATCAACCCAGAGAAAATCGGACTGCTTTTCTCCACCACATCACCGGATTCCTGCCACAAGATCTGGGCCATTACACCTGATCATCGCAGCTAGGTAGCTGCAACTGAGTGGCTTCTGCTGGCTAACGCCTCTGTCCTGAAACAAGCACCAGTTAGCCTTGAGCTAGCCTTGAGCTAGGATCATCTCCCGGCTAGCCGAAGAGGTATACCCGCTAATTCGTGGGCTACAACACCTCTTTTGCTAATTGGCCTGGACCCTTTATTGTCGACACGAAGCCCTCCGATCCATCACAACTGGTCTGCCGACGTAATGTCCAATGTGGTTTCAACAGGCCTTTCCGTTGCGATGTCGCCGAAGACCCATCTGCTAGCCCCGAACTGCTAGCTTTCTGTACGGCGTGCCTCCCGCTCGCCTAGCTTAGTAGCAACTACTGAACATCTCCCTCACTCAGCTATTACTGCTCATTGGACCCTATGATCACTCGGCTACACATGCCTCTCTCTATTGTCAATATGCCTTGTCTTCTGCGGTTTCGGTTAGTTATTATTGTTTTGTTTCACTGTAGAGCTCCTAGTCCAGCTCATGCCTTAGATAGCTATTTTGTCACACACCCCACACATGGGGAAACCTCAACTGGCTTAACTGGTGTCTCCAGTAACCTCATCGTCACTCAATGCCTAGGTTAACCCCCACTGTACTCACATCCTACCATACCCTTGTCTGTACATTATGCCCTGAATCTATTCTACCACGCCCAGAAATCGGCCCCTTTTATTCTCTATTCCCAACGCACTAAATGACCAGTTCTTATAGCCTTTAGCCGTACCCTAATCCTACTTCTCCTCTGTTCCTCTGGTGATGTAGAGGTTAACCCAGGCCCTGTAGCCCCCAGCATCACACCTATTCCCCAGGTGCTCTCATTGGTTGACTTCTGTAACCGTAAAAGCATTGGTTAACATCACAAGCCTCCTCCCTAAATTTATTCACTGCATTAGCACACTCCGCCAACCCTGATGTCCTACCCGGGTCTGAATCCTGGCTTAGGAAGGCCACCAAAAGTTCCGAGCTTTTGATGACTATGAAACAATTGTATATTGATGTATGTTTAATAATTGAACTTTTGGATTTTGAGTTTGGCGCCTTGCATTTCACCGGGTAGTGTCGGGAGTGGGTGCGCCACCACTCCCTAAGTAGTTACCTTCTTAAATCCATAAGTGTCAGGTATACTACCTCTCCGGCACTCCAGGTCACCAGGCTGCTCATTATTACGCACACCTGTCACCATCGTTATGAGCACCAGCGCCTCATCAGACTCACCTGGACTGCATCACCTTCCCTATATATGTCACTCCCTTTGGTTCTTTCCCTGGGCGTTATTGTTTCTGTTCCAGTGTTCATGTCTGTACGCAACCCATGTTTCTTGTTTTGTTTTATGTTCATTTATTTATTAAATACACTCCCTGAACTTGCTTCCGACTCCCAGCGTACAGTACACGTTACACAAAGATGGACATTAGTGTTACCCTAGAGCTCCTGTTATGAATATGAGCTTTCCCCTGGGTAGTTAGCATGTGTTTAGCAAGTGGTTATCATGCGTTTAGCATGTGGTTAGCATGTGTGTAGCATGGGTTTTTTCATGTTTTTTTTCATGGGTTAGCATGTGTTTACAGTGGAGAGGCAGGGAAGCGGTGATGGACACATGGTCATCATGTGTTTATATCAAGAAAAGACAACAGAGGACAGAAGAAAGGGAAAACGTAGTGGATGGAGACAGGGTGATTTACCAACCCCTGTATGAAGCATAGTAGACAGATAGAAAGGGTGATTTACCAGCCCCTGTCTAACGCATATTAGACAGATAGAAAGGGTGATTTACCAACCCCTGTCTAAAGCATAGTAGAAGGATAGAATGGGTGATTTACCAACCCTTGTCTAAAGCATAGCGGACAGATTAAAAACATTTTATTTAACCAGGCAAGTCAGTTAAGAAACAAATTATTATTTACAATGACGGCCTAGGAACATTGGGTTAATTGCCTTGTTCAGGGGCAGAACGACAGATTTTTACCTTGTCAGCTCGGAAATTCGATCTAGAAACCTTTCGGTTTCTGGCCCAACGCTCAAACCACTAGGCTACCTGCCGCCCCAGGTAGCCTATTTACCAATCCATCTAAGGTATTTTGTTGCCAATGTCACCTAAATGCTCCATCTTTTATGTTTTTTATTTATTTTTAATTTTTTAGGGCAGGGATGTGTGGATGAGGAGGTTGGTAAATCTACCTTACAGCCCATCATGAACCTCATGTTTCCAGGAACACAGGAAGTAATCAACACACACATACAGTACCAGTCAAAAGTTTGGACAAACCTACTCTTTCAAGGGTTTTTCTTTATTTTTACAATTTCTACATACCAGAATAAAAGTGAAGACATCAAAATAAAATTACACATATGGAATCATAGAGTAACCAAAAAAGAGTTTATATATTTTATATTTGAGATTCTTCAAAATAGCCACCTGTTGCCTTGATGACAGCTTTGCACACTCTTGGCATTCTCTCAACCAGCTTCATGAGGTAGTCACCTGGAATGCATTTCATTTAACAGGTGTGCCTTGTAGAATTTATTTCCTTATTAACTACTTAGGGAGCTAGCGCCCCACTCCCGACACTACCCGGTGAAATGTAAGGTGCCAAATTCAAAATCCAAAAGTTGAATTATTAAACATTCATCAATATACAACTGTTGCATAGTCATCAAAAGCTCAGCAAAATCACAGCGCTGTCAGATTTCCAAAAGGCTTTATTGCGAAAGCACAACATTTGATTGTTTGAGGTTAGCACCTTCAATATTATCCATTAGCATAAATTCATAAACCAAAGCGGGTCTCAAAAAACGCATAAAATCGCTAATATAAAATCCCTTACCTTTTGAAGACCTTCTGCTGTGGGCTTCCCAAGTGTCCAACGAAGACAATCCATGGTTCTTTTGTTAAAAAAAGTCATTTATTATATCCATAAATCTCTGTTTGGTTTGGCGCATTATGATCATTGAACCGTGAAGAGAACGCGTTCACATTATACCTATACACTTGTCCAAGAACAATCGAACATCATTGATAATGTATCCTTAGGAACACTTTTATGTATATTTACTATAATATTTCAACCGGATTATAAACTGGACGATAGGAAAGGAAAAAACCACAGCGCCCGCAAGCCCGTGAACGCTCCTCCTCTTCTGTTTACATCCGATGACTAGTTCGAAATTCTTCTTCTATTACCATCCAGAGCAACCTAACATCACCAAACACTGTCTAGAGACTGTTGACATCCAGTGGAAGCAATAGGTACTGCAATATTACTCCCATATATGTCTGTTTTCAATAGGGAGGGGTTGAAAATGAGGCAATGTGTCAAAAACACTTTTTCCAGGACAGAAATTCCTCGGGTTTTTGCCTGCTATATCAGTTCTGTTATACTCACAGACAATATGTTAACACTCTTGGAAACTACAGAGTGTTTCCTATCAAATAGTACTAATTATGTGCATATCCTAGATTCTGGGCCTGAGTGGCAGGCCTTTTACTTTGGGCACGCCAGACTCTCCAAAACCGACACCTCAGCACCTCAAGTCCATATTATGGCAAGAACAGCTCAAATAAGCAAAGAGAAATGACAGTCCATCTTTACTTTAAGACATGAAGGTCAGTCAATCCGGAAAATGTCAAGAACTTTGAAAGTTACTTCAATGGCATGTGAAAAAAAACATAAAGCGATTGATGAATCTGGCTCTCATGAGGACTGCCACAGGAAAGGAAGACCCAAAGTTACCTCGGCTGCAGAGGATAAGTTCATTAGAGTTACCAGCCTAAATTGCATCCCAAATAAATGCTTCACAGAGTTCAAATAACAGACAAATCTCAACATCAACTGTTCAGAGGAGGCTGTGTGAATCAGGTTTTCATGGTAAAATTGCTGCAAAGAAACCACTACTAAAGGACACCAATGAGAATAAGTGACTTGCTTAGGCCAAGAAACACGAGCAATGGACATTAGACCGGTGAAATCTGTCCTTTGGGCTGATGACCTCTAATTTGAGATTTTTGGTTCCAACTGCCGTGTCTTTGTGAGACGTAGGGTAGGTGATTGGATGATCTCTACATGTGTGGTTCCCACCGTGAAGCATGGAGGAGGAGGTTTGGTGGTGTGGTGGTATTTTGATGGTTACACCGTCAATTATTTATTTAGAATTCAAGGCACACTTAACCAGCATAGCTACTCAACATTCTGCAGCGATACGCCATCCCATCTGGTTTGCGCTTAGTGGGAATATAACTTGTTTTTCAACAGGACCATGACCCAACATACCTCCAGGCTGTGTAAGGGCTATTTGACCAAGAAGGAGAGTGATGAAGTGCTGCATCAGATGACCTCACCTCCACAGTCACCCAAACTCAAACCAATTAAGATGGTTTTGCAGGAGTTGGCCCGCAGATTGAAGGAAAAACAGCCAACAATTGCTCAGCATATGTGGGAACTCTTTCAAGACTGTTGGAAAAGCATTCCAGGTGAAGCTGGTTGAGAGAATGTCAAGAGTGTGCAAAGCTTTCATCATGGCAAGGGTGGCTACTTTGAAGAATTTTGATTTGCATAACACTTTTTTGGTTACTACATTATTCCATATATGTGTTATTTAATAGTTTTGATGTCTTCACTATTATTCCACAATGTAGAAAATAGTAAAATTAAGAAAAACACTTTAATGAGTCGGTGTGTCCAAACTTCACGTATGGACAAACAAACACACTCACACACACACACACACACACACACACACACACACACATACACACACACGCAAAGACACACGTATATGTACAGACACACAACTACACATTTACAAACATACAAATCTGTGTGTGAATGCATGCTCCTGTTTGTGTTTGACAGTTTTAGTATAAAACCAATAGCAGTTAGCAGTGGTGACTGTGCTTACTGTACCTGTGTTGACTGTGACAGTGTTGACTGTGACTGTGTTGACTGTCACTGTGTGAAGATAAATACACAAGAGGAGGAGAGCACGAGAGCACAAGAGGACGAGAGCACTAGAGGACGAGAGGACGAGAGTACTAAACTAAATAGAGTACTAATGGTCAATAGGGAATTGTCAATGGAAATAGTTGGGTCTCAGTTCAACAGCTGTATAGCATCTCTGGAATGTAAGTCCTGGACTCAGCGCTATGTGTGCCACATTTTCATTGGTCTGTACATTGAGTCTGGAGCAGGATACTTGTTATTTGGCCATTGGCCCAGTTGTACTGCAAGGACATCTGATTGGTCAACCCCAGGCTAGGGTGGGGGGTTATAAATGGCATCCTGTTACTTTGCTCCGTGGAGAGAAACTGAGGACAGCGGAGATGAACATCTACCTCCCAGCATAACATCTTTGATTTGTCCTTCTCAAATAAATATATTTTCTCCCCCTGATTTGCTTTGGGGTTTGTGTTATTTACGAATAACATCACCGCTAACATGGGCATGGAACTCTCTTTGCAGTTCAAGCCATCCTCTCCATCACTCTGTGGCTTGGGTTAGACGCAAAGTATTAGAGCATATTCAATCACACACATGCTCATGTCCTCTGATACATCGACTCATCTTCCATTCACATCCACTGTACAAACAATACCCTAAGAGGTGAGAGTTTTATATGAATACCTATCTCTCAATGCATACTTGCTATCTCTGATACATTCAAAACACAGCGACAGACAGACAGACAGACAGACAGACAGAGAGAGAGAAAGTGGATAAGACATGGAGGGAGAAAGTGAGACAGCAAAAAAGAGACAGAGAGCGAGAAGATGAAAATGTGTCGGCAAGGGAAAAAGAGTGGCAGAAAAACATAGAGGGAGATAGGGATTTTGTATTCCATAGCTCAGAGTGCTGTGTAGTGTGACAGTCTCTCTCCTGTCTAAATAGGTTTGGGCTCATACATATGGATGAGCTACTGTACAAGATAGTAAATTGCGTGTTGGTTTGATTGCTGACTCCTTTTAAATTATTAACGAGGTGTAGGAAAAAGAAAACTACCCATGGAGCATCACTTCACTCTGGACCTGATAGATAGATCACCACTCTCATTACCCAGCAGGCCACATTTATCAGCCTGAACTACACAGATGATTATTTATTAGGAGTTAAGATCAGATCTCATAAAGAGTGATCATAGACATTATTTTTGACCAGACTCATTGATGTGTTTTACTTTGAATTAGACATTAACACACGTAAACTTTTTGGTCCGCTGTGTATGTCATGCATGTTATGATATGGCAGGCAGTGGAGTGGGACCATCAGCTGTCTCTTCAGCCTTAAGCCTTATGAAGGTTATCATTACAGTACCATCACATGGTCAACACAGTGGAGTGACTAGGCCTTATGAAGGTTATCATTACAGTTCCACCGCGCCGTCAACACAGTGGAGTGACTAGGCCTTATGAAGGTTATCATTAGGTTATCATCGCCAGACCCACTGGCTCCAGGTCATCTACAAGTCCCTGCTAGGTAAAGCCCCGCCTTATCTCAGCTCGCTGGTAACCATAGCAGCACCCACCCGTAGCTCTGCTGCAATGACTGGAACGATCGTGACTGGAACGAACTACAAAAATCGTTGAAACTGGAGACACTTATCTCCCTCACTAGTTTCAAGCACCAGCTGTCAGAGCAGCTCACAGATCACTGCACCTGTACATAGCCCAACCAACTACCTCATCCCCTACCATAGTCATTTATTTATCTTGCTCCTTTGCACCCCAGTATTTTGACTTTGCACATTCATCTACTGCACATTTACCATTCCAGTGTTAAACTGCTATACTGTAGTTACTTTGCCACCATGGCCTATTTATTGCCTTATGTTCCTTATCCTACCTCATTTGCACACATTGTATATAGATTCGTTTTTTTCCTATAGTATTATTGACTGTATGTTTGTTTCACTCCATGTGTAACTCTGTGTTGTTGTATGTGTCGAACTGCTTTGCTTTATCTTGGCCAGGTCGCAGTTGTAAATGAGAACTTGTTCTCAACTTGCCTACCTGGTTAAATAAAGGTGAAATAAAATAAAATAAAAATTAAAAAATTACAGTACCGTCAACACAGTGGAGTTACCAAGCCTTATGAAGGTTATCATTACAGTATCACCAGGCCAGATACTGCAGGCCCAATGTGTTATTCCTCCACGTCAAGATGTGCTGTTTTTACATTCACGTTTGCATGTTCAAACACACGCATCAACGCACCCATGCACGCACGTACACACACACAAACACACTCGCACAAACAAACACACACACACTCAAACACACACGCATGCACACAGACAAACTTGCGCACACTCGCACACACACGCACACACAAACACACACGCACACACACAAACACACACAAACCAACACACACACAAACACACACACAAACAGACACAAACTCATAAAAACAAACATACGCACACACAGTGCTGAATAGGTACAGCTGCACACACCATAGACTACCATCCTCCCTCTTTGGATAAACACACTCCGACCTTCAAAGCGTCCCTTTAATCCAATGTAGCCCAACAGGGATGTGGTTAGAATGAATGTACTGTTAGCCTACTTTTTTTGGGCTGTAAATATACAGTGGGGCAAAAAAGTATTTAGTCAGCCACCAATTGTGCAAGTTCTCTCACTTAAAAAGATGAGAGAGGCCTGTAATTTTCATCATAGGTACACTTCAACTATGACAGACAAAAGGAGGAAAAAAATTCAGAAAATCACATTGTAGGATTTTTAATGAATTTATTTGCTAATTATGGTGGAAAATAAGTATTTGGTCACATACAAACAAGCAAGATTTCTGGCTCTCACAGACCTGTAACTTCTTCTTTAAGAGGCTCCTCTGTCCTCCACTCGTTACCTGTATTAATGGCACCTGTTTGAACTTGTTATCAGTATAAAAGACACCTGTCCACAACCTCAAACAGTCACACTCCAAACTCCATTATGGCTAAGACCAAAGAGCTGTCAAAGGACACCAGAAACAAAATTGTAGACCTGCACCAGGTTGGGAAGACTGAATCTGCAATAGGTAAGCAGCTTGGTTTGAAGAAATCAACTGTGGGAGCAATTATTAGGAAATGGAAGACATACAAGACCACTGATAATCTTCCTCGATCTGGGGCTCCACGCAAGATCTCACCCCGTGGGGTCAAAATGATCACAAGAACGGTGAGCAAAAATCCCAGAACCACACGGGGACCTAGTGAATGACCTGCAGAGAGCTGGGACCAAAGTAACAAAGCCTAACATCAGTAACACACTACGCCGCCAGGGACTCAAATCCTGCAGTGCCAGACGTGTCCCCCTGCTTAAGCCAGTACATGTTCAGGCCCGTCTGAAGTTTGCTAGAGAGCATTTGGATGATCCAGATGAGGATTGGGAGAATGTCATATGGTCAGATGAAACCAAAATATAACTTTTTGGTAAAAACTCAACTCGTCGTGTTTGGAGGACAAAGAATGCTGAGTTGCATCCAAAGAACACCATACCTACTGTGAAGCATGGGGTGGAAACATCATGCTTTGGGGCTTTTTCTGCAAAGGGACCAGGACGACTGATCCGTGTAAAGGAAAGAATGAATGGGGCCATGTATCGTGAGATTTTGAGTGAAAACCTCCTTCCATCAGCAAGGGCATTGAAGATGAAACGTGGCTGGGTCTTTCAGCATGACAATGATCCCAAACACACCGCCTGGGCAACGAAGGAGGGCTTCGTAAGAAGCATTTCAAGGTCCTGGAGTGGTAGCCAGTCTCCAGATCTCAACCCCATAGAAAATCTTTGGAGGGAGTTGAAAGTCCGTGTTGCCCAGCGACAGCCCCAAAACATCACTGCTCTAGAGGAGATCTGCATGGAGGAATGGGCCAAAATACCAGCAACAGTGTGTGAAAACCTTGTGAAGACTTACAGAAAACGTTTGACCTCTGTCATTGCCAACAAAGGGTATATAACAAAGTATTGAGATAAACTTTTGTTATTGACCAAATACTTATTTTCCACCATAATTTGCAAATAAATTCATTAAAAATCCTACAATGTGATTTTCTGGATTTCTTTTCCTCATTTTGTCTGTCATAGTTGAAGTGTACCTATGATGAAAATTACAGGCCTCTCATCTTTTTAAGTTGGAGAACTTGCACAATTGGTGGCTGTCTAAATACTTTTTTTGCCCCACTGTAGATGCATTACATTAATATAGCCAAGGGGGAACAAAAACATTGCACTTCCACTCTCCTTTCTCTATGCCTCTCTCAACCCCTCCAACTTCCCAACGTTCTGACTATTTTCTCAATTGAGTGGGTGTCACGACTTCCACCGAAGTCGATCCCTCTCCTTGTTCGGGCGGTGTTTACTAACCATCACCGTTCCCCTTTTTTTGTCGTTATTGTCTAAACCTGTTGTTAATTATCTCCCAATCACACTCCTACTTATATTCCTTCCTTCCCCTCCTTCCCCTGTGCGTGATTATCAGTGTTCTTTGGAGTTTTTCCAGTCTGTGTACTGAGGGCTAGTATCTTTTTGGTTCTCGTTGTTTCCGGGTTGTTTGTTCGCCCGTTATTTTTGAGCGTGTGAGTAATTTGCCTTTCCAGCGTGTATTGTACTATTACTGGTGGCTTTATTTAATACACGTCTCAACCTCCTGCGCCTGACTCTTTTCCACTACGGAACCAGATCCTTGACAGAATCACGCACCCATACTAGGGAGTAAGCAGGAGCAGCTGCCCCGGTTCGTGGAGTAGAGGAACGGGTCCGAGAGCACTCGGTAATGCTACAACATCTCGGTGCTACAGTGGATTGCGTGGTCCAGACTTTGGATCACTGGGAGAGACAGGAGGTCTCCCCAGCACCTCGACAAAACCAACCGTGGTTATCTCTACCTGTCCCTCAGTAATCCGGTCCCAGTGGGATTCGTCTCTCCCTTCCTAGGGAGTATGATGGGACAGCAGCGCGGTGCCATGGGTTTTTACTACAACTGGACTTATTCCTGGCCACCGTGCATCCAGCTCCCCCAGGAAGGAAGAGAGAGTCCACCCTTGTCTCCTGTCTCTTGGGGAGAGCCCTGGAGTGGGCTAACGCCGTGTGGGGAGAGGGAAACGCGGCGTTGGACCATTTTGAGGAGTTTACCCGACGCTTCCAGGTCGTGTTTGACCATCCACCCGAGGGGAGAGTGGCGGGGGAATGGCTCTTCCATTTGAGACAGGGGACAAGGAGCGCACAGGAGTTTGCCCTTGAGTTTCGGACGTTGGAATGAAAGGGCCCTCAACGACCATTATAGCTGTAGCCTACGTGAGGACGTCCGGCGGGAACTGGCCTGCAGGGATGCCACCGTGACTTTCGACCAACTGGTGGATCTGTCCGTCAGCCGTGGACGTCCAGAGAGTTTCCTGAGTGCTCCACCTTCCGGCATCCTCTCTTCAGAGCCCATAGAGCTAGGAGGGGCTGCACGTAGGGAGGCTGGAAGAGGGGCTTTCACCTGCACCATCTGTGGCCGCAGAGGGCACACTGCCGGTCGGTGCAGGGTTGGTCCTTCTGGGAGTAGAGGCAGCAGGCAGGGCACTCTGGTGTCACCCCAGGTGAGTCTGCACCACACTCTTCCAGAGTCCTCTGTTGACCAACTGTTTGTGTCTGTTTGTTTCCCAGATTTTTCCCCACATTCCCAGCATTCAGGCGCAGCTGGAAATTTCAATGACAGAGCGCTCGCTCTTAGTTTAGAGATTCCTCTTACTCTTGTGGTCAGACCTTTCCCTGTTCATGCTCTGGATAGTCGACCATTAGGGTCCGGTATAATCAGGGAGGCCACCATCTCTCTCACCATGGTAACGCAGGGGAAGCACAAGGAGAGAATCAGTCTCTTTCTCATTGACTATCCTGCATTTCCTGTGGTATTAGGCTTTCCCTGGCAACAGAGGGCTCTCACGGGGTGGTCGCAAAAGTGCTCGGGGAGGTATGTAGGGGTTTCCGTTGGTGCGACCACGGTGGAAAGTCCAGACCAGATCTCCACCGTGCACATCCCCCCAGAATATGCCGATTTGGCTCTCGCCTTCTGTAAAACGAAGGCGACTCAATTACCACCCCATCGACGGGGGGGGATTGTGCGATAAATCTCCTGGTGGACGCTGCGCTTCCCAGGAGACGGAGGCTATGGAGACATATGTCTCCGAATCCCTGTGTCAGGGGTACATTCGGTCCTCCACTTCCCCCGCATCCTCAAGCTTCTTTTTGTGAAGAAGAAGGATGGAGATCTGCGCCCGTGCATTGATTATCGAGGTCTCAATAAAATCCCGGTGAGGTACAGTTACCCGCTGCCTCGTATCGCCACGGCGATTGAGTCAATGCATGGGGTGCGCTTCTTCACAAAACTGGATCTCAGGAGCGCGTACAACCTGGTGCATATCCGGGAGGGAGATGAGTGGAAGACAGCGTTTAGTACCACTTCAGGCCATTACGAGTACCTCGTCATGCCCTACGCGTTGATGAATGCTCCCGCAGTGTTCCAATCTTTTTTGTAGACAAGATTTTCCGGGACCTGCATGGGCAGGGTGTAGTGGTGTATATCGTTGACATTCTGATATATTCCACTACACGCGCCGAGCAAGTGTCTTTGGTGCACAATGTTCTTGGAAGACTGCTGGAGCATGACCTGTACGCCAAGGCTGAGAAATGCTTGTTCTTCTAGTAGGCCGTCTCCTTCCTAGGGTATCGCGTTTCCATGTCTGGGGTGGAGATGGAGAGTGACCGCATCGCAGCCGTGCGTAATTGGCCGACTCCCACCACGGTAAAGGAGGTGCAGTGATTTTTAGGGTTTGCCAATTACTACCCAAGATTTATCTGGGGTTTTGGTCAGGTGGCTGCTCCCATTACTTCACTGCTGAAGGGGGGTCCGGTGAGTCTGCAGTGGTCAGTGGAGGCGGACAGGGCTTTTCGGCACCTGAGGGCTTTGTTCACCTCGGCTCCCATGCTGGCTCACCCGGATCCTTCTTTGGCATTCATAGTAGAGTTGGACGCATCCGAGGCTGGGATAGGAGCCGTGCTCTCCCAGTGCTCGGGCACGCCACCGAAGCTCCGTCCCTGTGTTTTCTTCTCGAAGAAGCTCAGCCCGGAGGAGCAGAACTATGATGTGGGGGACTGGGAGTTGTTGGCTGTGTTCACACATATCTGTGGATTTCCTAACGGATCTCCCTCTTTCACATGGGAACACCACGATCCTGTCGTCTCCTCCCTCTGTCTCGTCTTCCTACGGCCCTACAAACCGCAGAGGCTCTGTTTACACACATCTTCCGGCACTACAGGATGCCCGAGGATATTGTGTCTGATCGGGGTCCCCAGTTTACTTTGAGAGTATGGAGGGCATTCATGGAACGTCTGGGGGTCTCGATCACCTCGGGTTTTCACCCTGAGAGTAATGGGCAGGTGGAGAGAGTGAACCAGGATGTGGGCAAGTTTCTGAGGTCGTATTGCCAGGACCGGCCGGGGGAGTGGGCGGCGTTCGTGCCCTGGGCAGAAATGGTGCAGAACTCGCTTTGTCACTCCTCCACTAACCTCTCCACTTTCCAGGTTGTATTGGGGTACTAGCTGGTTCTGACACCATGGCATCGGAGTCAGACCGAGGCTCAGACCGTGGACGAGTGGTTCAAGCGCGCAGAGGAGACCTGGGAGGCCGCCCATGGTCACCTTCAGCGGGCCACGCTGCGCCAGAAGGCCAGCACGGACCGTCACCACAGTCTGGCTCTCAACCCGAAACCTGCCCCTGATGAGAGTGAAGTCCTGAGGAGAGTGAACGAGTTGTGTTACCGGTTACATCTCCCCCCCGATTACCATATTAACCCCTCGTTCCATGTGTCTCTCCTCAGGCCTGTGGTGGTTGGTCCGCTCTAGGACTCCACCTCTGGACATTGAGGGGGTCCCGGCGTACTCCGTCTGTTCTATCCTGGATTCGAGACGTCGGCCATCAATATCTCGTGGAGTGGGAGGGGTACGGTCTGGAGGAGAGGTGCTGGGTTCCGGTGGCTGATGTCTTGGACCCTGAACTGCTGCTGGAGTTTCATTGTCGCCGGCCGGATCGCCCTGCGCCCTTCACCCTCCGGGTCGTCCCCGAGGCCGGTGTCGGCACGCGGCTGGTACCGCGCGCCAAGGGGGGTATTGTCACGACTACCACCGAAGTCGGTCCCTCTCCTTGTTCGGGCGGTGTTCGGCGGTCGACATCACCGGTTTTCTAACCATCACCGTTCCCCTTTTTGTGTGTCTTTTGGTTTATTGGCTTTATTAAATACCTTTTTACATGCATCTCAACCTCCTGCACCTGACTCCTTTCCACTACGGAACCAGATCCTTGACAGTGGGGGCCATTAGAACTTCCTGGCTTGGAACGAGAGAGATTAACACACATATCAAGTATTTTCCGAGAGCAAGGATGGGAGTTTATTTACAGGGCCTCCAATAAAGGGATATCAAAAAAATACATTCACTGTATTTATGTTGTTGTTGTTTTTTCTTTGGTCTGGACTTCTGTGGTCAAATAATGCATCTATCTAAAGCTTTCCTCTTAAACAGTGTCATCTCAATGAGACTGGAATGGGTGAATAAAAATTAGATGATAACAGAATAAAGATGTCAGGGTACAGCGACCAGATTTTTTCGCAAATCGGACAATGTACGAGAACGTACCAAATGTCTGAAGAACCACATTTTATCTAAACAACCTTGTCTCCGTTCTTACAGTCTGGAAGAAAATACCTACTAGACTAGAAGGTTCAGGTCAATACCCACTAGAAGGTTCAGGTCCATACCCACTAGTCCAGAAGGTTCAGGACCATACCCACTAGTCCAGAAGGTTCAGGTCAATAACAAATAGTCTACAAGGTTCAGGTCAAAACCCACTAGAAGGTTCAGGTCAATACCCACTAGAAGGTTCAGGTCAATACCCACTAGAAGGTGCATATCAATACCCACAACACTAGAAGATTCAGGGCAATACCGACTAGAAGGTTCATGTCAATACCCACTGGAAGGTTCAGGTCAATACTAAACAGAACATTTAGGTGAATAACCAGTAGACAAGAGGTTTCACAAGTCTATACCCACTAGTCTAGAAAGTTCAGGTCAATACCCACTAGACTAGATAGTCCAGGTCAATACCATCTAGAAGTTTCAGGGCAATACTCACTAGACTAGAAAGTTAAGGTCAATACTCACTAGTCTAGAAGGTTCAGGTCAAATCCCACTAGTCTTTAAGTTTCACGTAGATACACACTAGAAGGTTCAGGACAGTACCCAATCGACTAGAAGGTTCATGTCAATACCCACTCGACTAGAAGGTTCATGTCAATACCGACTAGAAGGTTCAGGTCAATACCCACTAGACTAGAGGTTTCAGGTAAATACCCACTAGTCCAGAAGTTTCAGGGCAAAACCCACTAGATTAGAAGGTTCAGGACAATACCCTCTAGACTAGAAGGTTCAGGTCAATACCCACTAGAAGCTTCAGGTCAATACCCACTAGAAGGTTCAGGTCAGTACAAACTAGACTACAAGGTTCATGTCAATACCCACTAGAAGGTTCAGGTCAATACCCACTAGACAAGAAGGTTCAGGTCAATACCCACTAGTCTAGAAGATTCAGCTCAATTCCCACTAGAAGGTTAAGGTCAATACCAACTAGACTAGAAGTTTCTAGTCAATACCCACTAGTCTAGAAGGCTCAGGTCAATACCCACTACACTAGAAGGTTCAGGACAGTACCCAATCGACTAGAAGGTTCATGTCAATACCCACTTGACTAGAAGGTTCATGTCAATACCCACTAGAAGGTTCAGGTCAATACCCACTAGACTAGAGGTTTCAGGTAAATACCCACTAGTCCAGAAGTTTCAGGGCAAAACCCACTAGATTAGAAGGTTCAGGACAATACCCTCTAGACTAGAAGGTTCAGGTCAATACCCACTAGAAGCTTCAGGTCAATACCCACTAGAAGGTTCAGGTCAGTACAAACTAGACTACAAGGTTCATGTCAATACCCACTAGAAGGTTCAGGTCAATACCCACTAGACAAGAAGGTTCAGGTCAATACCCACTAGTCTAGAAGATTCAGCTCAATTCCCACTAGAAGGTTAAGGTCAATACCAACTAGACTAGAAGTTTCTAGTCAATACCCACTAGTCTAGAAGGCTCAGGTCAATACCCACTACACTAGAAGGTTCAGGACAGTACCCAATCGACTAGAAGGTTCATGTCAATACCCACTTGACTAGAAGGTTCATGTCAATACCCACTAGAAGGTTCAGGTCAATACCCACTAGACTAGAGGTTTCAGGTAAATACCCACTAGTCCAGAAGTTTCAGGGCAAAACCCACTAGATTAGAAGGTTCAGGACAATACCCTCTAGACTAGAAGGTTCAGGTCAATACCCACTAGAAGCTTCAGGTCAATACCCACTAGAAGGTTCAGGTCAGTACAAACTAGACTACAAGGTTCATGTCAATACCCACTAGAAGGTTCAGGTCAATACCCACTAGACAAGAAGGTTCAGGTCAATACCCACTAGTCTAGAAGATTCAGCTCAATTCCCACTAGAAGGTTAAGGTCAATACCAACTAGACTAGAAGTTTCTAGTCAATACCCACTAGTCTAGAAGGCTCAGGTCAATACCCACTACACTAGAAGGTTCAGGTCAATACCCACTAGTCTAGAAGGTTCAGGTCAATACCCACTAGTCTAGAAGTGTCAGGTCAATACGCACTAGAAGGTTCAGGACAATACCAACTAGAAAGTTTGGGTCAATACCCACTGGACTAGAATGCTCAGGTCAATACCAACTAGAACAATTTTGTCAATACCCAGTAGACAAGAAGTTTAAGGTCAATACCCACTAGAAAATTAACTACCCGGTGAAATGCAAGGCGCCAAAAGTTGAATAATTAAACATTCATCAATATACAAGAGTTGCATAGTCATCAAAAGCTCTGCTTCCTGGCAATATCACAGCATTGTCAGATTTCAAAAAGGCTTTACGGCGAAAGCACTACATTTGATTGTTTGAGGGTAGCACCTCCAATATTTTTCCATTAACTTCTCTGGGAGCAGTGCATGAGGTGACCGTTTTGGAGAGCCTGGCGTGCCCAAAGTAAAATGCCTCCCATTTAGGCCCAGAAAATAGGATATGCATATATTTAGTGCCATTGGATAGGAAACACTCTGGATTTTCCAAAACTGTTAACCATTTGTGAGTGAATCAGAACGCATATAACATGCAAAACCCTGAGGAATCTCTGTCCTGGAAAAAGTGATTTTGACACATTGCTCATTTGGGAACCCCTCCCTATTGAAAATGACCATATATAGGCATATGAATGCAGTACACGTCGCTTCCTTATGATGTCAACAGCCTCGAGACGGTGTTTCCCTCCATTTTGGATGAATTTAGAGCAGAGAAAAACAGTAAACAATGAAGACCCTCAATCTGAGAAAAGTTCCGTGGCGCTGCATCGAGAAGTCACGGAGTGTCTTTTGTAGCCTCGTTATTGATCAGTTTATATTCCGGCTGATTTATAATAGTAAATATACGTAAAAGTGTTCCTAAGGATACATTTAAAACTATGTTTGATTGTTCTTGGACAAGTTTATAGGTATAATTTGAAACGAGTTCGCGCTGCTTCATGGACTAGTGGAGGCTGTCGTTTCTGATTATAACGCGCAAACCAAATGGAGGATTTATGGATACAAGACGTTACTTTTTCTAACAAAAGAACCATGGATTGTCTTCGTTGGACACTTAGGATGACCTCAGCAGAAGTTCTTCAACAGGTAATTGATTTGTTTTTGCTGTGAAATGTGTTATGTGTGTGCCATGATGGCTAATCGATACATGGCTATTGGAAAAATATGTGAGGTGCTAGCCTCAAACAATGAAATGTGCTGCTTTTGCCGTAAAGCCTTTTTGATGACTATGAAACACTTGTATATTGATGCATGTTTAATAATTCAACTTTTGGATTTTGAATTTGGCGCCTTGTATTTCACCTGGTAGTGTCGGGAGTCAATTCACACTAGTCTAGAAGTTTCAGGTCAATACCCACTAGACTAGAAGGTTCAGTACAATACCCACTTGTCTAGAAGGTTCCGGTAAATACCCAATAGGCTAGAAGTTTCTGGTCATTACCAACCAGTCTCGAAGGTTCAGGTTAGACATTTGTAAAGTCAAACCCAGTGTCCTTATCATTCATTACCCCTTTCTAAAGAGAATGTGTCTTGTATTGTTCTTATTTTAAACAGGCTTCAAAGGAAAGAGAGGAGAAAGAAGGGAGAAAGAGAGGAGCACTTGAGAATTGTGTCGCAGTGTCCATTCCATCTCCAAGAGCACCCCTACATCCATTCTGAGGAAAAATTAAAAAAGGAGGGAGGAGAAAAAACTAAGCAAATGGGGGTCCGCTGGTCCATCTCTCTCTCTCGCTCTCTCTCTCTCTCTCTCTCTCTCTCTCTCTCTCTCTCTCTCTCTCTCTCTCTCTCTCTCTCTCTCTCTCTCTCTCTCCCCCTTCCCTCCCTCTTTCCCTCCCTCCATACCTCCACTCTGCCAAGCTCCTTAACTGCGAGCTGCTCTCTCTTTTCAATATTGCTGATTAAAAATGTCTGATGCATCAACACGCCTAAGCTGATTATATATTTAGTTTCCCTGAGCAAAGGTTTTCAAAGAGGGGAGGGGGAAGTGAGAGGGGAGAGAGGGACAGAGAGAAAGAAAGTGAAATTTACAGAACTGTGCTCTGCAGTTCACTCTCAATGTTTGGGGATATGAAGTGGTGGGTATTAAGAATCAGAAATGGCATCAAACCACAATGAATGGAAACCGAGAAGGAGGTGTGCTTGTGTGTGCTTGTGTTGGTATGTGCACGTGTCTGTGTGTGTTCACACGTGTGTGTGTGTGTGTTATTGACAGCGAGCAACTGCTTGCTAGGGACACTGGCTCAGCTGAGAGCCCAGTTCCGGGGATAAGGAGAAGAGAGCTCAGGCTCTGAGCCAAGACACGCTTTGATCACACTTTTCTTTTCTCTCCGATTTTTCTTTCCTCTCCCTCTTCCTCTTCCTCTCCCTCTCCTCTCTTCCCTCCCTCCCTCCCTCCCTCCCTCCCTCCCTCCCTCCCTCCCTCCCTCCCTCTGAGGGCCAAGCCAGAAAGCAGCAAGTGCCAGCAGGCTGAGCAGTGACTGACTCTTTAAATGCCCTTCAGAACATACTCTATGATCAGGACCAATCATGAGAAGTCATAATTGACTGCAGTGATGTCTGCATAACAATACGATGACGGGTAGAATATCAAATTGCTAGGGCTATTTGGCTCATATCAGTTACTATATACTTCAATACCTTAACCATGACCTGTTATCCATACAACATCTAAATAAGTAACTAGTAGAGTGTTGGGTAACACAGGTGCAGTTGCATGCAGATTGGTGCGGCTCGTCAGCTGGGTATGAAAGGAAATCTCACTGATCAATGATGGAGAAACAAGAGACGAGGTGAGACAACACAGCAGGAAGTCTACCTGCTGATAATCAACTGTCTAGATTAATGACACTACTCAACCAGGTTGGATGGAGTGTTGACTGATACACAGCCAGGACACTATTACACGACTATTGACAAGCTTTCAGTCCTGCCGATAATATGCATAAACATACACCGGAAGGAAGGGAGGAAATATTTATCCTCTGTCGGAGTATAACAGGTATTAACTCCATCACTACACTCTTCTTATTAATAATTTCCCTCTGAGCATTTTGATTAATGTATTCATTTGGTGGTTACCCTCCCATCTCCATGTCCTCACCTCACCTCTCCTTGTCTTTCAGATGATAGATATAATAGGAGAGATGTTCTTCGTCCTGAAGACAGTTACACAGGCCGCCGGGGCCGTAGATCTTTGTACATGGTCTATTTCCACTAATGAAATTGTATAAAGCAAACCAGTTTCAGTTTTGTGAGCCACTAACCACACCCACACTCCATGTCAGCCCTCTCACTATCTCACCCCCCCATCTGGTCTCTCTCTCTCTCACTCTCTCTCTCTCTCTCTCTCTCTCTCTCTCTCTCTCTCCCACCCCCTTCTTCTTCTTCTTCTGCACAGTGAGGAAAGCCTGAGAGGAGGTTTGTTGGTCCTGGGGGAGTCAGTAATAATCTGCTGATGCCATAAAAGTGAGATAGCCTTGCCTTTCAGACTCCTGAATGTGCATGTGCACGTCACTGACATTTAGATGGAAAAAGGCATTGTTTACATCTGTTGTACATTCATCTTCCATACACAGTTTCTCTGTAGGAGCTAGAAGTGGATCTACAAAGGGATATTCTGCCTCTCTTGGAGGAATCACCCCTCTCTCACACACACCAACACACGCGCATGCACACACACACTTTCACTCACTCGCAACTCCGCTGTAATAAATCAATTGAGACTCAATCCATCCCAGCCCAATCCATCCCAGCCTTTAGCTTTCAGAGAGAACGGAACTCAACGGTAGACCTGGCTTAAAATCTCACATCAAAGAGACAGCTGAGCTCCATCAATCCTCCCCCCAGTGAATGCACTAAAAGAAAAGACTTGCAAATCATTTTACTCCATAATAATAAGACGTTTAAAAATAAATATCCTTATCCAAATCTGCTACAAAATATTCAATACTGTAATTTTACCAAATGCACTATATGGAAGTGGGGTTTGGGGATAACCTGTAATGAAGATTTTAAGCATTGGGAGAAAAACCCAATGGAAAATCTTCATAAAGAATTCTGCAGAATTATTATTAATATATTTTGTTTAAGTACCAAATACACTATATATACAAACGTTTGTGGACACCCCTTCCAATTAGTGGATTCAGGCCAATACCCTTCAATCTCCTTAGACAAACATTGGCAGTAGAATGGCCTTACTGAAGAGCTCAGTGACTTTCAACGTGGCACTGTCATAGGATGCCACATTTCCAACGAGTCAGTTTGTCAAATTTCTGCCCTGCTAGAGCTGCACTGGTCAACTGTAAGAGCTGTCATTATGAAGTGGAAACGTCTAGGAGAAACAACGGCTCAGCCTCGAAGTGGTAGGCCACATAAGCTCACAGAATGGGATCGCCGAGTGCTGAAGCGCATAGCGCGCAAAAATCGTCTGTCCTCGGTTGCAACAATCATTACCGAGTTCCAAACTGCCTAAGATCCCCATGCGCAATGCCAAGCGTCGGCTGAAGTGTTGTAAAGCTCGCTGCCATTGGACTCTTGAGGAAACGGAAATGCGTTTGGGATGGAGATATGAATCACGCTTCACCATCTGGCAGTCCGATGGACAAATCTGGGTTTGAACGCTACCTGCCCGGATACATACACTCCCGTTCAAAAGTTTGGGGTCACTTAGAAATTTCCTTGTTTATCTAAGAAATGTATCCATTGAAATAACATCAAATGAATCAGAAATGCCGTGTAGACATTGCTAATGTTGTAAATTACTATTGTAGCTGGAAAAGTCAGATTTTTATTGGAATATCTATATAGGTGTACAGAGGTCCATTATCAGAAACCATCACTCCTGTGTTCCAATTGCACGTTGCGTTAGCGAATCCATTGAAATCTGTAGTGATGATTAAAGAAGCAATAAAACTGGCCTTCTTTAGACTAGTTGAGTATCTGGAGGATCAGCATTTGTAGGTTTGATTACAGGCTCAAAATGGACAGAAACAAATAACTTTCTTCTGAAACTCGTCAGTCTATTCTTGTTCTGAGAAATGAAGGCTATTCCATGAGAGAAATTGCCAAGAAACTGAAGGTCTCATACAATGCTGTGTATTACTCCCTTCACAGAACACCGCAAACTGGCTCTAACAAGAATAGAAAGAGGAGTGGGAGGCCCCGGTGCACAACTGGGTAAGAGGACAAGTGGAATAGTTAAAGTAGTTAAATAGGTACCTGGGGACCATACTGTGGAAAATCTTATGAACAAGACCCCATTCATTCTGAGACTCTCTTCTCCACTTTGAGTCATTTGAGGCTTTCAAAGTGGGAATGGTCAAGATGAGTGCATGCTGGAAGTTCAAGAATAATCCTGACAAATTTCTGAGATGTCTGCAGTTTATTTTGTATTATTTTGGGGGTACTATTGTTTCTGGAAGAACACGCATAGTCGAAGTGGCACTGAACAAGAGCCCCTGCCAATGCCACTATTGGATTCTTATCCAGATATTTGGAGATTCTTGCCAGAAACGTAATTTTATGGTTCACTTTGGCGATAACGTTTTATGCCATGCTCTCCCTGTCAGATGGTTATCTCCTTAGGGCTAGGGTCCCATTTTCCGAATTTTCACCTGTCTGACGTTCCCAAAGTAAAATGCCTGCCACTCAGGCCCAGAAATATTGGATAGGAAACACTCTTTAAAACCATTTACAAAATGTCTGTGGGTATAACAGAACTGATATAGCAGGCAAAAACCTGAGAAATTTCTGTCTGGAAATCATTTTTCTTTTGACTTTTCTTGACTTAGAATGGCTGTTTTCTGAAAACTCAAGTAGATAGGACTGAGGTTGCAGTACCTATGGCTTCCACTAGATATCGACAGTCTCTGGACAGTGTAATGGAGCGTTTATAGTGGAAGAGAGTCAAAAGGTTGTCGATTTTGTATGACATACCAGGATATCCTTTCTGTGTAGTGCATGAGATGCCCGGGAGCGAGCAGCACAGTGTTTACCTGCTGTATCGTGTAGGTTATTATCCGAACGAAATATAATAGCCAATATAGATAAATGGATGCCTAAGGATAAATTATTAATGATGTTTGTTTTGTTTTGGAAAAGTTGAGAAGTATAATTTGAACGCGTTCTCTTCACTGTACAACGGGCGAGTAGAATGGAAATGCTTGGTGGACTAACTGAACAAAACGTGCCAACCAAACGGAGGTTTATGGATATAATAAATGACCTTTTCCAACAAATGAACCATGGATTCTCTTGTTTGGACACTTGGGAAGCCCTCAGCAGAAATTCTTCGAAAGGTAAGTGATATTTCTTAGCTCTTATATGTTCTTTGTGAGATCCGCGCTGTATATGAATTTATGCTAATGTGGAAAATATGTGAGGTGCTATCCTCAAACAATCAAATGTTGTGCTTTCGCCGTAAAGCCTTTTTTAAATCTGACAACGCTGTGATATTGCCAAGAAGCAGAGCTTTTGATGAGTATGAAACACTTGTATATTGGTGCATTTTTTATAATTCAACTTTTGTATTTTGTCTTGCTTTTCACCTGGTAGTGTCGGGAGTGGGGCGCTAGCGCACCAAATCACCTTGCTGATCCCTAAGAAGTTTTAAAGTTAGGGGACTTCCTCAGATTCATTTTGGACCCGTACAAGATGGACAATGTTTTTCCAAGGTGAAGTGACTAACATTCAGAAGTTCAGCACTGAGGTCTTTCTCAACCACATTTTTGTCTTTGTGGGAAAACAACAGAACAGAATCACCTGCATGGAGGAAAAGGTCACATGTACAGACAGACTTCAGATAATTTATATACAACAAAAAGAAAAATGGACACAGCACACTCCCTTTGGGTACCCCACTAACTTGGGGTACCCCAGTTTTGGGTTTAGACAGGGTCCCATCCACAACTGTGTTCTTCCTTACAGATAACAACTAACCTATTTTACTGCTAAGTTGTTAAATCCCATGGCTCTTAGTTTGATTAACATAATCTGATGATACACTCCATCAAATGCCTTTTGGAAATCTAACATACCAGAAACTTTCCCTCTATCAACTTCATTCCTGATCTGTTCAGTTAGATATAGTAGGCAAGTGTAGGTGGAATGGGATTTCCAAAAGCCGGATTGGAGCTCATATAGTAGGTTATGTAAGGAAATTTAACTGTCAATCTGCTTGAACATAATCTTTTCCCTGTCCGATAAAATACACAAGATTGATACAGGCCGATATTTTCCAGTATCCAGCTTATTCCAGTGTATTCCCTTTTTTATACAGAGGAATGACCATTGCAAGTTTTAGTTCACTGGTAAAAATCCCTGGCTCAATAGACAGATTACAATGTGAGTTTCAAGGGGTGATAATTACCGCAGCATGCCTTAGAAATCTGGCAGGAATGTTGTAAAGGCCAGTCAGCTACTTTAGCACAGTTGACTCAGACACTTTTTCAAATGACAGAGCGTCTACTTGAATCCCCTGCTGCTGGAAAACTGCTGGACTTGACTCTCCCCATAACAACCTGATTGACCAGGTAACTTGCTAACTAATGATGGAGAGGGAGAGAGAGAGAGCGAGAAAGACAGAGTGAGAGAGAGACAGAGCGAGAGAGAGACAGAGCGAGACAGAGAGAGACAGAGAGACAGAGCGAGACAGAGAGAGGGAGATAGAGGGAGACAAAGAGAAGGAGACAGAGAGAGGGAGACAGAAAAAGATAGACAGAGAGAGGGAGACAGAGATCGATGGACAGAGAGAGGTCATGAGCTCCTGAATTTTTCAGCATGATTTTATAAAAAGATAGATTTAGGGTTGTTTAAACTTTGATTTTTTACAAGGACATATACAGGATACTACCCTGCACAACAGAACATTCACTCCAAATCAAAAATCCAAACCTACAACCTGATTTTGGACAAAATTACCTGGAACGATTCTGTTAGGATTTTTATTACCAAGGATTCTTACTGCCAAGGACTATCTAGCAAACTTTCTGACAAACCACCAACCAACAAAAGAAGCACAACAGAACGCCGAAAATATAATCTAACCTGGAACTGAGTAAGTAATGCTCAATCCGAAGCTATTTCAAAAGCCTATATGTCACGTCTACTCCCGCTCCCCCTCTATGGCGCTCATTGTCGCCAGTTGTCCCATCATTACGCACACCTGCCACCATTGTTACGTGCACCTGCGCATCAATATACTCAACTGGACTCCATCACCTTCCTGATTACCTCCCCTATACAGTATCTGTCACTCCCTTTGTTTTTTTCCCCAGGTGTTATTGACTCTGTTTCTGTTGCATGTCTGGACGCTTTTCGTGTTTCTTCTTTTGTACTATGTTCTATTTATTATAAAATTTGCACCCCCTGTACTTGCTTCCCGACTCCCAGCATACACGTTACAGAAATGAAACAGTCAATAATGTCCTTATGTGTGCTACCTATATCCCCCAAATAGAATCCTCATGCATGAACTACTTAGGGAGCAGTGGGGCGCTACCCGGTGAAATGTGAGGCTCCAAATTCAAAATCCAATAGTTGAATTTTTAAACATTCATAAATATACAATTGTTGCATAGTCATCAAAAGCTCTGATTCTTGGCAATATCACAGCGTTGTCAGATTTCAAAAAGGCTTTACGGTGAAAGCACAACATTTGATTGTTTGAGAGTAGCACCTCTAATATTTATGCATTAGCATAAATCCCTAACCCAACACGGGTCTCACAAAATGCATAAAATCGCAATTATAAAATCGCTTACCTTTGATGAACTTCTGCTGAGGGCTTCCCAAGTGTCCAACGAAGACAATCCATGCTTCTTTGGTTAGAAACTGTCATTTATTATATCCATAAATCTCTGTTTGGTTGGTGCGTTATGATCATAAAATCCACTGTTGAGTCGCCCATTAAACCGTGAAGAGAACACGTTAAAATTATACCTATACACTTTCTACAAACAAATCAAACATGATTTTTAATGTATCCTTAGGTATCCTTTTGGGTATATTTGCTGTAATATTTCAACCGGACGATAACGTGAACGATAGGAAAGGTAAATAAAGTGGTGCACATTCACAATCTCGCTCGGGTCAAACCTTGTTTACAAAAGTGGTCGCCTGACAATTTCCTCTCCCTATCCGTTCTGGTCACTGCTAGAATTCCCAGTCTTTGAATGTTGACTGCTGGCATCTAGTGGACGCCATAGGTACTGCAGTCTCAGTCCTACATAAGATTGTATGCAATAGGCACAATGGAGAAGGTGCTCATTTACAAAAAAAACGGTGGATTAGCCTGCTGTATTTTTGCCTGCTATATCACTTCTGTTATACTCACATACATTATTTTAAAGACGACAGCTTTTCCATCCTAGAGGGGGAATTAACCATTTCCAGGCCCAGGGACATGTACTAGTCTGTGGTGACATAAATGCCAGAACTGGACAAGAACCTGACACTCTTAGCACACAGGGGGACAAACACCTACCTGGTGTATGTGCCCCACTAGACACAACAATGACAAAACAACAAACAAAAACGGGATGAAGAATGGAAAAACCTAAGAAAGAAATTGAGAATCCTATCCAACCAAAAACAAATGGAGCCAGACAACCTGAGGCCACGCCTTCACTATGGTGAATCACACCAAAATACAGAAATACACTATGGAAAAAGAAGGAACAGCATGCCAGAACTCAGCTAGAATCCATAGAATCTAATCACTTCTCTGTAATTAGGAGCACACAAAATGAACACAATACAAACCCTCCAACCCAAAAAAGCATGTGGTGTTGGTGGTATCCTAAATTAAATTATAAAATAAACAGGCCGCAAATTACAATTGGCTATACTTAAACTTTGGCATCTTCCCCAATATTTGGAACCAAGGACTGATCACCTCAATCCACAAAAGTGGAGACAAATTTGACCTCAATAACTACAGTGTAATATGCATCAACAGCAATCCTCTGCATTATCATTAACAGCAGACTCTTACATTTTCTCAGCGAAAACAATGTACTTGTTACCGTACCACAGACCACGTACTCACCCTGCACACCCTAATTGACAAACAAACAAACAAAACAAAGGCAAAGTATTCCCATGCTTTGTGGATTTCAAAAAAGCTTTGACTCAATTTGGAATTAGTTTCTGCTATACAAGTTTGTGGAAAGTGTTGTTGGGGGAAAAACATACAGCATAAAATCCATGTACACGAATAAGTGTGCCAAACACACACATTTCTTTCCATAGGGCCATGGGATGAGACAGGGATGCAGCTTGAACCCCACCCTCTTCAACATATATATATCAACAAATTAGCGAGGGCACTAGAACAGTCTGCAGTAATCGGCCTCAACCTACTGAAGTCAAATGCCTACTGTTTGCTGATGATCTGGTGCTTCTGTCGCCAACCAAGGAGGTTCTACAGTAGAACCTAGATCTTCTGCACAGATTTTGTCAGACCTGGGCCCTGACAGTACATTTTAGTAAGACAAAAATAATGGTGTTCCAAAAAAAGGTCCCGTTGCCAGGACCACAAATACAAATTCCATCTAGACACCATTGTCCTACAGGACACACACAACTATACATACCTCAGCCTAAACATCAGAACCACAGGTAACTTCCACAAAGCTGTGAAAGACCTGAGACAAGGCAAGAAGGGCTTTCCACGCCATCAAAAGGAACATAACATTTTACATACCAATTAGGATCTGGATAAAAATACTTGAGTCATTTATAGAACCCATTGCCCTTTACAATTGATAGGTCTGGGGTCCTCTCACCAACCAAGAATTCACAAAATGGGACAAACACCAAATTGAAGCTCTGAATGCAAAATTCTCCAAAAATATCCTTGCTGTAGAACGTAAAACATCAAATAATTCATGCAGAGCAGAATTAGGCTGATACCCGCTAATTATCAAAATTGAGAAAAGAGCCGTTAAATTTTCCAACGACCTAATAGGAAGCAATTCTGAAACCTTCGATAACAAAGCCATCAGCTACAGAGAGATGAACCTGGAGAAGCATAAGCAAGCTGGTCCTGGGGCTCTGTTCAGAAACACAAACAAAGCCCCAGGACAGCACCCAATTAGACCCAACCAAATCATGAGAAAACAAAAAGATAATTACTTGACATATTGGAAAGAATTAACAGGGCTATTTGGCCCTAAAACAGAGTACACAGTCGCAGTACACCTGACCACTGTGACTGATACAAAATTAAGGAAAGCTTTGACTATGTACAGACTCAGTGAGCATGGCCTTGCTATTGACAGAGGCCGCCGTAGGCAGACCTGGCTTTCAAGAGAAGATAGGCTACTGTATGTGCAGACTGCCCACAAAATGAGGTGGAAACTGAGCTGCACTTTCTAACCTCCTGCCAAATGTATGACCATATTAGAGACAAATATTTCCCTAAGATTGCACAGACCCACAAATAATTTGAAAACAAATCCAATTTTGATAAACTCCCTTATCTTCTCTGGGAGCAGTGCATGAGGTGACCGTTTTGGAGAGCCTGGCGTGCCCAAAGTAAAATGCCTCCCATTTAGGCCCAGAAAATAGGATATGCATATATTTAGTACCATTGGATAGGAAACACTCTGAATTGTTGGGCAAAACTGTTAACCATTTGTCTGTGAGTGAATCAGAACGCATATAGCAGGCAAAACCCCGAGGAATTTCTGTCCTGGAAAAAGTGATTTTGACACATTGCTCATTTGGGAACCCCTCCCTTTTGAAAATGACCATATATAGGCATATGAATGCAGTACACGTCGCTTCCTTATGATGTCAACAGCCTCGAGACGGTGTTTTCCTCCATTTTGGATGAATTTAGAGCAGAGAAAAAGACCAAACAATGAAGACCCTCTTTCTGAGAAAAGTTCCCGTGGCGCGCGCACGAGAAGTCACGGAGTGTCTTTTGTAGCGTCGTTATTGATCAGTTTATATTCCGGCTGATTTATAATAGTAAATATACGTAAAAGTGTTCCTAAGGATACATTTAAAACTATGTTTGATTGTTCTTGGACAAGTTTATAGGTATAATTTGAACGAGTTCTACTGCTTCATGGACTAGTGGAGGCTGTCGTTTCTGATTATAACGCCGCTTAACCAAATGGAGGATTTATGGAAAAAAAGACGTTACTTTTTCTAACAAAAGAACCATGGATTGTCTTCGTTGGACACTTAGGATGACCTCAGCAGAAGTTCTTCAACAGGTAATTGATTTGTTTTCGCTGTGAAATGTGTTATGTGTGTGCCATGATGGCTAATCGATACATGGCTATTGGAAAAATATGTGAGGTGCTAGCCTCAAACAATGAAATGTGCTGCTTTCGCCGTAAAGCCTTTTTGGAAATCTGACAACGCTGTGATATTGCCAAGAAACATAGCTTTTGATGAGTATGGAACACTTGCATATTGGTGGATGTTTAATAGTTCCATTTTGGGATTTTGAATTTGGCGCTTTAGATTTTCGCTGGTAGTGTCGGGACGAGCCCGCTAGCGACCCAGCAATCCCTGACTGGTTATCTATCGGGTGAAATACCACAGTGTGCCTTCACAGCAGCAAGATGTATGAACTGTTGCCACAAGAAAACAACAAACTGTGAAAAACAAACACTGTTGTAAATACAACCCATATTTATGTTTATTTATTTTCCTTTTTGTACTTTAACTATTCACACATAGCTACAACACTGTATATAGACATAATATGACATTTGTATAATGTTCTGTTAATTTTATATTGTTTATTTCACTTTTGTATTTTATCTATTTCACTTGCTTTGGCTACTTAAATATGTTTCTTATGCCAGTAAATGTAATTTAATTGTGAGAGAGTGCCACGCCCTGATCTGTTTCACCTGTCTTTGTGATTGTCTCAACCCACTTCCAGTTGTCACCCATTTTCCCCTAGTCTCTGGGTATTCATTCCAGTGTCCGTCGCCAGTTCGTCTTGTCTTGTCAATTCAACCAGAATGTTTTTACGTGCTCCTGCTCTTTCTTATCTCTTTTTTGCTAGTCCTCCCAGTTTTGACCCTTGCCTGCCTTGACTCTGAACCCGCCTGCCTGACCATACTGCCTGCCCTGACCTCGAGCCTGCCTGCCACTCTGTACCTCCTGGACTCTGACCTTGTTTATGATATTTTGCCTGTCCACGACCATTCTCTTGCCTGCCCCTTGGATTATAATACATATCAGAGATATGTGTCTGCATCTGGGTCTCGCCCTGTGCCCTTATAGAGAGAGAGAGATCAAATTAAAGTGAATACATGAGAAAGGTGTATACACTCCTGCAAGACACCAGGGAGGCGTGTTTGAATTAATCTACCTATAGACATAAAAGCAATAACGTTTTCTACTCTATTTCAAAAATGTTCGTCCCATCGCTAAACTACATTGTATGCATAAAAACATGACGTTGGAGAGTTGTTAAAAAACGTGTCCAATCTTCCTCAAATAATTGTATGATACTTTTCTCTATTATAAGCTTTTACAGTTAACCTGTGTCCCCCTCTATTGTTCAATGTCAAGAAATCCCTCCACACATTGAGAAGCGGCTTTTCATTTTCTCTCTATCTTTCTCTAACATTTGTCTGTCTCATTTGAATGATGCGTCGCTCTGTCCCCGATGACAGTGTTGGTCACATCAGCTCTCACGTCGCCATGGCATTTACTCCCTGGCATTTTATGATTTCTTCGGAGGGAGAATCAGTGTCAGTCTGGGGGAATTAAAGTTAGCTGGGGGTGGGGACTACCTATCGAGTCTGACAGTTGAAGGTGATTTCTTTTCACTATTTTTTTTTTCATCAAATCTTCAAATGCATTCATCAAGCTAGTGTCAGAGTAACAGTCTAATATCTGACTTTGTGGATGTCAAGACTTCCGCCGAAGTCGGTCCCTCTCCTTGTTCGGGCGTTTGGTGGTCGACGTCACCGGTTTTCTAGCCATCGTCTATCCACTTTTCATTTTCCATAGTTTTTGTCTTGTTTTACAAACCTGGTTTCAATCCCACAATTACTTGTTCATTATTTAACCCTCTGTTCCACCATGTTTGTTTGTGAGTGTTGATTTATTGTATTGCGGTCCGTTACTGTGGGCTTGGCTATATTATGTTGTGTATTGTGATTATTCTTTGAGTAAATTGATATTATTACTCATATCTGCTGTCCTGCGCCTGACTCCTCTACACCAGCATCACACAGACGCATTACGGTGGACTACAGTATGTGGACACTTTTCTAACCACAAGGTCCATTTAAATTCATTCTAAATGCATGCCATCATAGGGATGAGCATGTCTCATCTATGTCCCCTCTTTCCTTTCTCTCTGTCTTTCTCTGTCTCACACTCTTTCTTTGTCTTCATTCCTATCTCACCCTCTGTGTCTCTCCTTTCGTTAGGTCATGAAATCATGCCTACATAAGAGTCTGCCTGTCTGTATCTCCCTATGAAAAGACTCTATGGCCAACACCTGGGTGTAACCCAGTCTGCCTGTCTGTATCTCCCTATGAGAAGACTCTATGGCCAACACCTGGGTGTAACCCAGTCTGCCTGTCTGTATCTCCCTATGAGAAGACTCTATGGCCAACACCTGGGTGTAACCCAGTCTGCCTGTCTGTATCTCCCTATGAGAAGTCTCTATGGCCAACACCTGGGTGTAACCCAGTCTGCCTGTCTGTAACTGCCTATGATACGACTCTGTGGCCAATACCCGGGTGTAACCCAGTCTGCCTGTCTGTAACTGCCTATGATACGACTCTGTGGCCAATACCCGGGTGTAACCCAGTCTGCTTGTCTGTAACTGCCTATGATACGACTCTGTGGCCAATACCCAGGTGTAACCCAGTCTGCCTGACTGTAACTGCCTATGATACGACTCTGTGGCCAATACCCGGGTGTAACCCAGTCTGCCTGTCTGCAACTGCCTATGATACGACTCTGTGGCCAATACCCGGGTGTAACCTAGTAACAAAAGTGATGCAGAGGAGAGGTAAACTGTTGGTCTAAATCCATGCCAGCTTTGGATTGCAATTATCTGTCTAATTAGAGACAAGGCAGTTGTTTTCTAGGGCAGGAGCCTACTCTGGCCACAGCGGAAATCACTAGGAGAAATAACCCAGGTCCCTGTAGACAGCTCTCTCATTCTGTCACTTTCTCTCTCTTGGAGCTCTCTGTCCATCTCGCTTTCCCTCCTCCTCGTGTCTGGTCCTTTCTATATATATTTTAATATTTTCTCTCTCAACGTCAGTGAGTGATCATTTAGAGTCTCTACATTATTAAAAACTGTTAGCCTAGTGTCTGACCCTAAATAGACTGTCCCTGCCTTCATGAGCAGTTGTCCAGCCTCCACATTTCTGCATCAAGCCTCACCTCACAGCCACCCCAGAGGAGTGACCAGGAGGTGTAAGGCTGGCTGTCACTTTTTATTCATGTTGCTTTTGAACTTTTATTTAAACCAGGAAATTCCATTGTGATAAAGAAGGCAGCTCTAGTGTGTGTATGTGTGTGTTTGTGTCACAATAAAACATATAAAAACCAAACTTAAACAATTCATCTTAAAGTGCCATTATCTAAAATGACAGTAATGTGGTTCTTGTGACGGTTCTTCTCTCAGGTTGCCACGGTAATTTGACTCGGCTCTGAGGAAAATTATTTGATCTGTTTAATCTTATTAAGCTCACAGTGACAACACACATTAATCAGAATTGCCGTTCTCACATTAATGTTAAAGTGTCAGATTCAAATCTGTTCTGACAGTGATTCGATAGGGAAAAGAAACAATGCCATCAAAAATAATTTCTCCAAGTTCAAGTCAATCCGAAACCCTTAAGAAACGGACATGATGTGATATGAAAAATAAGAATGACCTATTTTAGAACATAGGGACACGAAGGGAATGTTAAACAGATCAAATCTACTCAAACTTTATTTAAAATTATCTTTTCACATGTTTCACACCTCACAGATATTGAAGGCAATAAGAGGTCCATCACCAACAATGCTCACGTGCCATCACACTGTCTGTATCAGCAAGACAACTCATTACACACTAATTTATAGTTTACCTCTCTCTCTCTCTCTCTCTCTCTCTCTCTCTCTCTCTCTCTCTCTCGATGCAAGGATCCATAATGCATTAGTCCCACAGCCAATGTTCTCTCTTGTTGAAAAACTTTTTCATAAACGAGGGCACACCGTCCTGCGTAATGCCAACGGTCTATCTTCAACCTCCACACACACCAATGCACACACACACTCTGAGGTGGGAGCCGGCAGCCATCTTACGCCGAGTCACTTTTAAAAGGTCACACAGGAAGGAATGGTCCAAACTCTGTGTGTGTGTGTGTGTGTGTGTGTGTGTGTGTGTGTGTGTGTGTGTGTGTGTGACTTTTTGAGAAACGATCCAGACTGGTTATGGCCCAAATAAAAGGCTATGGCATTTAAGGATCTCAGACCATCTGTTGCAGAAAAATACATACATAACAAGTAAAAGAGATGAATAGATAAATGGATGTCCCACTCAGAGCAGTCAGCGTTATCCCCACCACATACCATATATACTTTACCCCACCAAACACAGAAACATATCTTCCGTTACTTTACCCCACCAAACATACAGAAACATCTCTTCCGTTACTTTACCCCACCAAACATACAGAAACATCTCTTCCGTTACTTTACCCCACCAAACATCTCTACCGTTACTTTACCCCACCAACCAACAAACATCGCTCACGTTACTTTACCCCACCAAACACACAGAAACATATCTTCCGTTACTTTACCCCACCAAACACACAGAAACATATCTTCCGTTACTTTACCCCACCAAACACACAGAAACATGACATCTTCAGATACACAAAGCAAGGCACAGTTACTACAACGGAAAGGACAAGAAAGAATACCACAGTACAGACATATTTAGCAGTGACTAGTGAAAAGGCCTGGCATTACATTCAGAAACAAATGTGGGTTGTGAACTTTTATTTACTGACAATTTATTGTCTCAGTGAAAAGCAAAGCAAAGTATAATTTAAAAGTTCATATTTGAAAATGTATCTCCAATTACCCATTAACTCATGAAATGTGATGCATAATTGAAGCTCCAGTCCAATTTAATCCAAAACACTGTGGTCCTGTCCAAACCAGAGGAATGAATGGGTCCAGTCCAGACCAGATTAATGGATGGGCCCAGTCCCAGGTCGAGGGCTCCAAGGGTCTCTGGTCACAGTCCTGCTGTTTCCTTCCCTCTGGACAGTTCAGGCTCTGGTCACAGTAGTGATTCATCCACTGTTGTTATACCTACACTCACTGACACAGACAGACAGACAGACAGACAGACAGACAGACTGTCTGTGTCAGTGAGTGTAGGTAGAACAACAGTGAGAAAGAGGGATCAGGATGAAATGGGAAGGAAGAAAGACAGATGTGTGAGCATGATTTGGCTTGCCCAAGAAGGGGCTGCAAATGAAATGTTTCCAACATTTAAACACTTTTCAATTCAGCTTAACTAAAACTCTCAGCATCAGAGTGAGATATAAGACTTTGACATTCAGATCATCCTCAAACACTAATCTACTCCTACCATCCTTCTGTACTTTACCTACAGCTGATCCCTGTGATTGTACTGCTATGGGAACAGACTGATCCCTGGGATTGTACTGCCATGGTAACTTACTGATCCCTGTGTTTGTAATGCCATGGGAACAGACTGATCCCATTTGACTGTACTGCCTTGGTAACTTACTGATCCCTGTACTTGTACTGCCATGGGAACAGACTGATCCCATGTGGTTGTACTGCCATGGGAATAGACTGATCCCTGGGATTATACTGCAATTGGAACAGACTAATCCTATGTGTTTGTATTGCCATGGGAACAGACTGACATGTTGTGGTTGTACTGCTATGGGAACAGACCGATCCCTGTGATTGTACTGACATGGGAACAGACTGATCGCTGGGATTGTACTGACATGGGAACAGACTGATCCTATGTGTTTGCATTGCCATGGTAACTGACTGATCCTTGTGATTGTACTGCCATGGGAACAGACTGATCCCATGTGATTGTTTTGCCATGGGAACATACTGATATAATGTGAATGTATTGCCATGGGAACAGACTTATCCAGGTGAATGTATTGCCATGGGAACAGACTGATCCCTGTGATTGTATTGCTATGGGAACAGACTGATCCCATGTGATTGTACTGACATGGGAAAAGACTGATCCCATGTCCTTGAACTGCTATGGGAACAGACTTATCCAGGTGATTGTACTGCTATGGGAACAGACTGATCCCGTGTGATTGTATTGCCATGGGAACAGACTGATCCCATGTGATTTTACTGCTATAGGAACATAATTATCCCATGTCATTGTCCTGCTTTGGGAACAGAAAGATCCCAAATGATTTTATTGCTACGGGAACAGACTGATCCCATGTGATTGTAATGCTATGGGAACAGACTGATCCCATGTGATTACATTTTTATGGGAACAGACTGATCCCATTTTATTGTACTGACATGGGAAAAGACTGATCCCATTTGACTGTACTGTCATGGCAACATGCTGATCCCTGTATTTTTACTGCCATGGGAACAGACTGATCCCGTGTGATTGTATTTCCATGGGAACAGACTGATCCCATTTGATTGTACTGCCATGTCAAATTACTGATCCCTGTATTTGTTCTGCCATGGGAACAGACTGATCCCATGTGATTGTATTGCCATGGGAACAGTGATATATATTGGTTGCACTGCTATGGGAACAGACTGATCCCATGTGATTTTACTGCTATGGGAACAGACTGATCCCATGTGATTGTACTGACATGGGAAAAGTGTGATCCCATGTGAATGTATTGCCATGGGAGCAGACTGATCCCTGTGATTGTATTGCTATGGGAACAGACTGATCCCATGTGATTGTACTGACATGGGAAAAGACTGATCCCATGTCCTTGAACGGCTATGGGAACAGACTTATCCAGGTGATTGTACTGCTATGGGAACAGACTGATCTCGTGTGATTGTACTGCCATGGGAGCAGACTGATCCCTGTGATTGCACTGCTATGGGAACAGACTGATCCCATGTGATTGTACTGCCATGAGAACAGACTGATGCCATGGGATTTTACTGCTATTGGAACAGAATGATCTCATGTCATTGCCCTGCTTTAGGAACAGACTGATCCCAAATGATTGTATTGCCATGGGGACAGACTGATATGATGTGATTGTATTGCTATGGGAACAGACTGATCCCATGTGATTGTATTGCCATGGGAAAAGACTGATCCAATCAGTTTGAATTGCCATGGGAACTGACTTATCCTTGTGGTTGTTTTGCCTTGAGAACATACTGATCCCTGTGATTGTACTGCCATGGGAACAGACTGATCCCATTTGACTGTACTGCCATGGCAACTTACTGATCCCTGTATTTGTTCTGCAATGGGAACAGACTGATCCCATTAGATTTTTTTACCATGGGAGCAGACTGATCCCATGTCATTGTAATGCCATGGCAACAGACTGATATAATGTGATTTTACTGCTATGGGAACAGACTGATCCCATGTGATTGTACTGACATGGGAAAATTGTGATCCCATGTGAATGTATTGCCATGGGAGCAGACTGATCCCTGTGATTGTATTGCTATGGGAACAGACTGATCCCATGTGATTGTACTGACATGGGAAAAGACTGATCCCATGTCCTTGAACGGCTATGGGAACAGACTTATCCAGGTGATTGTACTGCTATGGGAACAGACTGATCCCGTGTGATTGTACTGCCATGGGAGCAGACTGATCCCTGTGATTTTACTGCTATGGGAACAGACGGATCCCATGTGATTGTACTGCTATGGGAACAGACTGATCCCATGTGATTGTACTGCCATGGGAGCAGACTGATCCCTGTGATTGTAATGCCATGGCAACAGACTGATATAATGTGGTTGTACCTTTATGGGAACAGACTGATCTCTGTGATTATATTGCCACAGGATCCGACTGATCCTTGTGATTGTATTGCCGTGGGAACACACAGATACCTGTGATTGTACTGCCATGGGAACAGACTGATCCCTGTGATTGTATGCCATGGGAACAGACTAATCAAATGTGATTGTAGGCCATGGGAACAGACTGATCCATGTGATTGTTCTGCCATGGGAACAGACTGATCCCATGTGATTGTAATGTCATGGCAACAGACTTATATAATTTGGTTGTACTGACATGGGAACAGACTGATCCCATGTAATTGCACTGCTATGGGAACACACTGAACCGATGTGATTGTACTGCCATGTGAACCGACTGATCCCATGTGATTTTACTGATATGGGAACAGACTGATTCCATATGATAAAATGTTGATGGGAACAGACTGATCCGATGTGATTGTACTGCAATGGGAACAGACTAATCCTGTGTGATTGTACTGTCATGGGAGCAGACTGATCCCATGTGATTTTACTGCTATAGAAACAGATTGATCCCATGTAATTGTCCTGCTATGGGAACAGACTGTTCCCAAGGGATTTTATTGCTATGGGAACAGACTGATCCCATTTGATTGTACTGCCATGGGAACAGACTGATCCCTGTGATTGTACTGCCATTGGAACAGACTGATCACTGTGATTGAACTGCCATGGGAACAGACTAATCAAATGTGATTGTATGCCATGGGAACAGACTAATCAAATGTGATTGTATGCCATGGGAACAGACTGAACCCTGTGATTGTATTGCCATGGGAACAGACTGATCCCATTTGATTGTACTGCCATGTCAAATTACTGATCCCTGTATTTGTTCTGCCATGGGAACAGACTGATCCCATGTGATTGTACTGCCATGGGAACAGACTGATCCCTGTGATTGTACTGCCATTGGAACAGACTGATCACTGTGATTGAACTGCCATGGGAACAGACTAATCAAATGTGATTGTATGCCATGGGAACAGACTAATCAAATGTGATTGTATGCCATGGGAACAGACTGAACCCTGTGATTGTATTGCCATGGGAACAGACTGATCCCGTGTGATTTTAATACCATGGGAGCAGACTGATCGCATGTGATTGTAATGTCATAGCAACAGACTGATATAATGTGGTTGTACTGCCATGGGAACAGACTGATCCCATGTCATTGTCCTGCTATGGGAACAGACTGATCCCATGGGATTTTATTGCTATGGGAACAGACTGATCCCATGTGATTGTATTGCTTTGGGAAGAGACTGATCTCATGTGATTTTACTGCAATGGGAATAGACTGATCCCATGTGATTTGTTTGCTATGTGATAAGACTGATCCCATTTGATTGTACTTCCATGGAAATAGACTGATCCTACATGTGTGTATTGCCATGGGAACAGACTGATATGATGTGATTGTACTGCTATGGGAACAGACTGATCCTGTGTGACTGTATTGCCATGGGAACAGACTGATCCCATGTGTTTGAATTGCCAAGGAAACAGACTGATCCCAAGTGATTGTACTGCCACGGGAACTGACAGATCCCATTTGATTGTACTGCAATGGCAACTTGCTGATACCTGTATTTGTACTGCCATGGGAACAGACTGATCCCGAGTGATTGGATTTCCATGGGAGCAGACTGATCCCATGTGATTGTATTGCCATGGGAACTGACTGATCCCATGTGATTATATTGCAATGGGAATAGACTTATCCAATTTAGATTATTTTGCTATGGGAAAAGACTGATCCCATTTGATTGTACTGCCATGGGAACATTCTGATCCCATGTGATTTTACTGCTATGGAAACAGACTGATCCCATGTGATTGCACTGCTATTGGAACAGACTGATCCCGTGTGATTGTATTGCTTTGGGAAGAGACTTATCCCATGTGATTTTACTGCAATGGGAATAGACTGATCCAATGTGATTTGTTTGCTATGTGATAAGACTGATCCCATTTGATTGTACTGCCATGTGAATAGACTGATCCCATTTGTTTGAATTGCCATGGAAACAGACTGATCCCACGTGATTGTATTTCCATGGGAACTGACTGATCCTTCTGATTGTATTGCCGTGGGAACATACTGAACCCTGTGATTGTACTGCCATGGGAAAAGACTTATCCCTGTGATTGTACTGATATGGGAACAGACTGATCGCTGTGATTGATCTGCCATCCGGACAGACTAATCCCATGTAATTGTATGCCATGGGAAAAGACTGATCCCTGTGATTGTGTTGCCATGGGAACAGGCTGATCCCTGTGATTGTATTGCCATGGGGAAAGACTTATCCCTGTGATTGTACTGATATGGGAACTGACTGATCATATGTGATTGTTCTGCCATGGGAAAAGCTTGATCCCGTCTGATTTTATTTCCATGGGAGCAGACATCCCATGTGATTGTAATGACATGGCAACAGACTTATATATTGTGGTTGTACTGCCATGGGAACAGACTGATCCCATGTGATTGTACTGCCATGGGAACAGACTGATCCCTGTGATTGTACTGCCATGGGATCAGACTGATCGCTGTGTTTGAACTGCAATGGGAACAGACTAAACCCATGTGATTGTATGCCATGGGAACAGACTGATCCCGTTTGATTTTATTACCATGGGAGCAGACTGATCCCATGTGATTGTAATGCCATGGCAACAGACTGATATAATGTGGTTGCACTGCTATGGGAAAAGACTGATCTCTGTGATTGTACTGCCACAGGATCCGACTGATCCTTGTGATTGTATTGCCGTGGGAACATACAGATACCTGTGAATGTACTGCCATGGGAACAGACTAATCCCTGTGAATGTACTGCCATGGGAACAGACTGATCGCTGTGATTGAACTGCCATGGGAACAGACTAATCCCACGTCATTGTACTGCCATGGGAACAGAATGATCCCTATGATTGTATTGCCATGGCAACAGACTGATGCCTGTGATTTTACTGCCATGAAAACAGACTGATCCCTGTGATTGTACTGATATGGGAACAGACTGATCGCTGTGATTGATCTGCCATCCGGACAGACTAATCCCATGTAATTGTATGCCATGGGAAAAGACTGATCCCTGTGATTGTGTTGCCATGGGAACAGGCTGATCCCTGTGATTGTATTGCCATGGGGAAAGACTTATCCCTGTGATTGTACTGATATGGGAACTGACTGATCATATGTGATTGTTCTGCCATGGGAAAAGCTTGATCCCGTCTGATTTTATTTCCATGGGAGCAGACATCCCATGTGATTGTAATGACATGGCAACAGACTTATATATTGTGGTTGTACTGCCATGGGAACAGACTGATCCCATGTGATTGTACTGCCATGGGAACAGACTGATCCCTGTGATTGTACTGCCATGGGATCAGACTGATCGCTGTGTTTGAACTGCAATGGGAACAGACTAAACCCATGTGATTGTATGCCATGGGAACAGACTGATCCCGTCTGATTTTATTACCATGGGAGCAGACTGATCCCATGTGATTGTAATGCCATGGCAACAGACTGATATAATGTGGTTGCACTGCTATGGGAAAAGACTGATCTCTGTGATTGTACTGCCACAGGATCCGACTGATCCTTGTGATTGTATTGCCGTGGGAACATACAGATACCTGTGAATGTACTGCCATGGGAACAGACTAATCCCTGTGAATGTACTGCCATGGGAACAGACTGATCGCTGTGATTGAACTGCCATGGGAACAGACTAATCCCACGTCATTGTACTGCCATGGGAACAGAATGATCCCTATGATTGTATTGCCATGGCAACAGACTGATGCCTGTGATTTTACTGCCATGAAAACAGACTGATCCCTGTGATTGTATTGCCATGGGAGCAGACTGATCCCTCTGATTGCACTGCTATGGGAACAGACTGATCCCATGTGATTGTACTGCCGTGCGAACAGACTGGTCCCATGTGATTTTACTGCCATAGGAACAGATTGATCCCATGTCATTGTCCTGCAATGGGAACAGACTGGTCCCATGTGATTTTATTGCTATGGGAACAGTCTGATCCTATTTGTTTGTACTGCCATGGGAACAGACTGATCCCATGTGATTGCACTGCTATTGGAACAGACTGATTCCATGTGATTGTATTGCTTTGGGAAGAGACTGATCCAATGTGATTTTACTGCTATGTGAACTGACTGATCCCATGTGATTGTACTGCAATGGGAATCGACTGATCCCATATGAATCTACTGCCATGGGAACAGACTGATTCCATGTGATTTTACTGCTATGGGAACAGACTGATCCCATTTGATTGTACTGCCATGGGAACAGACTGATCCTACGTGATTGTACTGCTATGGGTAGCAGACTGATCCCATGTGAATTCACAGCCTTGGGAACAGACTGATCTCTGTGTTTGTATTGCGTTGGGACCAGACTGATCCCATGTGATTGCATTGCCATGGGATCAGACTGATATAATGTGATTGTACTGCCATGGGAAAAGACTGATCCCACGTGATTGTACTGCTATAGGAACAGACTGATCCCATGTGATTGTATTGCTATGGGAACACACTGATCCCATACTCAACATTTTTTGCCTTCCTTAGCTTGGCTAGTTTCTTTCTTTTCTCTGAATGAACAATCACCATGCCACGTTACCAGACCTAATGAACACTCATCACCTAGCAACCGAGAGAGAGCACAAGAAAAAAGTGAGAAACTTGGGAGCATTTTTGTGTCAGTAAAGGTACAGCTCATGAGGAAAGTTAATAATTAGGCATCAACCTTTGCTTCTTGCTTTGCCCATTGCGTGATCATTTCCAAAGGTCTTTGTCATTCACATTGCTCAATCTGTTCTTCTTTGAATATGCTTTGCTATCTTTTGTGATATGAATGCAACGCACCTCCCAAGCACTGAGGACAAAGTCAACATCCCAAACCCTATACGCTGAAAAAAATCTATGTACGGTGTGCTGCAAGGAGGCATGAAGACTGCAGATGTGGCCAGGGCAATAAATTGTAATGTCAGTACAGTGAGACGCCTAAGACAGCGCTACAGGGAGACAGGACGGACAGCTGATCATCCTCGCAGTGGCAGACCACGTAACAACACCTGCACAGGATCGGTACATCCGAACATCACACCTGCGGGACAGGTACAGGATGGCAACAACAACTGCCCGAGTTACACCAGGAACGCACAATCCCTCCATCAGTGCTCAGACTGTCCCCAATGGGCTGAGAGAGGCTGGACTGAGGGCTTGTAGGCCTGTTGTAAGGCAGGTCCTCACCAGACATAATCTGCAACAACGTCGCCTATGGGCACAAACCCACCGTTGCTGGACCAGACAGGACTGGCAAATAGTGCTCTTCACTGACGAGTCGTCGTTTTGTCTCACCAGGGGTGATGGTCGGATTTGCGTTTATCGTCGAAGGAATGAGCGTTACACCGAGGCCTGTACTCTGGAGCGGGATCTATTTGGAGTTGGAGGGTCAGTCATGGTCTGGGGCGGTGTATCACAGCATCATCAGACTGAGCTTGTTGTCATTGCAGGCAATCTAAACGCTGTGCGTTACAGGGAAGACCTCCACCTCCCTCATGTGGTACCCTTCCTGCAGGCTCTTCCTGACATGGCCCTCCAGCATGACAATGCCACCAGCCATACTGCTTGTTCTGTGCGTGATTTCCTGCAAGACAGGAATGTCAGTGTTCTGCCATGGCCAGCGAAGAGCCCGGATCTCAATCCCATTGAGCACGTCTGGGACCTGTTAGATCAGAGGGTGAGGGCTAGGCCATTCCCCTTCCAGAATCGTCTGGGAACTTGCAGGTGCCTTGGTGGAAGAGTGGGGTAACATCTCACGACAAGAACTGGCAAATCTGGTGCAGTCCATGAGGAGGAGATGCATTGCAGTACTTAATGCTGCTGGTGGCCACACCACATACTGACTGTTACTTTTGATTTTGACCCCCCCTTTGTTCAGGGACACATTATTCAATCTGTGGAACTTGTTCAGTTTATGTATCAGTTGTTGAATCTTGTTATGTTCATACAAATATTTACACATGTTAAGTTTGCTGAAAATCAACAGTTGACAGTGAGAGGATGTTTATTTTTTTGCTGAGTTTATCTCTGTATCTCAATGTGTGTTTGTGTGTTTGTCAGCTTTGTACTGTTCAATCTGTAGAGACAAACCACAAAACACACACACACACGCTCACCCACCCACCCACCCCCACACACACACACACACAGATACACACAAACACACACACAGCTCCAAAACACTGTTAAGCTAGCAGCTTTCATCTCTCAGGATTAAAGAAAACCAACTAAAAGTAAATGGTCTTTTGCATTGTGCCAAGAGAGCTTACCAAAAAAACACACATTTAGAAGACTCTGCCTCCATTTAGAAAACAACCTCATATCTACACAATTCTGTAGTCTTTCAAAAATCCTAAACATTTAAATAAGGCAAGTGGATCTAAAATCCTTTCAAAATACATAGATTCTGGTGAGTTATCTTTGACTAAGTAGTTGAATAACAAAATTATCTTGACCTGAAAACTCCCTGGGGTTAAACATATTATGCATCCACTGCCACAACATGATTAAATACAGAAGATGTTCATTGTGATAATTCAAAACAGGGAGGCCTCGGATGATATTTGTATAATGAGCTCAATGCAGGTGTGTGTGTGTGCGATTGCATGTGCATGCGTGCGTGTGTGTGTGTGCATGTGTGTGTGTGTGTGTAATGAGCTAAGTGCAGGGGAGTGAGTGTTATTCACACTCCACAGTCAGTGCTCTGTGAAGTGGAGACTGACCTGACTCCCACTCAGACCTCCAGCACTCTGGAGGGGGAGCTGGAGTCTGAGCCAACCCAGCCATAGTGTATCGCCACAGGCTAGTTTAGGCATTTAAGGCCCCTGGAGGGCCCTGACGCAGCATCACCCACTCCCTGCCCACTATATGCAAGGTTAACGTGCATAAGAAGAAAGGATATTTTTGATGCGCAGTCTGACACGGCTGTCACACTTGCGTATGTGTGTGCCTGTGTGTGTTCTCATCAGTGACGTTCTGCAGTTTGAGGAGGAAGTTGTTCCAGAACTGGCACTGATGAGCTGCAAGCCTCCTTTGAGTGTGTAGAGGGAAAGGTTTAGGATGATGTATTCCTGTTGGTCCATGCAGGGTGAAAAGTGGCCAATTCCCTTCCTCTATGCTTAAGGTCGTGCCATGGAAAACACAACAACCAACCAATTATGTCAGAGAGCAACTTTAAACGGACTTAAACCTTTTATTGTTTGTTATATTCAATACCTGTCAAGAGTTTCTACACACCTACTCATTCAAGGGTTTTTCTTAATTTTTACTATTTTCTACATTGTAGAATAATAGTGAAGACATCAAAACTACAAAATAGCACATATGGAATCATGTAGTAACCAAACAAAGTGCTAAATAAATCAAAATATATGTTTGATTATAGATTCTTCAAATTAGCTAGCTTTTGCCTTGATGACAGTTTTGCACACTCTTGGCATTCTCTCAAACCAGCTTACCTGGTAGGCTTTTCCAACGGTCTTAAAGGAGTTCCCACACATACTGAGCACTTGTTGGCTGCTTTTCCATAACTCTGCGGTCCAACTCATCCAAAACAATCTCAATTGGGTTGAGGTCGGGTGTTTGTGGAGGCCAGGTTATCTGATGCAGCATTACATCACTCTCCTTCTTGGTCAAATTAGCATTACACAGCCTGGAGGTGTGTTGGGTCATTGTCCTGTTGAAAACAAATGATAGTCCCACTAAGCGCAAATCAGATGCGATGGTGTATCGCTGCAGAATGCTGTGGTAGCCATGCTGGTTAAGTGTGCCTTAAATTATAAATAAATCACTGACAGTGGCACCAGCAAAGCACCCCCCACACCATCACACCTCCTCCTCCATGCTTCACGGTGGGAACCACACATGCGTAGATCATCCATTCACTTGCTCTGCGTCTCACAAAGACACGGCGGATGGAACCAAAAATCTCAGATTTCCACCGGTCTTACGTCCATTGCTCGTCTTTTTTTGGCCTAAGCAAGTCTCTTCTTCTTATTTGTGTCTTTTAGTAGTTGTTTCTTGGCAGCAATTTGACCATGAAGGCCTTTTCACAAAGTATCCTGTGAACATATTGATGTTGAGATGTGGCGTTCCTCATGAGAGCCAGTTTCATCATAGCGCTTGATGGTTTTTGCACCTGAAGAAAATTTCAAAGTTCTTGACATTTTCCAGATTGACTGACCTTCATGTCTTAAAGAAATGATGGACTGTCTTTCACTTTGCTTATTTGAGCTGTTATTGTGATAATATGGACTTGGTCTTTTACCAAATAGGGCTATCTTCTGTATACCACCCCTACCTTGTTACAATACAACTAATTGGCTCAAACGCATTAAGGAGGAAAGAAATTCTACAAATTAACAAGGCACACCTGTTAATTTAAATGCATTCCAGGTGACTACCTCATGAAGCTGTTTGAGAGAATGAAAATAGTTTACAAAGCTGTCATCAAGGCAAAGGGTGGCCACTTTGAATAATCTCAAATATAAAATATAATTTGATTTGTATAACACAATGTTTGGTTACTGCATGATTCCATATGTATTATTTCATAGTTTTCATGTCTTCACTAATATTCGACCATGTAGAAAATAGTAAATACAAAGAAACACCCTTGAATGAGTAGGTGTGTCCAAACCTCTGACTGGTACTGTGTATATAATATATAACATACATGGATGAAATTATATTGTTTCCTCATCAATCTACACAGAATTCCCCATTATGAAAATGCAAAAACAAGTTTTTAGAAATGTATGCAAATGTACATAAGTATTCAGCCCCTTTGCTATGAAACTCAAAATTGAGCTCAGGTGCATCCGGTTTCCAACATGTTTTTACTTGTGGTAAATTCAAATGATTGGACAGGATTTGGAAAGGAATACACCTGTCTATATAAGGTCCCACAGTTGACAGTGCATGTCAGAGGAAAAACCAAGCCATGAGGTCGAAGGAATTGTCTGTAGAGCAGCGAGACAGGATTGGGTTGAGTCACAGATCTTGGGAAGGGTACCCAAAAATGGCTGCAAAATTGAAGGTCCCCAAGAACAGTGTGGCCTCCATCTTCCCTAAATGGAAGAAGTTAGGAACCACCTACACTCTTCCTAGAGCTGGCCACCTGGCCAAACTGAGCAATCGTGGAACCTGATTGTGACTCTGACAGAGCTCCAGAGTTCCTCTGTGGAGATGGGAGAACCTTCCAGAAGGGCGGCACTCCACCAATCAGGCCTTTATGGTAGAGTGGCTAGACAGAAGCCACTCCTCAGTAAAAGGCACATGACAGCACGTCTGGAGTTTACCAAAAGGCATCTAAAGAACTCAGATATATATAAGGTATACAATTTAAAAGATTTTACTGATTTACATATAAGAAATCAGTCAATTGAAATAAAAAAACTTGTCCCTAATCTATGGATTTCACTTGACTGGGCAGGGGTACTCCCGCTGGGGAGCAAGGCCCAGCCAATCAGAATATGTGACCCATTTCTGGAAACTAGACATATGTCGCGGGTCACTACTTCACAGAGAGCTGTTTGAACGTAACCTTTTTGGGGGCAGAAACGCCTTCTGGAACATGTGAACTTTCATGTGCCTTACTACTTAGGGAGTGGTGGGTAGCGCCCCACTCCCGACACTACCCGGTGAAATGCAAGGCGCCAAATTCAAAATCCAAAAGTTGAATTATTAAACATTCATCAATATACAAGTGTTGTATTGTCATCAAAAGCTCTGCTTCTTGGCAATATCACAGCGTTGTCAGATTTCAAAAAGGGATTACAGCAAAAGCACCACATTTGATTGTTTGAGGGTAGCACCTCCACTATTTTTTTACCATTAGCATAAATTCATAAACCATCGAGATTCACACAAAAACACATTTCACAGCGAAAACAAATCCCTTACCTTTTGAAGAACTTCTGCTGAGGGCTTCCCAAGTGTCCAACGAAGACAATCCATGGTTCTTTTGTTAGAAAAAGTAATTTATTATATCCATAAATCTCCGTTTGGTTGGTGCGTTATGATGAGAAAATACAGCGTCCACTCGCCCATTGAACCGTGAAGAGAACTCGTTCAACCTATACCTATAAACTTGTCCAAAAACAATCAAACATCATTGATAATGTATCCTTAGGAACACTTTTATGTATATTTAGTATAATATTTCAACTGGAATACAAACTGGGCGATAGGAAAGGAAAAAAAAACACAGCGCGCGCAAGCCTGTGAACGCGCATCCTCCTCTTTTTACTTCTTGTGATCACTTCCCAATTCTTCTTCTATTACCAACCAGACCAACTAAACAGAATCAAAACACTGTCTAGAGACTGTTGACATCCAGTGGAAGCAATAGGTACTGAAATCTTACTCCCTTATATGGTCATTTTTAATAGGGAGGGGTTCAAAATGAGGCAATGTGTCAAAATCACTTTTTCCAGGACAGAAATTCCTCGGGTTTTTTGCCTGCCAAATCCGTTCTGTTATACTCACAGACAATATTTTAACACTCTTAGAAACTTTAAAGTGTTTCCTATCCAATATTATGTTCATATCCTATTTTTCTGGGCCTGAGTGGAAGGCATTTTACTTTGGGCACGCCAGACTCTCCAAAACCGTCACCTCGGGAGCTGCTCCCTATTAATAAGAAACTTGTATGCCATCGGTAAATATGAATAAAATTGTTAAATTACGAGCCTAGTTAGTTTAGCCACAGAAAAAGCGAGCTACCTTCCCGCTAGCCATGATTGGCTGAGATAATGATTGGGCTGTACATGCCGAGAGATGAGTTTGGATTGGTCTGCCATATAGCACACTTCTGTCTATTTGAGCTTGTCAGTATGCCTAGGTAAAAAGTATGCCTAGGTAAAAATGGTCAGAGTGGGATGATCTCTCATTACGTGTCTGGAAGTAGCTAGCAAGCTGGCCATAAACCCTACTCCTTGGCCAGAGCATCCAGTGTGCTCTTGAACACACTGAGAGCGAAACGCTATGAATTTACGAACAGGCAATCTGACAGCACAGTTGTAGTCACCAACTCACTGGATAACATAACAGCCTAATCAGCTCTGCTAGGGTGAGTAATGTTCAGTGAGCTGTTCTCTCTTTTGTGTCTGGTATTAGCTAGCAAATTAACTTGGTTGCTTAACTGCTGTTGTTAGTACAGAACGCTCGGATCAGCTCTTAAAGAGACGGGTGGGGCTAAAGCTTAATAAAATGATGTGAATGACACTGAATGGGTGTAGACAAAGAAGGGCTCTCCAGTAGAATAACCAAAAAATTCAAAGGCCATTTTCTCAAAAGTGAGTTTACAAGTTGATCAACTTTCAAAGCAAAATTACTTTCCCATTGTTCCTCAACTGTAGTATATGATATACCATTTTGAAGCTCTGAGTCTCTACTTTTATCCAATGTAAAAAAAACACAACTTCAAATGTTGCTACATAAGAATAATTTCAGCCGGTCTGTCACATACTATGTTTTTCCCCACAAAAGGGCTTTATTACAGACAGAAAAACAGTTTCATCAGCTGTCTGGGTGGCTGGTCTCAGACGGTCCAGAAGGTTAATTAGCCAGATGTGGATGTCCTGGGCTGGCTTGGTTACAAGTGGTCTGCGGTTGTGAGGCCGGCTGGACGTACAGTGAGGGAAAAAAGTATTTGATCCCCTGCTGATTTTGTACGTTTGCCCACTGACAAAGAAATGGTCAGTCTATAATTTTAATAATAGGTTTATTTGAACAGTGAGAGACAGAATAACAATAAACAAATCCAGAAAAACGCATGTGAAAAATGTTATAAATTGATTTGCATTTTAATGAGGGAAATAAGTATTTGACCCCCTCTCAATCAGAAAGATTTCTGGCTCCCAGGTGTCTTTTATACAGGTAACGAGCTGAGATTAGGAGCACACTCTTAACTTCTTAGAGAGCGGCAGCTGAGGTGTCGGTTTTGGAGAGTCTTGTGTGCCCAAAGTAAAAGGCCTGCCACTCAGGCCCAGAAACTAGGATATGCACATAATTGCCTCATTTTGAACCCCTCCCTATTGAAAACAGCCATAAATATGGGAGTAAGATTGCAGTACCCATTGCTTCCACTGGATGTTAACAGTCTCTAGACAGTGTTTGGTGATGTTAGGTTGCTCTGGATGGTAATAGAAGAAGAATTTCGAACTAGTCACAGGATGTAAACAGAAGAGGAGGCGCGTTCACAGGCTCGCACGCGCTGTGTTTTTTTCCTTTCCTATCGTCCAGTTTATAATCCGGTTGAAATATTATAGTAAATATACATAAAAGTGTTCCTAAGGATACATTATCAATGATGTTTGATTGTTCTTGGACAAGTGTATAGGTATAGGTTGAATGTGTTCTCTTCACGGTTCAATGGACGAGTGGACGCTGTATTTTATGAACATAACGCGCCAACCAAACAGAGATTTATGGATATAATAAATGACTTTTTCTAACAAAAGAACCATTGGATGTCTTCGTTGGACACTTGGGAAGCCCTCAGCAGAAGTTCTTCGAAAGGTAAGGGATTTTATATTAGCGATTTTATGCGTTTTATGAGACCCGCTTTGAGACCCGCTATGAGACCCGCCCAACTGCCCCCTAAGTAGTTATTAATGACTTGGAGAAGATCTGCAAAGAGGAGTGGGACAAAATCCCTCCTGAGATGTGTGCAAACATGGTGGCCAACTACAAGAAACGTCTTGACCTCTGTGATTGCCAACAAGGGTTTTGCCACCAAGTACTAAGTCATGTTTTGCAGAGGGGTCAAATACTTATTTCCCTCATAAAATGCAAATCAATTTATAACATTTTTCACATAGTTTTTCTGGTTTTATTTGTTGTTATTCTGTCTCTCACTGTTCAAATAAACCTACCATTAAAACTATAGACTGATAATTTCTTTGTCAGTGGGCAAATGTACAAAATCAGCAGGGGATCAAATACTTTTTTCCCTCACTGTACTGCCAAATTCTCTAAATGATGTTGGTAACAGCTCTGGTGGACATTCCTGCAGGCAGCCTGCCAAATGCATGCTCTCTCAAAACCTCTGCCATTGTCTTGTGTGACAAAATTGCACATTTGTGGCCTTTTATTGTCACCTCGGACACAAAGCTTTTTGTGTGTATGGAACATTTCTGGGATCTTTTATTTCAGCTCATGATTCTTCATCCCACTTTTCTCATCTGTCCAATCAGTGTACTGGAAGATGGCTAACCCCATCAACACTAAGTCCACCACTTTCAGGAAGTCCTCCCTGCTGATCAGTCTCTGGCTAGTGATGTCATATCCCGGGTGCCCCGTAAACCAGGAAGTGGGTCCACTCGTCTTTGTTCGAACCAATCAGCACTTCTGTCTTCAGGAAGTTGCCCGTCCGGAGCAGAACATGTATGACCAGACAGAGAAGATTAGACATTATGACATTATGCCATTGGAAAAATACATGAATGTCAACTGCGTGTTTGATCAGCGCCTTTGGGCCCGAACAAGCAACCACAGATTCACACACACCTCGGGCATGTCTGGTAGGAAGTTTTGGTCGACAGAAGGGGTGAATGGTAATGCTATGAGTGTCGGGGAGAGACAGGACGTTGTACTGTTGCTTAATGATATCCTCTCTGTAGACACTGCTCCAGGACAGACAGAGGTGTCAGGGGACAAACCCATGAGCCTACCCAGGGACAGGGTCCTGTTCCAGGCCTGCTGTTGAGTCCTGACAGCCAATGGAGTTTTAGGGGAACCACTCTGTAGTATCACCCTGTTGAACAGACCATGGCTGCCAGGGGAGAGGAGATGGAGACCCACAGATGCAGCCAACATAAAACGTAGATTAATTAAACATGGTAAAACAAAGAATAATAATAAAAAAAGAGTAATAGAAAAAAAAGCTGAGTAACTTTTGAAGGGTCTCTTCCGAAGGCAGTGATGTTATTGGCTACCCAGCACAGAGCCAAGCGCTGGTCATGCATTCCATCGTCGCCACGTACAGCCTCGCTATCAGGAAGAGACAGGAAATACAACGGACCGAGGCTGTGTCCAATCAAAACAAACTTTATTATTGGTGTACATTGAAAACATAAATATAAGTATATTAGTTTCACTTTATAGTTCCAGGACAGTGCCTGTAGTGAACCCGCCCCCATAGAGTCACATCATGACAGGAGCCAATGAGGAACCAGAGGAGGAGCTCTTGGAACGTTTAGGGTGTGTCCATTTGGGGACGAGTCCATATGTTGAGTTAGAGACAGCCTTCACTCATCTTGCTGTTGGGGTTCCACATCTCAGCTCCACGGAACCCTGGGAGTAAGGAATTCATCGTCAAACACAAAAACAACATTGAGCATGTTTACATGCTCAGTAATAATTTGATACTAAACGGATTATGTCAGCAAACAGATTATGCAATAGTCATGTAAACACCTTACTCTGCTTATCTTAATAAAAATCAAAGTAAGCCTATGCTGATTAAAATACCTGGTTTTCTGAGCAATCTTTCAAATGATTAGGACATAATGGGTGTTACTAGTAATGGGTGTTCCAGCAGTGTATGTGATCTGAGCATGTGCCAGCACCAGCCAAACGAGCCTCCCTCTTTGTAAAGTGAAGTGAGTTTGGAACAACTGAATGTATGAGTCTTAGAAGTGGTTTTCACGTACAAACTTTATATGTCTGAACTCAGAATCAAATATGCTTCCCAAAAATAACATGGTCACTGTGGTAGAATGTTTATACTGCTAGGAGATTTTTTACATTTATCAGAGTGACATCAGGTCCCCTGAACTCAGATGTGTCCTGTAAACAGGACTACTAGGGGAATCGTTCTCCTTACAAAGCATGTACAGTGATGGAAAAAAGTATTTGATCCCCTGCTGATTTTGTACTTTTGCCCACTGACAAAGAAATTATCAGTCTATAATTTTAATGGTAGGTTTATTTGAACAGTGAGAGACAGAATAACAACAAAATAATCCAGAAAAACGGATGTGAAAAATGTTATAAATTGATTTGCATTTTAATGAGGGAAATAAGTATTTGACCCCTCTGCAAAACATGACTTAGAACTTGGTGGCAAAACCCTTGTTGGCAATCACAGAGGTCAGACGTTTCTTGTAGTTGGCCACCAGGTTTGCACACATCTCAGGAGAGATTTTGTCCCACTCCTCTTTGCAGATCTTCTCCAAGTCATTAACTTCTTTGGGAGCAGCGCACGAGGTGACCGTTTTGGAGTGCCTGGCGTGCCAAAAGTAAAATGCCTCCCATTCAGGCCCAAAAAATAGGATATGCACATATTTAGTACCATGGGATAGGAAACACTCTGAATATTCTAAAAGTGTTAACAATTTGTCTGTGAGTATAACAGAACGGATATGGCAGGAAAAAACCCGAGGTATTTCTGTCCTGGAAAAAGTGGTTTTGACACATTGCCTCATTTAGAACCCCTCCCTTATGAAAATGCCCATATAAGGGCATATGAATGCAGTACCTATTGCTTCCTCTGGATGTCAACAGTCTCGAGAAAGTGTTCTGATTCTTTTTAGATGCTTTCAGACCATAGAAGAAGACGAATAAGGAAGTGGCCACACAGATGTCAATAGAAGTAAACGCGCGTTCACGGCTGGCGCACTCTTTGGTTTTTTCCTTTCTTATCGCCCAGTTTATATTCCTATTTAAACATAAAAGTGTATACTATTTATACATAAAAGTTTTCCTAAGGATACATTTAAAATTATGTTTGATTGTTCTTGGACAAGTTTATAGGTATAAGTTGAACGAGATCTCTTCACGTTTCAATGGAGGAGTCAACGCTATATTTTCTCATTATAACGCACCAACCAAACAGAGATTTATGGATATAATACATTACTTTTTCTAAAAAAAGAACCATGGATTGTCTTCGTTGGACACTTGGGAAGCCCTCAGCAGAAGTTCTTCAAAAGGTAATTGATTTGTTTTCGCTGTGAAATGTGTTATGTGTGAACCATGAAGGCTTATGAATTTATGGTAATGTGAAAAATATGTTAGGTGCCACCCTCAAACAATCAAATGTGGTGCTTTCGCTGTAAAGCCTTTTTGAAATCTGACAGCGCTGTGATATTGTCAAGAAGCAGAGCTTTTGATGACTATGAAACACTTGTATATTGATGAATGTTTAATAATTAAACATTTGGATTTTGAATTTGGCGCCTTGCATTTCACCGGGTAGTGTCGGGAGTGGGGCGCCCCACCACTCCGTAAGAAGTTAAGGTTTCGAGGCTGACGTTTGGCAACTCGAACCTTCAGCTCCCTCCACAGATTTTCTATGGGATTAAGGTCTGGAGACTGGCTAGGCCACTCCAGGACCTTTATGTGCTTCTTCTTGAGCCACTCCTTTGTTGCCTTGGCAGTGTGTTTTGGGTCATTGTCATGCTGGAATACCCATCCACGACCCATTTTCAATGCCCTGGCTGAGGGAAGGAGGTTCTCACCCAAGATCTGACTGTACATGGCCCCGTCCATCGTCCCTTTTATGCGGTGAAGTTGTCCTGTCCCCTTAGCAGAAAAACACCCCCAAAGTATGTTTCCACCTCCGTGTTTGACGGTGGGGATGGTGTTCTTGGGGTCATAGGCAGAATTCCTCCTCCTCCAAACACGGCGAGTTGAGTTGATACCAAAGAGCTCCATTTTGGTCTCATCTGACCACAACACTTTCACCCAGTTGTCCTCTGAATCATTCAGATGTTCATTGGCAAACTTCAGACGGGCATGTATATGTGCTTTCTTGAGCAGGGGGACCTTGCGGGCGCTGCAGGATTTCAGTCCTTCACGGCATAGTGTGTTACCAATTGTTTTCTTGGTGACTGTGGTCCCAGCTGCCTTGAGATCATTGCCTTGTGTAGGTCTACAATCTTGTCACTGACATCCTTGGAGAGCTCTTTGGTCTTGGCCATGGTGGAGAGTTTGGAATCTGATTGATTGATTGCTTCTATGGACAGGTGTCTTTTATACAGGTAACAAACTGAGATTAGTAGCACTCCCTTTAAGATTGTGCTCTTAACTTCTTGGGGATGGGTGCATGAGGTGACCGTTTTGGAGAGCCTGGCGTGCCCTAAGTAAAATGCCTCTCATTCAGGCCCAGAAAATAGGATATGCATATATGTGGTACCATTGGATAGGAAACACTCTGAATTCTCCAAAACTGTTAACCATTCGTCTGTGAGTGAAACAGAACGCATATGGCAGGCAAAACCCGGAGGAATTTCTGTCCTGGAAAAAGTGATTTTGACACATTGCTCATTTGGGAACCCCTCCCTAATGAAAATGACCATATAAGGGCATATGAATGCAGTACCCGTCGCTTCCTTATGATGTCAACCGTCTCGAGACAGTGTATTTTTTTCATTTTGGATGAATTAGACCAGAGAATAAGACCAAACAAGGAAGTCCCCCCTTGATGACAACAGTAGGCTGGGCGCGTTCGTGAAAGCGCGCAGTGTCTTTTACCGTCGTTATCGATCAGTTTATATTCCGGTTGATTTATAATAGTAAATATACGTAAAAGTGTTCCTAAGGATACATTTAAAACTATGTTTGATTGTTCTTGGACAAGTTTATAGGTATAAGATGAACGAGTTCGCGTCACGCTTTCAATGGACTAGTGGAGGCTGTCGTTTCTGATTATAACGCTCGAACCAAATGGAGGATTTATGGATAAAATACATTACTTTTTCTAACAAAAGAACCATGGATTGTCTTCATTGGACACTTAGGATGACCTCAGCAGAAGTTCTTCAACAGGTAATTGATTTGTTTTCGCTGTGAAATGTGTTATGTGTGTGCCATGATGGCTAATCGATATGTGAGGTGCTACTCTCAAACAATCAAATGTGCTGCTTTCGCCGTAAAGCCTTTTTGAAATCTGACAACGCTGTGATATTGCCAAGAAACAGAGCTTTTGATGAGTATGGAATACTTGTATATTGGTGGATGTTTAATAATTCAACTTTTGGATTTTGAATTTGGCGCTTTACATTTTACCTGGTAGTGTCGGGAGGAGCCCGCTAGCGCCCCACTGATCCTTGAGAAGTTAATCTCAGCTCGTTACCTGTATAAAAGACACCTGGGAGCCAGAAATCTTTCTGATTGAGAGGGGGTCAAATACTTATTTCCCTCATTAAAATGCAAATCAGTTTATAACATTTTTCACATGCGTTTTTTTTTTGTTGTTGTTGTTATTCTGTCTCTCACTGTTCAAATAAACCTACCATTAAAATTATAGACTGATAATTTCTTTGTCAGTGGGAAAACGTACACAATCAGCAGGGGATCAAATACTTTTTTCCCTCACTGTAAACGTTTTAAACAAACTATTATATTAACTTCTTAGGGATTGGTGGTGCGCTAGCGCCCCAATCCTGACACTACCAGGTGAAATGCAAGGCGCCAATTTCAAAATCCAAAAGTTGAATTATTAAACATCCACCCATATACAAGTGTTTCATACTCATCAAAAGCTCTGATTCTTAGCAATATCACAAACCCTGTTTGAGGGCAGCACCTTCACTATTTTCTCATGACCATGATTTCAATAGCCTTCACGGTTCACACAAAACACATTTCACAGCGAAAACAAATCAATTACCCTTTGAAGAACTTCTGCTGATGGCTTCCAAAGTGTCTAACGAAGACAATCTATGGTTCTTTTGTTAGAAAAAGTCATGTATTATATCCTTAAATCTCCATTTGGTTTGCGCGTTATAATGAGAAACTACAGCCTCCACTCTTCCATTGAAAACGTGACGAGAACTCGGGAGCGCGGGCTGCTTTCTGTTGAATTCCAAAGGGACACTTCCTGGTTTCCTCTTATTCTCTGCTCTAAAGCATCCAAACAAATTCTGAACACTGTCTCGAGACTGTTGACATCCAGAGGAAGCAATAGGTACTGTATTCATATGCCCTTATATGGGCATTTTCATAAGGGAGGGGTTCTAAATGAGGCAATGTGTCAAAACCACTTTTTCCAGGACAGAAAGTCCTCGGGTTTTTACCTGCCATATCCGTTCTGTTATACTCACAGACAAAATGTTAACACTTTTAGAATATTCAGAGTGTTTCCTATCCCATGGTACTAAATATGTGCATATCCTATTTTTTGGGCCTGAATGGGAGGCATTTTACTTTGGGCACGCCAGGGTCTCCAAAACGGTCACCTCGTGCGCTACTGCCTAAGAAGTAAACCTGACTATCCGCAATAATTACATTATTTTGTACATGTAACCATACCCAATGACTGTAGACAGTCACTAACATCAACAGGTTTAAAGGCACACAAACATATGCAGTAAATTCATGTGTGTGTAGTAAGCTATGCCTGTTTACTTTACAGGCCAACGTCATCATTCTGATGTCATATCCCTACCAGGAAATGTGTATCCCGGTGTGGGAAGCAGGAGTTGTAGTTGCGTGTGGTGTGTTTTACACTGGTCCACCACTTTGCGGGCTTAGTAGGACGAAAACGCAGTTCCCCAACCGGGGATTCCAATAGGGAATTCCCAGTAATGCTCAGACATATCCATCACTTGGCACAGGAAGCTGAGTGCCCCGAACACTGCCGTGGTTTGTGGCAACAATGAGGTCATCGATGAGGTCATCAACGTGAGCAATTGGGGCCGGGATAATGTGAACCAGCAGGAGTGACAGGGTGATGTGTGTTTGTGAATGATCACCATGGTAGCATGTTCATGTCTGGAGAGGTCAAAACACATTGAAGATTGTGGAAGTCGACACAAATATCAATTTTGGTACAATGATGAATAGACACTCACACAAACACACATCAAGAAACACACGCACAACAAACACACATCAAGAAACACACATCAGGAAACACACACACAACAAACACACATCAAGAAATGCACGCGCAACAAACAAGCATCGAGACACATACATAGACAAACACACATCAACAAACACACATCAGGAAACACACACACAACAAACACACATTAACAAACACACATCCGGAAACACACGCACAGCAAACACACATTAACAAACACACATCAGGAAACACACATCAGGAAATACACATCAGGGAACACATGCACAACAAACACACACTAACAAACACATATCAGGAAACACACGCACAACAAACACACATTAACAAACACACATCTTCAAGCACACGCGGAACAAACACACACAAATACTATTACTCAGTAATAGTAGGAGATGATTGATATAGTTACAAATCCATTAGTTTGTTGAAGCATTCAAGATTTTCCAAAGATTGCCACCGGCTTCAACAAGCACAGAACAAGTAGGGCAGAGGGAGAAGAGAGAAAAGAGGGAGTGAGGGAGACTGACAGCTATTAATGACACCTTGAATTCAGGTGATTTCAGGATAAGACTATGTAAGCGGGTGCACAGTGGGAGACGATCAAAATCTCTCCCTTTGACTCGTTCAACACCAGACAGGCGTGCAGACACCCACACACCCACCCACCCACACACCCACACACCCAACCTGCATCTTCTTGCCAAACAGATTACTCAGCTGAAAGTGGGAAACAAATTAATATCTAAAATTAGAGAGCGTGATTGCTTGTTGTGATATTGGATAAATCCTGGATTAATCAGGTCTGCACTGACCAGACAGATTATTCCAGCAGTCTCACATGACCTTAGAGGAAGAATTAAAGGAACTGGCAGGCAGGATATCACTTCCATATCTACCTTTTCTCGTGGACTTTAAATGAAACCCAACCTAGATGGCTGCTGTGTCTGTGGAAATAGCTTACCTGTGCAGTTGAAATATGTTTCTGATTCAAATATTCCCATGATGTGGCGTGCTGTGGCGTGCTGTGGCATGGTTTGGTGTGGCCCGAGAGAAATAATGGAGGAATGGACCATATCTTATGACTTCATATCATAATCAATATCACCTTCCCAAACCATATGACCACACACACACACGCACATACACACACACGTATACACCCACCCAAATACACACACTAGTATCTGACCACTATCCATTTACTAAAGAAAGACACTTTTCTGACTGTCTGGTGAAAGAATGGATCGCCACAACAGCCAGTCATAGCTAACTCATGAGAGTAAATAGCACCTTTATCAAGTAGCACACAGACGAACAGAAACACACCAACTCAGCAGGCACACGTACACACACAGGTGGCAGGTAGCCTAGAGTTTAGAGTGTTGGGCCACTAACCGAAAGGTCGCTGGTTGGAATACTGGAGCCGACAAGGTGAACAATCTGTTGCTGTGACCTTGAGCAAGGCACTGAACCCTAATTGCTCCAGGGGCGCTGGACAATGGTGACCCCTGGCTGTGACCCCACTCCTTGCGAGTGTCTCAGTGGGGAGTTATGCAACATATGCAAGAAACACACTTCCATTAAACAGTTGTGTGTAACACAAATATAAGCCACCCCCAACGTATTATTATCACAAACAAACACACACAAAAACACACACAAGCGAACAAGCTAGCTAAATGTCAGACACACCCCATGGGTATTCTGCCACAATGTTAGGGTGAATCATGTAGTTTGAAGTACTAATCTGTGGTGTGGTTTGAGGAGAAAGCTACAACAGTACAAGCGGTGGTGGGGGACCCTCCTTCATGCTGCTGTGTCCCAACTACACCTTCACTGGTTGGACAAAAGGCAACCTCACAAAGGGTTACAACAACAGAGAGAAAATGGTGGTAAGAACGTTGTTGTTGAGAAACTGTTGTCATTCCCATTGCTCATTGTGTTGTGACCTCATGGTGTTACATATTGCTTTTTGGAATTTCAACATATTGAATAATACGAATGATAATGTATGTCCCCAAAGTATATAAACAGCAACAACAAATAACACTGTGTGAATGAGTATTGCGGGCAATAAGTCATTGACGGACCAAAATAAATTGAGGGTTACATTCGGCCCAGGGGACCCTTGACATAGCCTATTGCCCCATTCCTCTCCATGTTTAACACGCCCTCACAGCTGTTGTCAATAACATCCCAGGGAGACCTTTTAGTGTTAAATCATGCACGTCACCACAATATTATGTATCCACACAAGTGGCTGTTGTGTTAGTCCTGGTGCCATGCTGGGAGCCTGTAAAAGTACAACATACTTTTCTACAGAAAAGTAACTGCAACTGACTACCTAGCTAACCAACCGACCAGCCAGAGCAGTTCAAGTAAAGGAATAAAGGACAAGTATAGTCTCTGAAAATCCAGATGTGCTGGATTATTGTTTACATTGTGGAAGGCAACACGTGTGCCTATAGGGAGAGTAGTGAAAGTAGAGTAGGGTACAGGGATGGTAGAGTAGGGGGCAGGGATGGTAGAGTAGGGGGCAGGGATGGTAGAGTAGGGGGCAGTGAGGGTATAGTAGGGGGCAGGGATGGTAGAGTAGGGGGCAGGGATGGTAGAGTAGGGGGCAGGGATGGGATAGTAGGGGGCAGGGATGGTAGAGTAGGGGGCAGGGATGGGAGAGTAGGGGACAGGGATGGGAGAGTAGGGGGCAGGGACGGTAGAGTAGGGGGCAGGGACGGTAGAGTAGGGTGCAGGGATGGTAGAGTAGGGGGCAGGGATGGTAGAGTAGGGGGCAGGGATGGGAGAGTAGGGGGCAGGGATGGTAGAGTAGGGGGCAGGGATGGTAGAGTAGGGGGCAGGGATGGGAGAGTAGGGGGCAGGGATGCAGAGTAGGGTGCAGCGATGGTAGAGTAGGGGGCAGGGATGGTAGAGTAGGGGGCAGGGATGGTAGAGTAGGGGGCAGGGATGGTAGAGAAGGGGACAGGGATGGTAAGGTAGGGGGCAGGGATGGTAGGGTAGGGGAAAAGGATGGTAGAGAAGGGGGCAGAGATGGTAAGGTAGGGGTTATGGATGTTAGAGTAGGAGGAAGGGATGGTAAGGTAGGGAGCAGGACTGGTAAATTAGGGGGTAGGGATGGTAAGGTGTGGGGGCTGGGATGGTAGAGTAGGGGGCTGGGATAGTACAGACGTGGCCAAAAGTTTTAATTTCCACAAGGTTTTCTGCTTCAGTGTCTTTAGATATTTTTGTTACTATGGAATACTGAAGTATAATTACAAGCATTTCATAAGTGTCAAAGGCTTTTATTGACAATTACATGAAGTTGATGCAAAGAGTCAGTATTTGCAGTGTTGACCCTTCTTTTTCAAGACCTCTGCAATCCGCCCTGGCATGCTGTCATTTAACTTCTGGGCCACATCCTGACTGATGGCAGCCAATTATTGAATAATCAGTGCTGGAGTTTGTCAGAATTTGTGGGTTTTTGTTTGTCCACCCGCCTCTTGAGAATTGACCACAAGTTCTCAATGGGATTAAGGTCTGGGGAGTTTCCTGGCCATGGACCCAAAATATCAATGTTTTGATCCCCGAGCCACTTAGTTATCACTTTTGCCTTATGGCAAAAGTGCTCCATCATGCTGGAAAAGGTATTGTTCGTCACCAAACTGTTCCTGGATGGTTGGGAGAAGTTTATCTCTGAGGATGTGTTGGTTACATTCTTTATAAATGGCTGTGTTCTTAGGCAAAATTGTGAGTGAGCCCACTCCCTTGGCTGAGAAGAAACCCCACACATGAATGGTCTCAGGATCCTTTACTGTTGGCATGACACAGGAATGATGGTAGCGCTCACCTTGTCTTCTCCGGGACAAGCTTTTTTTCGAATCCTCAAAACAATCGGAAAGGGGATTCATCAGAGAAAATTACTTTCCCCAGTCCTCAGCAGTCCAATCCCTGTACCTTTTGCAGAATATCAGTCTGTCCCTGATGTTTTTCCTGGATAGTGGCTTCTTTGCTGCCCCTCTTGACACCAGGCCATCCTCCAAAAGTCTTCGCCTCACTGTGTGTGCAGATGCACTCACACCTGCCTGCTGCCATTCCTGAGCAAGCTCTGTACCGCTCTCCTTGAAGTTCTTGACGATCCGATAAATGGTTTATTTAGGTGCAATTTTACTGGCAGCAATATCCTTGCCTGTGAAGCCCTTTTTGTGCAAAGCAATGACGCCGGCACTTGTTTCCTTGTAGGTAACCATGGTTGACAGAGGAAGAACAATGATTCCAAGCACCACTCTCCTTTTGAAGCTTCCAGTCTGTTATTCGAACTCAATCAGCGTGACAGAGTGATCTCCAGCCTTGTCCTCGTCAACACTCACACTTGTGTTAACGAGAGAATCACTGACATGATGTCAGCTGGTCCTTTTGTGGCAGGGCTGAAATGCAGTGGAAATGTTTTTGGGGGATTCAGTTCATTTGCATTCAGTTCATTTGCATGGCAAAGAGGGACTTTGCAATTAATTGCAATTCATCTGATCACTCTTCATGACATTCTGGAGTATATGCAAAAAAAATATGAAAGCACACATTTACCGGAATAAATATTTTTATTTTCATGAGCAAATTCATACTTTTTCATATTTTGGTTGCTAGAGACCCGAACCAGTCGTTCGTTCAATAAACTCGATATTTGTGGACGTGACCCAGTAATACATTCTTTATGTTCGGTGTCCATGCTCAGTGGCAAATTTCTTATCCCTTGCTTGCTAGATACGGCTAGCTATTTATGCCACTTATACCACAGTTGCCAAGGAAAACAACTCTAAGCACACATTTACCGGTAGAAATATATATATTTTTATATATTTTCATATATATAAGCAAATTCAAAATTTCTCCTATTTCTCATATTGTGGTTGCCATTTGATTAGTTCGATATTTATGGATGCGACCGTCTGTGCTCGCTGGCAATGTTCTTATCCCAAACACTAGGCTAAAAGCTCGCTAAATTGTTTGCAAAATAGCTGTTTTCTATTGACATTCATAACTATGAGCAGATAATGCCCCATTTTGCCTGGCATAGCTAGAAATGTTTTTTTATCTGTCCTGTTAGTCAACACTGACAGGACAGCTCTGACAGGACAACACTAACAGGACACTGTTAATTTTGAGTGGGATTGCATTGCATATCAAACACTAGGCTAGAAGCTAGCCAATTGCTAGCAAACTCAACAATATGACAACCAAATTCAAAAATATATTTAGCTGAAAACAGCTGAAAAAAAAGAAATTGCAATGTACCCAATTTCAGTTTTTGAAGTTGTTTGTTGAGCTTTCTGTAATTTTGTAGCAAGTACAGTCTGCATCTGTAGGTGCTTATTGCGTCATGATGCAAGTCGTCCCAATATCTTTTCCAACTGTCTTGATATATTATCCAACTGTCCCGATTTCTTTTCCAACTGTCACGATATGTTTTCCAACTGTCACGATATCTTTTCCAACTGTCCCGATATCTTTTCCAACTGTCCCGTTATCTTTTACAACTGTCACGATATATTTTACAACTGCCCCGTTATCTTTTACAACTGCCCCGTTATCTTTTACAACTGTCCCGATATGTTTTCAAACTGTCCTGATATCTTTTACAACTGCCCCGTTATCTTTTACAACTGTCCCGATATCTTTTACAACTGCCCCGTTATCTTTTACAACTGCCCCGTTATCTTTTACAACTGTCCCGATATGTTTTCAAACTGTCCCGATATCTTTTCCAACTTTAAAAGAGAATAAGAAGTCCCTGGGGTGTGTTTGAGAGGGATGGTGATTAGATTTAAATCAAACAATACCTCCCTGTGTCAGGATCCGTGTGTGTAGCTGGTGCATGAGAGTCAGGTGCAGGAGAGCAGAGATAGTGAACGAAAGCACTTTTACTTTTAAACACTGAACGCAAATTGCACTACAAAACATATGCCTACAGGAAACGTTGCGGCAGCACAAAGTACAAAATTCCAGTCTGGCGCAAACAATAAACAATTACACACACAGACATGGGGGAAACCAGAGGGTTAAATACAACACAAGTAATTAGGGAAAAGTTGAATTAATATCCAAAAGTTGAATTATTAACTTCTTAGGGAGCGGCTCCCGAGGTGACGGTTTTGGAGAGTCTGGCGTGCCCAAAGTAAAATGCATACCACTCAGGCCCAGAAAATAGGATATGCACATAATTAGTTCTGACGTTTCTAAGAGTGTTAAAATAATGTATGTGAGTATAACAGAACTGATTTAGGCAAAAACCAGAGGAAAATCCATCCGGATTTGCAGTTTTTTTTTTGTAAATGAGCATCTTCTCCATTGTGCCTATTGCATACAACTTTATGTAGGACTGAGACTGCAGTACCTATGGCTTCCACTAGATGTCAATAGTCAATAGTCAAAGACTGGGAATTCTAGCAGTGACCAGAACGGACAGGGAGAGGAAATTGTCAGACGACCACTTTTGTAAACAAGGTTTGACGTGTGCGAGATTGTGAACGCGCACCACTTTATTTTCCTTTCCTATCGTTCACGTTATCGTCCGGTTGAATATTACAGCAAATATACCCAAAAGGATACCTAAGGATACATTAATACAAGGATACATAAAAAAATTATGTTTGATTTGTTTGTAGAAAATGTATAGGTATAATTTGAACGTGTTCTCTTCAGGGTTCAATGGGTGACTCAACGGTGGATTTTATGATCATAACGCGCCAACCAAACTGAGATTTATGGATATAATAAATAACTTTTTCTAACCAAAGAAGTATGGATTGTCTTCGTTGGACACTTGGGAAGCCCTCAGCAGAATTTAATCAAAGGTAAGCGATTTTATATTAGCGATTTTATGAGTTTTGTGAGACCCGTGTTGGGTTATGAATTTATGCTAATGCATAAATATTAGAGGAGCTACCCTCAAACAATCAAATGTTGTGCTTTCGCCGTAAAGCCTTTTTAAAATCTGACAATGCTGTGATATTGCCAAGAATCAGAGCTGTTGTTTCATGGACAACTTGCGCGATTAATGAGAGTGTGCATTCGTGGTGCGCATGTCAGCTGTTTCTTCACCCGCACCTGCACACAATTGCTAATAACCCACCCACAACCGCCCAACTATAGGCTATGTGATGAAGTGAAAATGTGAGCCCTTACCCTCCCCAACCTGCTAATCGGCGCAACAATTTTTTGACAAGGGGTGCAGGATTTTTTGTTGTTGCCTGATTTAGATATATGTTTCTGCTTATAATTTCCGAAATTTTAATAGGCTATTTGTTAGTCACCTTGTCAATAATTAGATACATGCGGCTTATCTTCTGTCATTATACGTTATGTTGCCCTAGAAGACTGAATAAACCTTTTCTCAACAGAACAATTCCACACATGTCAAAATGAATTCTTCAACCTTGTTAACATTGGTAAAGTTTTCTCTGTCATCTCTGCTTCTTTCACAGAGAATAGAAATTCAAGGCACCGAGGAGAAAATGCAATAACAAAACAAAAACAAAAATCATGTGGTAATTTTCCAAATGCTTTACCGCTGTAAAGACATAGAAAGGTATGAAAAGGACCCAACATGTTTCTGAAAATATTTCAGTTCGGTTTGGATGCGTATTCTATATGTTTGAAACTATCAGCTTTTATGATGCTGATGAAGACAGCACTTACTCATAATGTCCTAAATGGAACCTGCCTGGTGCTATAAAGAACCCTTTCCTAAGGTTCTATAAACAAACATTAAAAATGTTTCTGTATAGCACCAAAAAAGGGTTCCACTATGGTTACAACTCTTTGGGGTTATATCTAACAATTTTCTTTGGAGAATGGTTCTGTAAAGAACCTTCATCAATCTCAAAGGTTCTTTGTTGAAACATACGTTTTTGTAATACATTTTGGTTAAATTGCCATATTTCATTGTTAAAATTCCATAGGTTTTGTTCTTAGGTTTTTGAATGAAGTGAGATACCTCTCACTTGAGGAGAGAACTGAGAACCACTGACTGATTTAGTCAACCGTCCAAGCCCTTTTTTAAAGATTACATTTCTATGGTAACTTGGTTAGGGTGTCTCCTCCCTCTCTTTCCTCTCCTCCCTCTCGTCCCTATTCTCCCTGTCCTCCCCTTCCTCTCCACATTGACATGTCAGTTGTGGTGATTCATCATGCTGTGATGTGTCTTCCTGTCCCCAGTGCACTCCAGCCGCGTTACAGCTGATGGCAAGAGGAGGCATGAAATGACTGCCTTTCAAACTGCCCCATTTCACACTCATCTCTTTTAATGCATTTATTTATTTATATTCACTGTGTATATTTATTCCACCCACATTTTAGGCCTAGAAGAAGACGACAGACATATAACTTGGTCAGACATAGCTTTTGATGTGCCATGTTGACACACAGCTTTATGGGTGATGTGATGTGAGCATTTGAAAGGGCTTATAAACACCAGTCATTATATGTGGGCCAGATTGGTAGTCTGTGGAGGTTGTTTGCTCTCCCCTCTATATTCGTCAAAGCAGGGGGTTGGGGAGAACTAAGCGATTTATTTACAAGTTGGAATGATGAATGAGTGTGTGTGTGTGTGTGTGTGTGTGTGTGTGTGTGTGTGTGTGTGTGTGTGTGTGTGTGTGTGTGTGTGTGTGTGTGTGTGTGTGTGTGTGTGTGTGTGTGTGTGTGTGTGTGTGTGTGTGTGTGTGTGTGTGTGTGTGTGTGTGTGTCAGGGTTGCGGATAATAAGTATCTAGACCCGTTATGTCGTTCTGAGGCAGGAGACACGACACACTGTCATTGAAACAAAGTGATCTCTATCTCTTTCTCTCTCTCTCTCTCTCGTTTACGCTTAGAATGAATCAAAAGACAGGCAGGAGGTAGGAAGGGAGAGATGGAGGTGGGAAATAGGGTAGGCTATTTAGAGCAGGGGCGTTTCTTGGATTTGAAGACATTGAGGACTTAGCCTAAAGAATAAGGGGTTCCAGGGGCAGGAAAGGAATTTCAACAGCTAATGCATGAATTTGGTGCCTTTGATTAATACGTTGAAAGATTATAAAATTGAGAGATAGAACATTGAAAGATTAGATGTTTTTCATTTAACTTTTACCTCTAGCTGCCGCAGCAGACACTGTCAATACTCAATTAAAATAGTGACTGTGGAGCACTGTACTCTGGAGAACTATCTAATATGGAACAGACTCTAGTCTGGAACAGTCTCTACTCTGGAACTCTCTCTACTCTTGAACACTCTCTACACTGGAACACTCTCTACTCTGGAACACTCTCTACTCTGGAACACTCTCTACTCTCTACACTGGAACACTCTCTACTCTGGAACAGTCTCTACTCTGGAACACGCTCTACTCTGGAACACTCTCTACCCTCTACTCTGGTACACTCTCTACTCTGGAACACTCTCTACCCTCTACTCTGGTACACTCTCTATTCTCTACTCTGGAACAATCTCTACTCTGGAACACTCTCTACTCTGGAACACTCTCTACCCTCTACTCTGGTACACTCTCTACTCTCTACTCTGGAACAATCTCTACTCTGGAACACTCTCTACTCTGGAACACTCTCTACCCTCTACTCTGGTACACTCTCTACTCTCTACTCTGGAACAATCTCTACTCTAGAACACTCTCTACTCTGGAACACTCTCTACTCTCTACTCTGGAACAATCTCTACTCTGGAACACTCTCTACCCTCTACTCTGGTACACTCTCTACTCTGGTACACTCTCTACTCTGGAACACTCTCTACCCTCTACTCTGGTACACTCTCTACTCTCTACTCTGGAACAATCTCTACTCTGGAACACTCTCTACTCTGGAGCACTCTCTACCCTCTACTCTGGTACACTCTCTACTCTCTACTCTGGAACTCTCTCTACTCTTGAACACTCTCTACACTGGAACACTCTCTACTCTGGAACACTCTCTACTCTAGAACACTCTCTACTCTCTACACTGGAACACTCTATCTACTCTGGAACACTCTCTACTCTGGAACACGCTCTACTCTGGAACACTCTCTACCCTCTACTCTGGTACACTCTCTACTCTCTACTCTGGTACACTCTCTACTCTGGAACACTCTCTACTCTGGAACACTCTCTACTCTCTACACTGGAACACTCTCTACTCTGGAACAGTCTGTACTCTGGAACATGCTCTACTCTGGAACACTCTCTACCCTCTACTCTGGTACACTCTCTACTCTGGAACACTCTCTACCCTCTACTCTGGTACACTCTCTATTCTCTACTCTGGAACAATCTCTACTCTGGAACACTCTCTACTCTGGAACACTCTCTACCCTCTACTCTGGTACACTCTCTACTCTCTACTCTGGAACAATCTCTACTCTGGAACACTCTCTACTCTGGAACACTCTCTACCCTCTACTCTGGTACACTCTCTACTCTCTACTCTGGAACAATCTCTACTCTAGAACACTCTCTACTCTGGAACACTCTCTACTCTCTACTCTGGAACAATCTCTACTCTGGAACACTCTCTACCCTCTACTCTGGTACACTCTCTACTCTGGTACACTCTCAAATCTGGAACACTCTCTACCCTCTACTCTGGTACACTCTCTACTCTCTACTCTGGAACAATCTCTACTCTGGAACATTCTCTACTCTGGAGCACTCTCAACCCTCTACTCTGGTACACTCTCTACTCTACTCTGGAACAATCTCTACTCTTGAACACTCTCTACACTGGAACACTCTCTACTCTGGAACACTCTCTACTCTAGAACACTCTCTACTCTCTACACTGGAACACTCTATCTACTCTGGAACACTCTCTACTCTGGAACACGCTCTACTCTGGAACACTCTCTACCCTCTACTCTGGTACACTCTCTACTCTTTACTCTGGTACACTCTCTACTCTGGAACACTCTCTACCCTCTACTCTGGTACACTCTCTACTCTCTACTCTGGAACAATCTCTACTTTGGAACACTCTCTACTCTGGAACACTCTCTACCCTCTACTCTGGTACACTCTCTACTCTCTACTCTGGAACAATCTCTACTCTGGAACACTCTAAACTCTCTACTCTGGAACAATCTCTACTCTGGAACACTCTCTACTCTGGAACACGCTCTACTCTGGAACACTCTCTACCCTCTACTCTGGTACACTCTCTACTCTCTACTCTGGAACAATCTCTACTCTGGAACACTCTCTACTCTGGAACACTCTCTACCCTTTACTCTGGTACACTCTCTACTCTCTACTGAGGAACACTCTCGACTCTCTACTCTGGAACACTCTCTACCCTCTACTCTGGAACACTCTCTACGCTCTACTCAGGAACACACTGTACTCTCTACTCTGGAACTCTCTCTACTCTGGAACTCTCTCTACTCTTGAACACTCTCTACACTGGAACAATCTCTACTCTGGAACACTCTCTACTCTGGAACACTCTCTACCCTCTACTCTGGAACACTCTCTACTCTCTACTCAGGAACACTCTCTACTCTCTACTCTGGAACAATCTCTACTCTTGAACACTCTCTACTCTGGAACAAACTCTACTCTGGAACACTCTCTACTCTGGAACACTCTGTACTCTCTACTTTGGAACACTCTCTACTCTCTACTCTGGATCACTCTCTACTCTCTACTCTGGAATACTCTCTACTCTGGAACAGATACAGTAACTCTAAACATAAACTCTGACCTATCCAATGAGCCTCTCAGACCCTACATCTATCTCTCTCTCTCTCTCTCTCTCTCTCTCTCTCTCTCTGAATATGCTTTTAAGGTCCAACTTTTTTTTTTTTATTACACCTTTATTTAACCAGGTACGCCATTTGAGAACAAGTTATCGTTTACAGATCAGAGAATCACCAGCAGCAAGAGCGACATCGTTGATGTATAGAGAGAAAAGAGTCGGCCCGAGAAATTTAACCCTGTGGCACCCCCATAGAGACTGCCAGAGGTCCGGACAGCAGGCCCTCCGATCTGACATGCTGAACTCTATCTGAGAAGTAGTTGGTGAACCAGGCAAGGCAGTCATTTGAGAAGCCAAGGCTATTGAGTCTGCCGATTAGAATGCGGTGATTGATAGAGTCGAAAGCCTGTCACAGTACTGTCTTTTATCGATGGCGGTTATGATATCGTTTAGGACCTTGAGTGTGGCTACTAAAACATTGTAACCAATAATGGCATCTTTATGCTTTCGTCAATAAAATAATGATAAAAATACTCTTTCAAAATGCCGATGTTTTTTTAGTTATGGATCCAAAAGGAATTACTATGGGAATAAATATGATTGAATTACAGAAATGTCCTCCAGTCCTCTAATCGTCTACATGTAATTTTTGGCTGAGAGTCACGTCATATTTTTCGATATACTGTAGGCCTACCTTAGGCGACATGAGTCTCACTAGTGTTGAGTAATGTGCTGTTAAAGGTGGTGTAGGTCTTATTTATTTAATGAGCATGATGAAGTTAGAAGCAACAGGATTTGAAGCAACAACTATTTTAGCACCGTTTTTTTATCTCTGTTTGGGTATTGGTTAGACTACAATTACACAATTAGGGTGTAGAAATGTTGTGCTCTTAGTGTAACCTTTATTTAGGCAAGTCAGTTATGAACAAATTCTTATTTAGAAGGAAAGCCTACTCATTCCTCCCGGTCGGGAAATTGAACCCCGGTCTCCCTAGTACCCGCACGACATTCTTTAGCTAAATAGTACTGTAGCCACTCCCGACTGTCACATTGTACATCTCCATATTTTCCGTTCCATCCTAACTGAAACCGAGAGGGTTTTAAGTTTTTGTTGGAATAGAAACACCATAATATTAAAGAGCAAGTGCCCCTAAAAAACTACTACTATCATTTAGAAAACAGCCTACGTGGTACATTTATTCTACTGTCAAAAGTGTGAATAGGATTATTTAGGACATAAAGTCGCGTCACAACATATATGATGGTTGGGTTTGTTTCAATTTTGCCCACATGCCATAGCTGGAAGCACACAAGTAATTGTCAATTCGGGGACCTGATTGTAATGCCTCTGGTAAATTTGGGTTGGGGCTAGTTGGGGACCAATGTACATGGGATAATATGCTCCGAATTTCAATGATTTAAAAACCTCAAACCAAGTATAAATTGTAGAAATTCATATACAAATATTAAAAGCATTTCATGAGAAAACTGAAAGGTGTGCAACATAAAAATCTACATTGTGTAATTTATACAAAGCTATGCAAAGTCAAAGTCATGTCGCACACCAGCCGGCTGAAGGTAATTGCCTAAATAATTTAGCTAACTCTTCCCACCTGCGAACACACACACACACACAAGACGCCTAACACCTAAACCAACTCACATTTGAATTTAGTCAAGGCCACTCACATTTCTTAATGAACCAAATCTCAAACAAGGGCAAATCAGGGAGTGCAGTCGCCCTTTAAAAATGACTAAAAACATGTTGCACCTCTGCCTTGATACCTTTCAGATGAGCCAAGAAGGCAGACAAATTATAACAGCGGGCCAGTGCAGCACTTAGAACAGCTGCAGCCAGGGGAAACTGGTAGGGAATAATTTTTTTATTTTTTATTTTTTATTTTATTTTATTTCACCTTTATTTAGCCAGGTAGGCAAGTTGAGAACAAGTTCTCATTTACAACTGCGACCTGGCCAAGATAAAACAAAGCAGTTCGACACATACAACAACACAGAGTTACACAAGGAGTAAAACAAACATACAGTCAATAAAACAGTAGGAAAAAAAACAAATCTATATACAATGTGTGCAAATGAGTTAGGATAAGGAACATAAGGCAATAAATAGGCCATGGTGGCAAAGTAACTACAGTATAGCAATTTAACACTGGAATGGTAAATGTGCAGTAGATGAATGTGCAAAGTGAAAATACTGGGGTGCATAGGAGCAAGATAAATAAATGACTACGGTAGGGGATGAGGTAGTTGGTTGGGCTATGTACAGGTGCAGTGATCTGTGAGCTGTTCTGACAGCTGGTGCTTGAAACTAGTGAGGGAGATAAGTGTCTCCAGTTTCAACGATTTTTGTAGTTCTTTCCAGTCATTGGCAGCAGAGAACTGGAAGGAAAGGCGGCCAAAAGAGGAATTGTTTTTGGGGGTGACCAGTGAGATATACCTGCTGGAGCGAGTGCTACGGGTGGGTGCTGCTATGGTTACCAGCGAGCTGAGATAAGGCGGGGCTTTACCTAGCAGGGACTTGTAGATGACCTGGAGCCAGTGGGTCTGGCGATGAGTATGTAGCGAGGGCCAGCCGACTAGAGCATACAGGTTGCAGTGGTGGGTAGTATATGGGGCTTTGGTGATGGCACTGTGATAGACTGCATCCAGTTTGCTGAGTAGAGTGTTGGAGGCTATTTTGTAGATGACATCGCTGAAGTTGAGGATCGGTAGGATAGTCAGTTTTACTAGTGCAAGTTTGGCAGCATGAGTGAAGGAGGCTTTGTTGCGAAATAGAAAGCCGATTCTAGATTTAATTTTGGATTGGAGATGTTTAATGTGAGTCTGGAAGGAGAGTTTACAGTCTAGCCAGACACCTAGGTATTTGCAGTTGTCCACATTTTCTAGGTCAGAGCCGTCCTGGGTAGTGATGCTAGTCGGGTGGGCGGGTGCAGGCAGTGAACGGTTGAAAAGCATGCATTTGGTTTTACTAGCGTTTAAGAGCAGTTGGAGGCCACGGAAGGAGTGCTGTATGGCATTGAAGCTCATTTGGAGGTTAGTTAACACCGTTTCCAAAGAAGGGCCAGAGGTATACAGGTGTCGTCTGCATAGAGGTGGATCAGAGAATCACCAGCAGCAAGAGCGACATCATTGATGTATACAGAGAAGAGAGTCGGCCCAATAATTGAACCCTGTGGCACCCCCATAGAGACTGCCAGAGGCTCGGACAACAGGCCCTCCGATTTAACACACTGAACTCTGTTGGCAAAGTAGTTGGTCAACCAGGCGAGGCAATCATCAGAGAAACCAAGGCTGTTGAGTCTGCCAATAAGGATGTGGTGATTGACAGAGTCGAAAGCCTTGGCCAGGTCAATGAATACGGCTGCACAGTAATGTCTCTTATCGATGGCGGTTATGATATCGTTTAGTACCTTGAGCGTGGCTGAGGTGCACCCGTGACCAGTTCGGAAACCGGATTTCACAGCGGAGAAGGTACGGTGGGATTCGAAGTGGTCATTGATCTGTTTATTAACTAGGCTTTCAAAGACTTTAGAGAGGCAGGGCAGGATTGATGTAGGTCTATAGCAATTTGGGTCTAGGGTGTCACCCCCTTTGAAGAGAGGGATGACCGCAGCAGCTTTCCAATCTTTTGGGATCTCGGACGACACCAAAGAGAGGTTGAGCAGAGGTTGAGCAGTAATAGGAGTTGCAACAATGGCAGCAGATAGTTTTAAAAAGAGAGGGTCCAGATTATCTAGTCCAGCTGATTTGTACAGGTCCAGATTTTTCAGCTCTTTCAGAACATCTGCTATCTGGATTTTGGTGAAGGAGAAGCTGGGAAGGCTTGGACAAGTAGATGCGGGGCGGAGCTGTTGGCCGGGGTTGGGGTAGCCAGGAGGAAAGCATGGCCAGCCAGAGAGAAATGCTTGTTGAAATTTTCGATTATCATGGATTTGTCGGTGGTGACCGTGTTACCTAGCCTCAGTGCAGTGGGCAGCTGGGAGGAGGTGCTATTGTTCTCCATGGACTTGACAGTATCCCAGAACTTTTTGGAGTTAGAGCTACAGGATGCAAATTTCTGTTTGAAAAAGCTAGCCTCTGCTTTCCTGACTGATTGCGTGTATTGGTTCCTGACTTCCCTGAACAGTTGCATATCGCGGGGACTATTCGATGCAATAGCAGTCCGCCACAGGATGTTCTTGTGCTGGTCAAGGGCAGTCAGGTCTGGAGTGAACCAAATGCTGTATCTTTTCTTAATTCTACATCTTTTTGAAAGGGGCATGCTTATTTAAGATGGTGAGGAAGTCACTTTTAAAGAACGACCAGGCATCCTCGACTGACGAAATGAGGTCAATATCCTGCCAGGATACCCGGGCCAGGTCTATTAGAAAGGCCTGCTCGCAGAAGTGTTTTAGGGAGCGTTTGACAGTGGTGAGGGGTGGTCGTTTGACCGCGGGCCCATTGCGGATGCATGCAATGAGGCAGTGGTCGCTGAGATCCTGATTGAAAACAGCAGAGGTGAATTTGGAGGGCAAGTTGGTCAGGATAATGTCTATGAGGGTGCCCATGTTTACAGATTTAGGATTGTACCTGGTGGGTTCCTTGATGATTTGTGTGAGATTGAGGGCATCTAGCTTAGATTGTAGGACTGCCGGGGTGTTAAGCATATCCCAGTTTAGGTCACCTAACAGAACGAACTCTGAAGATAGATGGGGGGCAATCAATTCACATATGGAGTCCAGGGCACAGCTGGGAGCTGAGGGGGGGTCTATAGCAGGCGGCAACAGTGAGAGACTTATTTCTGGAGAGATTCATTTTTAGAATTAGAAGTTCAAACTGTTTGGGCCTAGATCTGGAAAGTATGATAGAACTTTGCAGGCTATCTCTGCAATAGATTGCAACTCCTCCCCCTTTGGCAGTTCTATCTTGGCGGAAAATGTTGTAGTTGGGTATGGAAATCTCAGAATTTTTGGTGGCCTTCCTAAGCCAGGATTCAGACACGGCCAGGACATCAGGGTTGGCGGAGTGTGCTAAAGCAGTGAGTAAAACAAACTTAGGGGAGGAGGCTTCTGATGTTAACATGCATGAAACCGAGGCTTTTACGGTTACAGAAGTCAACAAAAGAAAGTGCCTGGGGCCTGGGAATAGGTGTGGTGCTGGGGGCTACAGGGCCTGGGTTTACCTCCACATCACCTGAGGAACAGAGGATGAGCAGGATGAGGGTACGGCTAAAGGCTATCAGAACAGGACGTCTAGTGCATTGGGAAAAGAGAATAAAAAGAGCAGATTTCTGGGCGTGGTAGAATAGATTCAGGGTATAATGATTTAGGTGACCCTGACACAGGCCCAAAACAAGTTAAGATGCCCCAGTAACCCCTTGATTGTTTTGGATTGAAAAACTGAAGAGACACACTAGACAAGATACAGAGACAGCCACATTAAAATGACAAAACACATTAAAACCTGGTAAAAAAAAGGATATGATGGAGAGAGACACCAGACAAGACACAGATACAGCAACAGAAGAATAGGATATGATGGAAAGAGACACCAGACAAGACATAGAGACAGCAACAGAACAACAGGTTACAACGGAGAGAGACACCAGACAAACACAGAGACAGCAACCAGACAAGACACAGAGGCAGCAACAGAACAACAGTTTATGATGGAGAGACACAATACAAGGCACAGAGACAGCAACACAACAACAGTTTATGATGGAGAGAGAACCAGACAAGGCACAGAGATAGCAAGAGAACAACAGGTTACGACGGAGAGAGACACCAGACAAGGCATAGGGACAGCAACAGAACAACAGGTTATGATGGAGGGAGACACCAGACAAGGCAAAGAGATAGCAACAGAACAACAGGTTATGATGGAGGGAGACACCAGACAAGGCACAGATACAGCAACAGAACAACAGGATATGATAGAGAGAGACACCAGAAGAAAAGAGCAGAGAAGAAAAGAGCAGAGTATAGACAAAGGAGACAGTAACAGGCACCTGAGAAAGCTACAGAAAAAACACAGATTAAGTGCCAGAAGAAGGCAGATGGAGAGAGAACATAAAGTATTCTGTGTGATCAATCCATTTATCACTTTAAAATCAGTCCCATATACTGTGTTCTTACAAAGAAATATAAATTCTCTAGTACAGCCGCTATTGAAGGCTATCAAATGCTTCTCAAAGATGCCCCCTGGTGGTCAAACTAGCACTAAGTAGCATTAATGGTGCCAGTGGTTGGGACTTAAATAGCGTGCCATAGAATTCTGCGGCACCACGCAAGCTGTGGTGGGTCGCCTCTTCACTGTTGACGTTGAGACTGTGTCACGACTTCCACCGACGGTGGCTCCTCTGCCTGTTCGGGCGGCGTTCAGCGGTCGTCGTCACCGGCCTACTAGCTGCCACCGATCCGCTATTTTCTTTCTGTTGATTATTCTTATTGTTTGCACCTGTTTTCGTATTGTGTTTGTTAGGGCTATTTAAGCCGGTTAAGCCCACCTTCTTTCTTGCGGGCTTGTTAGCTGTTCTGTTGGTGTATAGTGCAGGTCCTGTGTTTGGGCTGCTCATATTTTGTGTTCTGTTTTTTCGCCTGTGTGTTCTGGCGTTGTACAAGTTTCACGACCGCATTAAAGTCGGTTGTTCCGTACACTCTGCTCTCTGCGCCTGACTCCACACCCAACACTCCTAGCTGTCGTGACAGACTGGTGTTCCATAAAAAAATCAGCCGTAGTCATTTATAACATCAACAATGTCTTTACTGTTTTTCTGATCAATTTGATGTTATTTTAAGAAATGTTGTTTAATTAACCACTTAGGGATAGCGCCCCGGTAAGGCGCCAAATTCAAAATCCAAAAGTTGAATTATTAAACATTCATCAATATACAAGTGTTTACCGTCGAGTCACCCGTTGTACAGTGAAGAGAAAGCGTTGAAATTATACCTATCAACTTTGGCCAAACAAATCAAACATTATTTATAATGCATCCTTAGGTATCCTTTTATGAATATTAACGATCATATTTTACACGGATGATATCCTAAACGATATAAAAGGAAAATAAAGTGGGGCGCGCTCACGGTCTCGTGCCCGGGAAATGTTATTGACATCTGTGCTTCCTTCAGTAATTCTTCAACTGTATGGTTCTGTTCAGTGATAAAGCCTCCAAACACTGTCTAAAGACTGTTGACATCTAGTGGAAGCCATAGGTACTGCAATCTGGGAGCTATTATACATGGATTTCAATAGGAAGTCTATCAAACAGAGGAAATGTCACAAAAAGAAAAATTCTGGACAGAAATTCCTCGGGTTTTCGCCTGCTATATCAGTTCTGTTATACTCACAGACATTATTTTTTAACAGTTTTAGAAACTTCAGAGTATTTCATATCCAATAGTACTAATTATGTGCATATCCATTTTACTTTGGGCACGCCGGACTCTCCAAAACCGTCACCTCTGCTGCCGCTCTGGACAAAAAATGTGCTTTTCTTTCAAAAACAAGGACATTTCTATGTACGTATGAATATTTTTTTACTGCTCTTTAGGGATGAAATTATTGTTTGGATAACTATTTTTTCACTCTTTATGCGATGCGTAATGCAAAGAACACAGGAAGAAGAAAGACAATTTAATTATCACAGTGAATTATTGTAATGTTTGTTTATGTGTCAATTAATCCCATAAGGGAGGGTTTGCCAACTGCCGATTTGGCACAAAAATAACATTTAATTAATTCATTCATTCATTCATTCATTCATTCATTTAGTCAGAAGATATGTGCTTCAGTTAGAACAACGTTCTCTCATCTCTTCGGTCTCAGCTAGCTAGCCAGCCAGTAGCTACTGAAATGGCTAGCCAGCCAAGCTAACTACAGAAACAAAACCCATCAAATACACATGCTGGAAATAAACACTTCTTCTAATATCATTACTTATATCAACATTGTTTGATTGCCAATTCACTAAATATACTGTTAAATAACTCTGACTGACACCCAATAGGTTAAAAATGCTGAGCGCTAATGCTAGCTTATTAGCCAACCTTTATGCTGAGGGAGACTAGCTACAATAGTTAGATACCACCAACCCTGTACAAACCTGTGGTTAACTCTGACGTTTTGCTGAGTGATGACATTGACATCTAACCGGTGCTGTGGGGGTGGGGGAGGTCACTTCCAGGGCTTCTTTCAGTGCCGGCTAACGCCGGGCACATTACATTGTATTGTTTTTTTTTTTTTTACAAAAATGTGTCAGTAAAACATGTTTTTTAAATACTACATAGCGCAAGTGATGGAAGCTCTAAAGGTTTGTGGCTGGATGAAAAGCATCCGGGGCTGAAGCCCCAGAAGCCCAGGCCTAATGACGCCACTGCTTTAGAGGCTTCTAGTGCTCAGAGGGGGGTCTAAATAGAGGGAGAAAGAGAAGGAGGGAGAGTGTAAACAGTGTTTTTCAGAAAGGAGCAGCTTTTAACCTTACCACGCACCATTGGGATTAGCAATTTAAAGGGAGAACTGATAGGCATTTGATTTGGGCCTTTGAGAGAATGTATCTTTCATTCTAAAATCGTCAAGCCATGTCTGAGACAGCAGCAAACATCACAACAGACTTAGTTTCACAGATGTCCATTTAACATCAATCTCTGTTTAGAATATTTACACGTACAAGGAAAACATTTGATTAATCTGGCGTCCTTTTGTGTGTTACAGGGTACGATGTGCTTATGCATATCTTTTCCTTGCGTCATTGAGATGATAGGTTCATGTTTAAACATATTTAAATGCAGGCCTACTGAATGTATGATGTGTGTGGGTCTATACATGTGTGCATTTGTATGTAGAGTATAACATGTACTGTATATTGAAGTATGCAAGTCTGATTTTCCACTAAAGTGTGTGCAACCATACTACTGAGGCTATTCTAGCACTACTAGTCACACCTACTGGGATACCAGTTCTTCCGTTACACGTGGAACCATTTGAACTGGGAAACCATTTTTCACAGAGCAGGCTGACTGGGAAACTCCTACAGGGATGTCAAATGGGCATATTGGAAATAGTGAATGAACTGGGTGAGAGAGAAGAAATTGGTTAGCAGGTCCCCAGCGGTCAGAACTAGGGTTGCGAAGGGATGGTATGTTACTGGTAACCTACGGTAGTTTACCATTAAACTACCAGAATTTGCGTAACCTTCAAGAATTTTGTGTAGTTTTTATCACAAGACATCTAGTAGCCGGTTACAGTACCTCAGATTATTACAGGTAGATGACATGTTAATTACCAAAATTACTGAACGCTCCAATAACTTTTGTTAAAATACCGGTAGCTTTGTAACCCTAACTAGGAAACAGACGTGCAGGCCAGCCTAACAGGGAGACAGTCGTATGCAGGGCGCAGGACAGCATAACTGGGAGACAAACGTATGCAGGACGCAGGCCAGCCTAACTGGGGGACAAACGTATGCAGGCGCAGGCCATCCTAACTAGGGGACAAATGTATGCAGGACGCAGGCCAGCCTAACTGGGGGACAAACGTATGCAGGCGCAGGCCATCCTAACTAGGGGACAAATGTATGCAGTGCGCAGGCCAGCCTAACTGGGGGACAAACGTATGCAGGGAGCAGGCCATACTAACTGGGGGACAAACGTATGCAGGGCGCAGGCCATCCTAACTAGGGGACAAACGTATGCAGGGTGCAGGCCATACTAACTGGGGGACAAATGTATTCAGTGACAAGGCCAGCCTACCTGGGGGACAAACGTATGCAGGGCGCAGGCCATACTAACTGTGGGAAAAATGTATGCAGGGTGCAGGCCATCCTAACTAGGGGACAAACAGAAGAGAGGACTAGGGAAAACTCTCCCAGGTTAGTTGTAATTCTGTCTATGAAAATGAAATATGGACAATGTGTTGAACGTAGAAAATAGTAAAGACACACACATGCAGACACTCACTCACAAGCACACACACAGAGAGAGGCTTATCAGTTTGAGCATTAAAATGCAATTTTAAGTCCATCTGCTATGTAGGCCAAGTCCTATTTTAGTGATGGACATATTGTCTGGGGTAGGTCAGCTGGGGAGGGTCAGCTTCTGTGGCACACAGAGATTACTCACGTATTAGTCTGTTAATGCCCTCACTTTGCTGCATGGAACTGTTGGTACCCAGACACACACATACTACACACACAAACACAAACATTAAAATGCAGCAGCATAAGTCATTTCAATTTACAGATTGGATGTGATTTACTTTTGTAACAAAGTTTGTGATGCAATGGCAGGAATATAAACAAATTGCAGAAACCAGGCAAAAGCAATATATCAATCTTACGAAAATCACTTTCTGCATTTGTGATGGTGGAGTCTGTACATGGGAATCAAATGTTATGGTGAAATGTCTACTTCTGGTAACTCTACCTCTCCATCCTCCACCCCCTCAGTGTTTCCCTGGTAACTCTACCTCTCCACCCCCAACCCCCCACCACCCACCCCCCTCAGTGTCTCCTTGGTAACCCTACCTCTCCATCCTCCACCCCCTTAGTGTTTCCTTAGTAAATCTACCTCTCCATCATCCACCCCTCAGTGTTTTCCTGGCATCTCTACCTCTCCACCCCCCATCCTCCCTTAATTTTTCCTTGGTAACTCTACCTCTCCATCCTCCACCCCCTCAGTGTTTCCCTGGTAACTCTACCTCTCCACCCCCCACCCCCCACCACCCACCCCCCTCAGTGTCTCCTTGGTAACCCTACCTCTCCATCCTCCACCCCCCTTAGTGTTTCCTTAGTAAATCTACCTCTCCATCATCCACCCCTCAGTGTTTTCCCGGCATCTCTACCTCTCCACCCCCCATCCTCCCTTAATTTTTCCTTGGTAACTCTACCTCTCCATCCTCCACCCCCTCAGTGTTTCCCTGGTAACTCTACCTCTCCATCCTCCATCCCTACCCCCTTAGTGTTTCCTTGGTAACTCTACCCTTCCATCCTCCACCCCCCTCAGTGTTTCCTTGGTAACTCTACCTCTCCATCCTCCACCCCCACAGTGTTTCCCTGGTAACTCTACCTCTCCACCCCTCCCACCCCCTTAGGTTTTTCCTGGTAACTCTTCCTCTCCAACCCCCATCCCCCACCCCTTTAGTGTTGCTCCTTGTAACTCTTCCTCTCCACCCCCCCCCCTTAGTGTTTCCCTGGTAACTCTACCTCTTCATCCTCCACCACATCATTGTTTCCCTGGTAACTCTACCTCTCCATCCCTCCACCCCCTTATTTTTTCCCTGGTAACTCTACCTCTCCATCCTCCATCCCTACCCCTTAGTGTTTCCTTGGTAACTCTACCCTTCCATCCTCCACCCCCCTCAGTGTTTCCCTGGTAACTCTTCCTCTCCACCCCCCACCCCCTTAGTGTTTCCTTGGTAACTCTACGTCTCCATCCTCCACTCCCTCAGTGTTTCCTTGGTAACCCTACCTCTCCATCCTCCACCCCCCTTAGTGTTTCCTTAGTAAATCTACCTCTCCATCCTCCACCCACCTCAGTGTTTCCCTGGGAACTCTACCTCTCCATCCTCCATCCCTACCCCCTTAGTGTTTCCTTGGTAACTCTACCCTTCCATCCTCCACCCCCCTCAGTGTTTCCCTGGTAACTCTTCCTCTCCACCCCCCACCCCCTTAGTGTTTCCTTGGTAACTCTACCTCTCCATCCTCCACTCCCTCAGTGTTTCCTTGGTAACCCTACCTCTCCATCCTCCACCCCCCTTAGTGTTTCCTTAGTAAATCTACCTCTCCATCCTCCACCCACCTCAGTGTTTCCCTGGTAACTCTACCTCTCCATCCTCTACCCCCTCAGTGTTTCCCTGGGAACTCTACCTCTCCATCCTCCATCCCTACCCCCTTAGTGTTTCCTTGGTAACTCTACCCTTCCATCCTCCACCCCCCTCAGTGTTTCCCTGGTAACTCTTCCTCTCCACCCCCCACCCCCTTAGTGTTTCCTTGGTAACTCTACCTCTCCATCCTCCACTCCCTCAGTGTTTCCTTGGTAACCCTACCTCTCCATCCTCCACCCCCCTTAGTGTTTCCTTAGTAAATCTACCTCTCCATCCTCCACCCACCTCAGTGTTTCCCTGGGAACTCTACCTCTCCATCCTCCACCCACCTCAGTGTTTCCCTGGTAACTCTACCTCTCCATCCTCTACCCCCTCAGTGTTTCCCTGGGAACTCTACCTCTCCATCCTCCACCCCCCTTAGTGTTTCCCTGGTAACTCTACCTCTCCACCGCCAGTGTTTCCCTGGTAACTCTACCTCTCCACCCCCACCCCACTCCCTCAGTGTTTCCTTTCGTCATCCCTCCTCCCCACCTGTGAGTCACCACAACAATTAAACTTAGACCAGACAGAAAGAAGGGAGGAAGGGAGAAAGAGAAAGAGGGGAGAGGTGGAGTGCGCAAGAGAGAGAAGGAGAGAGAGAGAGATAATTTTTTTACATTTATTTTTATTTAACCTTTATTTAACTTGGCAAGTCAGTTAAGTACAAATTCCTATTCACCATGACAGGCCTACCCTGGCCAAACCCGGATGACACTGGGCCAATTGTGCGCCGCCCTATGGGACTCCCAATCACGGCAGGGTTTGGAGAGAGAGAGAGAGAGAATATAAAATTCCTATTTTCCTCTCCTTCGTTCTCCTATATAAATCTCAACATTCCCATGTACAAACCCCAAAGGCAATTTAAGGAAACTCCATGACACTAGATGAAACTAGGCCAAGATGAAATATGGCTTCAATATAAAAACAACACTTCAGAAGCACTACAGGGGTACATTGTAAACTAGTGTGTGTGTGTGTGTGTGTGTGTGTGTGTGTGTGTGTGTGTGTGTGTGTGTGTGTGTGTGTGTGTGTGTGTGTGTGTGTGTGTGTGGGCGTGCACAGGGAGGGACACCAAATGGATTGCGTCTGGTTAAGTGCACTATCAAGATTTACCTAAATGAGGGCACTTCTCTACAGTAAGATAGTGTCTCTTATTGTGTGCCTTAATTGTGTGAGTGTGTAAGTTTGTGTGTGTGCGAGCGAGCGTCTGTGTGTGTGAGTTTGTGCGAGTGAGCGTCTGTGTGTGTGTGAGTGAGTTTGTGTGTTTGCGAGCGTCTGTGAGTGAGTGAGTGAGTGAGTTGTGTGTGCGAGCGTCTGTGTGTGTGAGTGTGTAAGTTTGTGTGTGTGTGCGAGCGTCTGTGTGTGTTCCCTTGTTTAATTACCGTGTGTTTGGCGCATATTGATGTTGTTCCTCATCGTATAACACATTTTTCCACTGATAAGTCCTCATTCACACACACATACACACACAAACACACACAGACACAATGTGTGGAACCCAACATATCGCGCTGTTGAGACCTTAGTCTTTACAGCACACAACTCAATTAGAGATTACTTTGGCCTTTGCCTTCCTGGCTGTTTATTTGCATACATTTTTGTATGGTGTGTGGATTCATCTTTTTCCTCGTTCGGGCCTAGCCCGAACCAGGAAGACTGCTCTAGACCATTATTCCTCCTAAACCAAACTTTACAGTTGGCACTATGCATTCGGGCAGGTAGCTTTCTCCTGGCATCCGCCACATCCAGATTTGTCCGTTGGACTGCCAGATGGAGAAGCGTGATTCGTCACTCCAGAGAATGCGCTTCCACTGAGTCCAATGGCAGTGACCTTAACACCACTCCAGCTGAAACTTGGCATTGCGCATGGTGATCTTAGCTTTGTGCGTGGCAGCTCTGCCGTGGAAACCCATTTCATGAAGCTCCCGACGAACAGTTATTGTGCCGACGTTGCAGAAATGTGTGTGTGACCTTAATTTTAACATATATACCTACAGTGAGGGAAAAAAGTATTTGATCCCCTGCTGATTTTGTACATTTGCCCACTGACAAAGAAATGATCAGTCTATAATTTTAATGGTAGGTTTATTTGAACAGTGTGAGACAGAATAACAACAAAAAAATCCAGAAAAACGCATGTGAACATTTTTATAAATTGATTTGCATTTTAATGAGGGAAATATTTATTTGACCCCCTCTCACTCAGAAAGATTTCTGGCTCCCAGGTGTCTTTTATACAGGTAACGAGCTGAGATTAGGAGCACACTCTTAAAGGGAGTGCTCCTAATCTCAGCTTGTTACCTGTATAAAAGACACCTGTCCACAGAAGCAATCAATCAATCAGATTCCAAACTCTCCACCATGGCAAAGACCAAAGAGCTCTCCAAGGATGTCAGGGACAAGATTGTAGACCTACACAAGGCTGGAATGGGCTACAAGACCATCGCCAAGCAGCTTGGTGAGAAGGTGACAACAGTTGGTGCGATTATTCGCAAATGGAAGAAACACAAAAGAACTGTCAGTCTCCCTCGGCCTGGGGCTTCATGCAAGATCTCACCTCGTGGAGTTGCAATGATCATGAGAACGGTGAGGAATCAGCACAGAACTACACGGGAGGATCTTGTCAATGATCTCAAGGCAGCTGGGACCATAGTCACCAAGAAAACAATTGTTAACACACGTACACCGTGAAGGACTGAAATGCTGCAGCACCCACAAGGTCCCCGTGCTCAAGAAAGCACATATACATGCCCGTCTGAAGTTTGCCAATGAACATCTGAATGATTCAGAGGACAACTGGGTGAAAGTGTTGTGGTCAGATGAGACCAAAATGGAGCTCTTTGGCATCAACTTAACTCGCTGTGTTTGGAGGAGTAGGAATGCTGCCTATGACCCCAAGAACACCATCCCCACCGTCAAACATGGAGGTGGAAATATTATGCTTTGGGGGTGTTTTTCTGCTAAGGGGACAGGACAACTTCACCGCATCAAAGCGACGATGGACGGGGCCATGTACCGTCAAATCTTGGGTGAGAACCTCCTTCCCTCAGCCAGGGCATTGAAAATGGGTCGTGGATGGGTATTCCAGCATGACAATGACCCAAAACACACGGCCAAGGCAACAAAGGAGTGGCTCAAGAAGAAGCACATTAAGGTCCTGGAGTGGCCTAGCCAGTCTCCAGACCTTAATCCCATAGAAAATCTGTGGAGGGAGCTGAAGGTTCGAGTTGCCAAACATCAGCCTCGAAACCTTAATGACTTGGAGAAGATCTGCAAAGAAGAGTGGGACAAAATCCCTCCTGAGATGTGTGCAAACCTGCTGGCCAACTACAAGAAACGTCTGACCTCTGTGATTGCCAACAAGGGTTTTGAAACCAAGTACTAAGTCATGTTTTGCAGACGGGTCAAATACTTATTTCCCTCATTAAAATGCTAATCAATTCATAAAAAGTTTCACATGCGTTTTTCTGGATTTTTTTGTTGTTATTCTGTCTCTCCCTGTTCAAATAAACCTACCATTAAAATTATAGACTGATCATTTCTTTGTCAGTGGGCAAACATACAAAATCAGCAGGGGATCAAATACTTTTTTCCCTCACTGCATATTCTCAATTATTCTCAATTATTATAACCCATTATATACCCGATATACAGTGAGTGCACAACACATAAAGAACACCTTCTCTTTCCGTGACATAGACTGACCAGGTGAATCCTGGTGAAAGCTATGATCCCTTATTAATGTTACTCAATCAGTGTAGATTTTATTTATATTGAATTTCTTATTTAACCTTTATTAACTAGGCAAGGGGAGGACAGGGAGGAGTCAGGTTAAAGAAGGATTTTTAAACATTTAGACAACTGAGACATGGACTGTGTACAGTATGTGCGCCATTCAGAGGGTGAATGGGCAAGATAAAAGATTTAAGTGCATTTTAATGGGGTATGGTAGTATATGTCAAGAACTGCAACGCTACTGTATTTTTTACGCTCAACAGTTTCTCTGTATATCAAGATTGTTCCACCACCCAAAATACATCCAGCCAACTTTACACAACTTTGGGAAGCATTGGAGTCAACATGGGCCAGCATCCCTGTGGAATGCTTTTGACACCTTGTAGAGTTTATGCCTCAACGAATTGAGGCGTGCAACTCAATATTAGGAAGGTGTTTCTAATGTTTTGTAGACTCAGCCTCCACTGTTTCTAATATATTCTATATATTACATGTGTGCACTCTGTGAATCAGAAGAATGTATGTACTGTGTTGGAATCCTCATTCCTGTTCAGAAACCAGAAACAACAGTGAAAACGGACAAGAAAAAGGACAAGACGAATTCCTCTAACTACTGATTCTGGACCAAGACGTTCTGAAACTTGAGTTGTTGACCAGATTGAACCATGTATTTTTAAGTGTCATATCTGCGCTCTTAGTACCATGTCAGCTCTCACCTAAGGTCTAAGGTCCCTGGGCTTTGTTTATACTAAGCTAAAATATGGAATTGTTTTAATATGGGTAAACCAAGGATTATTTTGCTATTTTACAGTATTTTTTATTTTAGGACCCCGGTAAATATAAAAATATACTTAAAAAAAGATTTGATGAAACATTGAATTTGGCCTGCTATTAGCCCATAAAACGCATGAAATAACAGATTCATACATTAAAAAATATAAAAATAAAATACATCTAGGGGAAGTGTCTGTCCTATATTTTGAAGTGTCTGTCCTATATCAGATAGATATAAGAAAGCTTAGCTTCAGATGAGTCCCGTGAGACCTGTGAAGAATACCATCTAGAGATTCTCATCTCTCCATATTAGTCATATTCGTTTGTCGTCCAAACAATTGGGAGGTTACAGGTGTTTTCGTGAGAAGACCTATTTGCGGGATGTCTCCTGGTCTGACAAACAGCTCTGCTCTTACGGAGGTCTACATTGTTTTGTTGTTTCCTGTTTGGACCCCAGGAAGAGTAGACGCTGCCTCGAAAGCAGCTATTTGGGGATCCTAATAAATACTAAACAGTTCCACCACAGACGCAGAAAGCCAACAACGGCGGATGCAGTGGATTGAGATGCAGCCCATGGAAAAAACATACAGTATCTAGCTTAAACAGACACATTTTTATGGGAAATTTTTAATTATGCTAATTAGATTTCTGCAGGCACAGTGACATCTGTTTATGGAATATTTGGTAAAAAAAAAATTCACCTGTCAACTCCAAATGTATGGGCAGTTTTTGGCCCACCCATTGAGTGTGACTTGGAAGCATATACGACATGTAGATCTTGACATTTTCAAGGTGTTTTCAAGATGTATGTTGAAGCGCAACCATTCCACCGTGGTGTTTTAATATAATATTGGACCTGGAAAACCTGTCAGAGATTCCTTGAGCCGTCTCATCTCTCCTCTATGAATCTGAAGTCAATATTTCATGTGTTTGTGCTTGTGTACCTCTTCTGGCCACAGTCAGCTCTCCAGAACTACAATTCACAGCAACACCCTGGCTTTTCTCTCCTCTGCGTACTTCCTACCTCCCTTTTTACCTCCCAAGCCTAACGAAAGAGGAAAGAAGAGACGGTGAGATAGGAAGGGGCTTGGGAAAGACAATGTAGATAAATAGAGGGTAGAGACTTAGAGGAAATGGGAGTAGGGAAAGCAAGAAAGACAATGATGGAAAATCTGTCCTATTTATTTATGTATAGTGGAAGTGTCATCCATCTCTATCTCTCTGTGTTCCCTCGGAGAGGGAAAGGGCAGGAATGACTGGTCGAGGAAAAAACAACTGATGGAAATAGAGAATACTGTAAAAGAGAAGGGATGATGACCAGGTGCCAAGGTGACCAGGTAAAACGTGAGATTTTTAACTGTCATTCTGAACTACTATACTGTTCTTAATCTCTGCCGCACCCTCTTACTAAAATATAAGCCTAACAATGTAAGAATTTCAAAGATTTTACTGAGTTACAGTTCATATAGACATAAATTCATTAGGCCCTAATCAATGGATTTCACAAGACAGAAAATGCAGTTATGCATCTGTTGGTCACAGATACCTTTAAAAAAAGGTAGGAGCGAAGATCAGAAAACCAGTCAGTATCTGGTGGGACAACCATTTGCCTCATGCAGCATGACACATCTTCTTTGCATAGAGTTGATCAGGCTGTTGATTGTGGCCTGTGGAATGTTGTCCCACACTTTTTAAATAGCTGTGCGAAGTTGCTGGATATTGGTGGGAACTGGAACACGCTGTCGTACAGGTCGATCCAGACCTTCCCAATCATCTTCAATGGGTGACATGTCTGGTGAGTATACATGCCATGGAAGAACTGGGACATTTTCAGATTCCAGGAATTGTGTACAGATCCTTGCGACATGGGGATGCGCATTATCATGCTGAAACATAAGGTGATGGCGGAAAATGAATGGCACGACAATGGGCCTCATGACCTCTTTACTTTATCTCCGCGCATTTGCCATCGATTAAATGCAATTGTGTTCATTGTCCATAGCTAATGTCTGCCCATACCATAACCCTACTCTGTTCACAATGCTGACATCAGCAAACCACTCGCCCACACGACACCATACAAATGGTCTGCGGTTGTGAGGCCGGTTGGACATACTACCAAATTCTCAAAAACTACGTTGGAGGTGGCTTATAGTAGATAAATTAATAGTAAAGGTGGAAATTAAAGGTGCTTTGCTATTCATGGGCAGCGGAATGACCATTCCCACCATTCAGGCCTGAGGGCACACACTGCCTACTAGGCTTTAATTGAAGATGTGGTAAATAGGAGTCAAAACGTATTCCGCTACCAACCTCAGTAATTGACTATCCAGGTTGTCGGTAGCAGGTGGTTTGTCCTCATTTATAGACAGCAATAATTGTTTTACCTGCAGTTTTACCTCCCTCAAACTTGTGTGACAAAACTGCACATTTTGACCTTTTATTGTCCCCAGCACAAGATGCACCTGTGTAGTGATAATGCTGTTCAATCTCACGAACAGGGATGTAAACACATTTGTCCACACATTTTGAGAGAAATAAGCTTTTCGTGCATTATGAAACATTTCTGGGATCTCTTATTTTAGCTCATGAAACATGGGATCAACGCTTTACATGTTGTGTTTATATTTTTGTTCAGTGTACTGTAGATTCATCAATATGTTATTACCTATGGGGTTGGGTAGGTTACTTTAAATATGTAATCCGTTACAGTTATAAATTACCTGTCAAAAATCGTAATCAGTAGCGTAACTTTTGGATTACCCAAACTTAGTAAAGTTACATTCAATTACTTTTTGATTACTTTCCATTTAAGAGGCATTAACCTCTTAGGGCTAGGGGGCAGTGTTTGGAAGTACGGAGAGTCTGACGTGCCCAAAGTAAACTGCCTGTTACTCAGTTATATGTTACCTGTCCAGAATTATAATCAGTAGCGTAACTTTTGGATTACCTAAACTCAGAAAAGTAATCTGATTACATTCAATTACTTTTAGATGACTTTCCAATTAAGAGGCATTAAAAGAAGACAAAAATGTGTGTTACCATTTGAACGACATCTATTGCTGTATAATACAATGTTAGAGTTTACATAGCTGGACCAGGTGATGCCCTTGCCCTCCGTTCTGCTAGCTAACGTTCAATCGCTAGAAAATAAATGGGATGAACTGAAAGCACGTATATCCTACCAACGGGAAGTTGAAAACTATAATGTTGTATGCTTCACCGAGTCGTTGATGAACGATGACATTAAGAAGATAGAGCTGGCGGGTTACACATTCTATCGGCAAGACAGAACAGCAGCCTCTGGTAAGACACGTTGCGGGTGGCCAATGTATTTATATAAACAACAGTTGGTGCATGATATCTAAGGAAGTCTCAAAGTTTTGCTCGTCTGAGATGGAGTATCTTATGATAAGCTGCAGACCTCACTATTTACCAAGAGAGTTTTAATCAATTTTTTTCATAGCAGTCTAAATACCACCACAGAGCGAGGTTGGAACTCAAACCGCACTAAATGAGCTGTATTCCGCCATAAGCAAACAGGAAAACATTCATCCAGAGGCGGTGTTCCTAGTGGCCGGTGACTTGAATGCAGCGAAACTTAAATCAGTTGTACCTCATTTCTATCATGTTAAATGTGCAACCAGAGGTAAAACAATTCTAGACCACCTTTACTCCACACACAGAGACTCATACAAAGCTCTCCCTCACCCTCCATTTGGCAAATCTGACCATAACTCTATCCTCCAGATTCCTTTAACAAGCTAAAATTAAAGCAGGAAGCACCAGTGACTCTGTCTATAAAAAAGTGGTCAGATGAAGCAGATGCTAAACTACAGGACTATTTTGCTAGTACAGACTGTAATACGTTCCGTGATTCTTCGGATGCCATTGAGGAGTACACCACATCAGTCACTGGCTTTATCAATAAGTGCATCGAGAACGTCGTCCCCACAGTGACTTTACGTATATACCCTAACCAGAAGTCATGGATTACAGGCATCATTCGCACTGAGCTAAAGGATAGAGCTCTCGCTTTCAAGGAGCGGGACTCTAACCCGGAAGCTAATAAGAAATCCCAATATGCCCTCCGACGAACCATTAAACAGGCGAAGAGTCAATACAGGACTAAGATCGAATCGTACTACATAAGCTCGTCGGATGTGGCAGGGCTTGCAAACTATTACAGACTACAAAGGTAGGCACAGCCGAGAGCTGCCCAGTGACACGAGCTAAATAACTATGCTCGCTTCGAGGCAAGTAACACTGAAACATGCATGAAAGCATCAAAGAAGAGTTGCAAAGAAAAAGCCTTATCTCAGACTGGCCAATAAACTATAAAATATTAAGATGTGCAAAAGGAACTCTGCCTAGAAGGTCAGCATCCCGGAGTCGCCTCTTCACTGTTGACATTGAGACTGCTGTTTTGCGGGTACTATTTAATGAAGCTGCCAGTTGAGGACTTGTGAGGCGTCTGTTTCTCAAACTAGACACTCTAATGTACTTGTCCTCTTGCTCAGTTGTGCACCGTGGCTTCCCACTCCTCTTTCTATTCTGATTAGAGCCAGTTTGCGATATTCTGTGAAGGGAGTAGTACACAGCATTGTACGAGACCTTCAATTTCTTGGCAATTTCTTGCATGGAATAGCCTTAATTTCTCAGAAAAATTATAGACTGACGAGTTTCATAAGAAAGTATTTTTTTCTGGCCATTTTGAGCCTGTAATCAAACCCACAAATGCTGATGCTCCAAATACTCAAGTCTAAAGGCCAGTTGTATTGCTTCTTTAATCAGGACAACAGTTTTCAGCTGTGCTAACATAATTGCAAAGAGGTTTTTTAGTGATCAATTAGCCTTTTAAAATTATAACCTTGGATTAGCTAACATAACGTGCTATTGGAACACAGGAGTGATGGTTGCTGATAATTGGCCTCTGTACGCCTATGTAGATATACAATTTTCCAGCTACAATAGTCATTTACAACATTAACAATGTCTTTCTGATCAATTTGATGTTATTTTAATGGACAACAAATAGCTTTTCTTTTAAAAACAAAGACATTTTTAAGAGACCCTAAACGTTTGAACGGTAGTGTATATACAGTCCAGTCAAAAGTTTGGACACACCTACTCTGCATTGTAGAATACTAGTGGATAGATCAAAACTATGAATTAACACATTGAATCATCTAGTAACCAAAAAAGTGTTAAACAATCAAAATATATGTTTGATTTTATATTCTTCAAAGTAGCCATCCTTTGCCTTGATGACAGCTTTACACACTCTTGGCAAAGAAAAACCCTGGAATGAGTAGGCATGTCAAAACTTTTGATTGGTACTGTATATATCTACAGTATGTATACTGTATAGACATCCCTAAATGGATGTAGCAACTACAGATTTCCCCTTTAATTCTATTAAAAGTGTACGAGTTTGAGCATGTGTCCATTAGGCCTGTGGATTCTTTTTATCACCATGAATAAGTGATATTCGTATCGCCGTTGACTATACCACCGCTGTTATCTTTACCTCCAAGTGTTTATTTAAGTTGGATCATCTTTGGATGCCGACAGCAGCCGCACCATTGAAAGACATAGCTTTGACTGTAGCCTACAAAAGCCTATTCCTGCTCTTTTCCCGCGATCCATCAAACACATTTGGTGTGTCGTCATAGTGTTCTTTGACTTGTGGTCAGACTCGCTCAGGTGTAAAAAATGTTAACCTTTTTTCAATGCTGATTTGAATGTCATTGAGAAAACGGAGCAGTGTAAAAATAAATCACAAACATCCTCTCTGAATTGAATCCGTTACTCCCCAACCCTGATTATCTACAAATATAGCAATCACTATTGAGCTATTTAAGTTGTTTGGTGGGGGCTGAGTAACCTACTAAGTGAGCAGATCTTCAGCTCTTTATTGATCTAAGATGGCATCCATTAGTCTTGCCACGGTACAAGCTCTGATTCTATGTCTCTCTCTTTTGTTGGTGTTGTTCATACAGAGGTCGACATGTTCACATTTGGAACTACTAAACATGTATGAAATTTCTTCTTCCACTTACTGATAGGCATGTGGCCATCAAGAAACGGACTGTTACAACTGCCAAATCCCCATGGATAGATGATGAATTTAGAAATTGTATGGCTGAGAGGAATGAGGCGAAGGAAATAACAAATAATTCTGACAACACAGCAGATTGGCAAACATACAACATATGATAAATCACGTAACTAAATTTAACAAAAACGAAGAAGAAACAATACTATGGAACAAAGATAAATTATATAAAGAATTATATTAAAAATCTTTGTAGTACTTTAAACAAAATTCTAGGCAAAAAAGCGAACTCCGCTTCATCCTTCATTGAGGCAGATGGCCAAACACTTTTTTGGTGAAAAGATTAGTAAACTTAGGCATGACATACAACCAACAAACGTTGAGCCTTCATATTCATGCATAACGGAGCAAATAATGAAAGACGAACACTGTAGTTTTTAATAGTGAGGAAGAGGTGAAAATAGTAATGCTATCTCTAAATAAGGACAAACCACCTGGTACGGACAACCTGGATAGTAAATTACTGGGATTGGTTTAGACTCCTATTTGCCACGTCTTCAATTTAAGCCTAGTAGATGGTGTGTGTGCCCTCAGGCCTGGAGGGTGGGAAAGGTCCTTCTCTTGCCCAAGAATAGCAAAGCATCTTTTAATGGTTAAAACAGCTGACCAATCCGCCTGTTACTGGTACTTAGCACACTTTTGAAAAAATTGTGGTTGACCAAATACAATGTTATTTTACAGAAAACAAATGTATAAAATACTTTCAGCATGCTTATAGGGAAGATCACTCAATATGCTCGGCATTGACACAAATGACTGATGATTGGCTGATAGAAATTGATAATAAGAAGATTGTGGGAGCTGTTTTGTTAGACTTCAGTGCGGCTTTTGATATTGATTATAACCTACTGCTAAAAAAACATCAGGAGTTAAGGATTTACGTCCTGTGGCTTATCATGGATTGAGAGTTACCTATCTAATATAACACAGAGGGTTTTCTTTAATGGAAGCATCTCTAATGCACATTCAGTTGAGTGTGGTGTACCTCTGGTGTAGCGCAGAGAAGCCAGCTTGGGCCATTATTGTTTTCTATTTTTACTAAAGACCTTCCACTGACCTTGAATAAAGCCTGTGGGTCTATGTACGCTAACGACTCAACAGTATACACGTCGGCTACAACAGTAAAATATATAACTGACACCCTTAACATAGAGCTCCAGTCAGTTTTAGAATGGGTAACCAGCAATAGGCTGCTGCTAAATATCTCAAAAACAAAAAAGGATATTCTTGGGACAAATCACTCGCTCAACCCTAAACCTCATCTAGATGTATTATTGATTAACGTGGCGATTAAAAATAATAAACTGCTGGATGTAACCCTAGATAAAGGTTTTCATGGACACAACATACAGACTCAGTGGATGCTAAAATGGGAAGAGGTCTGTCCATGTTGCTCTGTTTTCTTGGCATGACATTCAACCAGACAGGTCCTACAAGCCCTAGTTTTGTTGCACCTGGTGTACTGCCAAGTTGTGTGGTTATGTGCGGCAAAGAGAAACGTAGGTAAGTTGCAGTTGTTCCAGAACAGAGCAGCACGTCTTGCGCTTAGATGTACACATAAGACGAATGTCAAAGACATGTACAGCGCATTTGGGAAAGTATTCAGACCCTTTGACTTTTTCCACATTTTGTTACGTTACAGCCTTATTCTTAAACGTATGTTTTAATAAATGTTTGCACATTTATATAATAAAAAAAACTAAAATACCAGGCCCTTTGCTATTGGACTGAAAATTGGAGTCCACCTGTGGTAAATTCAATTGATTAGACATGATTTGGAAAGGCACGCACCTGTCTATACATGTCAGAGCAAAAATCAAGCATTGAGGTCAAAGGAATTGTCCGTAGAGGTCCGAGACAGGATTGTGTCGAGGCACAGATTTGGGGATGGGTACCTAAACATTTCTGCATTTTTTAAGGTCCCTAAGAACACAGTGGGCTCCATTAATCTTAACTTCTTAGGGAGCGGCTGCATAGGTGACGGTTTTGGAGAGTCTGGCGTGCCCAAAGTAAAATGCCTGCCACTCAGGCCCAGAAAATAGGAAATAGAAAATAATTAGTACTATTGGATAGGAAACACTCTGAAGTTTCTAAGAGTCTTAAAATAATGTATGTGAGTATAACAGAACTGATATAGCAGGCGAAAACCCGAGGAAAATCCATGCGGATTTGCAGTTATTTTTGTAAATGACCATCTTCTCCATTGTGCCTATTGCATACAATGTTATGTAGGACTGAGACTGCAGTACCTATGGCTTCCACTAGATGTCAACAGTCTCTATATAAAGACTGGGATCGATTGGAGTAAGAGGAACGGATAGGAACAGGAAATGGTCAGGGGACCACTTTTGTAAACAAGGTTTGACCCGTGCGAGATTGTGAACGCGCACCACTTTATTTTTCTTTCCTATCGTTCACGTTATTGTCCGGTTGAAATATTACAGCAAATATCCACAAAAGGATACTAAAGGATACATTACAAATGATGTTTGATTTGTTTGAAAAAAGTGTATAGGTATAATTTGAACGTGTTCTCTTCACGGTTCAATGGGCGACTCAACGGTGGATTTTATGATCATAACGCGCCAACCAAACGGAGATTCATGGATATAATACATTACTTTTTCAAACAAAAGAACCATTGGATGTCTTCGTTGGACACTTGGGAAGCCCTCAGTAAAAGTTATTTGAAAGGTAAGGGATTTTATATTAGCGATTTTATGCGTTTTGTGAGACCCGGTTTGGTTATGGATTTATGCTAATGCATAAAATATGAGAGGGGCTATCCTCAAACAATCAAAGTTGTGCTTTCGCCGTAAAGCCTTTTTGAAATCTGACAACGTTGTGATATTGCCAAGAATGAGAGCTTTTGATGACAATGCAACACTTGTATATTGATGAATGTTTAATAATTCAACTTTTGGATTTTGAATTTGGCGCCTCATATTTCACCGGGTAGTGTCGGGAGTGGCGGCCAACTGCTCCCTAAGTACTTAACAATCTGACATCTCGCCCTTTGACCCCCAGGTTTGCATGATGTCGGCCCGTTTTTTATCGTTCAGCAGTCAGAACATTGAACTGCATTCGCTTGAAGGTGGTGTATCATCTGAGCCAGAGTAACAGCACCCCTAGTGAAGAGGAGAAGGTGGTGTGTAATCTGAGACAGAGTAACAGCACACCTAGTGAAGAGGAGGAGGTGGAGTATCATCGGAGCCAGAGTAAAAGCACCCCTAGTGAAGAGGAGGATGTGGTGTGTCATCTGAGCCAGAGTAACAGCACCCCTAGTGAAGAGGAGAAGGTGGTGTGTCATCTGAGCCAGAGTAACAGCACCCCTAGTGAAGAGGAGAAGGATCTGTATCATCTGAGCCAGAGAAACAGCACCCCTAGTGAAGATGAGATGGGGATGTGTCATCTGAGCCAGAGTAACAGCACCCCTAGTGAAGAGGAGAAGGTGGTGTGTCATCTGAGAAAGAGTAACAGCACCCCTAGTTTATAGGAGAAGGTGGTGTGTCTTCTCAGCCAGAGTAACAGCACCCCTAGTGAAGAGGAGAAGGTAGTGTGTCATCTGAGCCAGAGTAACACTACCCCTAGTGAATAGGATAAGGTGGTGTGTCATCTGAGCCAGAGTAACAGCACCGCTAGTGAAGAGGAGAAGGTGGTGTGTCATCTGAGCCAGAGTAAAAGCACCCCTAGTGAAGAGGAGAAGGTGGTGTGTCATCTGAGGCAGAGTAACAGCACCCCTAGTGAAGAGGAGAAGGTTTTGTATAATATGAGCCAGAGTAACAGCACCTCGAGTGAAGAGGAGAAGGTGGTGTGTCTTCTCAGCCAGAGTAACAGGGCCCCTAGTGAACAGGAGAAGGTGGTGTATAATATGAGCCAGAGTAACAGCACCCCGAGTGAAGAGGAGAAGGTGGGATGTCATCTGAGCCAGAGTAACACTACCCCTAGTGAAGAGGAGGAGGTGGTGTATAATATGAACCAGAGTAACAGCACCCCTAGAGAAGAGGAGAAGGTGGTGTATCATCTGAGCCAGAGTAACAGCACCCCTAGTGAAGAGGAGAAGGTGGTGTGTCATCTGACCCAGAGTAACACTTACCCGAGTGAAGAAGAGAAGGTGCTGTGTCATCTAAGACAGAGTAACAGCATCCCTAGTGAAGAGGCGAAGGTGGTGTGTCATCTGAGCCAGAGTAACAGCACCCCTAGTGAAGAGGAGAAGGTGGTGTGTCATCTGAGCCAGAGTAACAGCACCCCTAGTGAAGAGGAAATGGTGGTGTGTCATCTGAGCCAGAGTAACAGCACCCCTAGTGAATAGGAGAAGGTGGTGTGTCATCTGAGCCAGAGTAACAGCACCCCTAGTGAAGAGGAGTAGGCGGTGTGTCATCTGAGCCAGAGTAACAGCACCCCTAGTGAATAGGAGAAGGAGGTGTGTCATCTGAGCCAGAGAAACAGCACCCATAGTGAAGAGTAGAGGGTGGTGTGTAATCTGAGAAAGAGTAACAGCACACCTAGTGCATAGGAGAAGGTGGTGTGTCTTCTCAGCCAGAGTAACAGGGCCCCTAGTGAAGAGGAGAAGGTGGTGTGTCATCTAAGCCAGAGTAACAGCACCCCTAGTGAAGAGGAGAAGGTGGTGTGTCATCTGAGCCAGTGAAACAGCACCCATAGTGAAGAGTAAAGGGTGGTGTGTAATCTGAGAAAGAGTAACAGCTCCCCTAGTGAAGAGGAGAAGGTGGTGTGTCATCTGAGCCAGAGTAACAGCACCCCTAGTGAAGAGGAGAAGGTGGTGTGTCATCTGAGGCAGAGTAACAGCACCCCTAGTGAAGAGGAGAAGGTGGTGTGTCATCTGAGCCAGAGTAACAGCACCCCTAGTGAAGAGGCGAAGGTGGTGTGTCATCTGAGCCAGAGTAACAGCACCCCTAGTGAAGAGGAGAAGGTGGTGTGTCATCTGAGCCAGAGTAACAGCACCCCTAGTGAAGAGGAGAAGGTGGTGTGTCATCTGAACCAGTGTAACAGCACCCCGAGTGAAGAGGAAAAGGTGGTGTGTCATCTGAGCCAGGGTAACAGCACCCCTAGTGAAGAGGAGAAGGTGGTGTGTCATCTGAGCCAGAGTAACAGCACCCCTAGTGAAGAGGAGAAGGTGGTGTGTCATCTGAGGCAGAGTAACAGCACCCCTAGTGAAGAGGAGAAGGTGGTGTGTCATCTGAGCCAGAGTAACAGCACCCCTAGTGAAGAGGCGAAGGTGGTGTGTCATCTGAGCCAGAGTAACAGCACCCCTAGTGAAGAGGAGAAGGTGGTGTGTCATCTGAGCCAGAGTAACAGCACCCCTAGTGAAGAGGAGAAGGTGGTGTGTCATCTGAGCCAGAGTAACAGCACCCATAGTGAAGAGTAGAGGGTGGTGTGTCATCTAAGCCAGAGTTACAGCACCCCTAGTGAAGAGGAGAAGGTGGTGTGTCATCTGAGCCAGAGTAACAGCACCCCGAGTGAAGAGGAAAAGGTGGTGTGTCATCTGAGCCAGAGTAACAGCACCCCTAGTGAAGAGGAGAAGGTGGTGTGTCATCTGAGCCAGAGTAACAGCACCCCTAGTGAATAGGAGAAGGTAGTGTGTCATCTGAGCCAGAGTAACAGCACCCCTAGTGAATAGGAGAAGGAGGTGTGTCATCTGAGCCAGAGAAACAGCACCCCTAGTGAAGAGAAGGTGGTGTGTCATCTGAGCCAGAGTAACAGCACCCCTAGTGAAGAGGAGAAGGTGGTGTGTTATCTGAGCCAGAGTAACAGCACCCCTAGTGAAGAGGAGAAGGTGGTGTGTCATCTGAGCCAGTGTAACAGCACCCATAGTGAAGAGTAGAGGGTGGTGTGTAATCTGAGAAAGAGTAACAGCACCCCTAGTGCATAGGAGAAGGTGGTGTGTCTTCTCAGCCAGAGTAACAGCTCCCCTAGTGAAGAGGAGAAGGTGGTGTGTCATCTGAGCCAGAGTAACAGGGCCCCTAGTGAAGAGGCGAAGGTGGTGTGTCATCTGAGCCAGAGTAACAGCACCCCTAGTGAAGAGGAGAAGGTGGTGTGTCATCTGAGCCAGAGTAACAGCACCCCTAGTGAAGAGGCGAAGGTGGTGTGTCATCTGAGCCAGAGTAACAGCACCCCTAGTGAAGAGGAGAAGGTGGTGTGTCATCTGAGCCAGAGTAACAGCACCCCTAGTGAAGAGGAGAAGGTGGTGTGTCATCTGAGCCAGTGTAACAGCACCCTGAGTGAAGAGAAGGTGGTGTGTCATCTGAGCCAGAGTAACAGCACCCCTAGTGAAGAGGAGAAGGTGGTGTGTTATCTGAGCCAGAGTAACAGCACCCCTAGTGAAGAGGAGAAGGTGGTGTGTCATCTAAGCCAGAGTAACAGCACCCCTAGTGAAGAGGAGAAGGTGGTGTGTCATCTGAGCCAGTGTAACAGCACCCATAGTGAAGAGTAGAGGGTGGTGTGTAATCTGAGAAAGAGTAACAGCACCCCTAGTGCATAGGAGAAGGTTGTGTGTCTTCTCAGCCAGAGTAACAGGGCCCCTAGTGAAGAGGAGAAGGTGGTGTGTCATCTGAGCCAGAGTAACACTACCCCTAGTGAAGAGGAGAAGGTGGTGTGTCATCTGAGCCAGAGTAACACTACCCCTAGTGAAGAGGAGAAGGTGGTGTGTCATCTAAGCCAGAGTAACAGCACCCCTAGTGAAGAGGAGAAGGTGGTGTGTCATCTAAGCCAGAGTAACAGCACCCCTAGTGAAGAGGAGAAGGTGGTGTATAAAATGAGCCAGAGTAACAGCACCCCGAGTGAAGAGGAGAAGGTGGTGTGTCTTCTCAGCCAGAGTAACACTACCCCTAGTGAACAGGAGAAGGTGGTGTATAATATGAGCCAGAGTAACAGCACCCCGAGTGAAGAGGAGAAGGTGGGATGTCATCTGAGCCAGAGTAACACTACCCCTAGTGAAGAGGAGAAGGTGGTGTGTCTTCTCAGCCAGAGTAACACTACCCCTAGTGAACAGGAGAAGGTGGTGTATAATATGAACCAGAGTAACAGCACCCCTAGAGAAGAGGAGAAGGTGGTGTATCATCTGAGCCAGAGTAACAGCAACCCTAGTGAAGAGGAGAAGGTGGTATGTCATCTGAGGCAGAGTAACAGCACCCCTAGTGAAGAGGAGAAGGTGGTGTGTCATCTGAGCCAGAGTAACAGCACCCCTAGTGAAAAGGAGAAGGTGGTGTGTCATCTGAGCCAGAGTAACAGCACCCCTAGTGAAGAGGAGAAGGTGGTGTTTCATCTGAGCCAGAGTAACAGCACCCATAGTGAAGAGTAGAGGGTGGTGTGTCATCTAAGCCAGAGTTACAGCACCCCTAGTGAAGAGGAGAAGGTGGTGTGTCATCTGAGCCAGAGTTACAGCACCCCTAGTGAAAAGGAGAAGGTGGTGTGTCATCTGAGCCAGAGTAACAGCACCCCGAGTGAAGAGTAGAGGGTGGTGTGTCATCTGAGGCAGAGTAACAGCACCCCTAGTGAAGAAGAGAAGGTGCTGTGTCATCTGAGCCAGAGTAACAGCACCCCTAGTGAAGAGGAGAGAAGTAGAGCTAATTAGAAAGCAGATGAGCATCAAACCTCAGTTCTAGTAGTCATGGGACGGAACAGCGCGGAGGTAGAGAGAAGGGGGAGAGAGGGCAGAGGGAGGCAGGACAGAGAGGGTGTGGGGAGAGGGGGCAGAGGGGGAAGAGAGATGGGGTAGAGAGAGGGTGAGGTGGGAGAGAGGGCATAGGGGGGAGAGAGAGGGGGTACAGAGAGGTGGAGAGAGGGCAGAAGGAGACAGGTCATAGGGCGGAGTGAGAGGGGGGAGAGAGGGCAGAGGCAGGCAGGACAGAGGGAGGAGAGAGGGCAGAGGGATGCAGAACTGAGAGAGGAGAGAGGGCAGAGGCAGGCAGGACAGAGGGAGGAGAGAGGGCAGAGGGATGCAGAACTGAGAGAGGAGAGAGGGCAGAGGCAGGCAGGACAGAGGGAGGAGAGAGGGCAGAGGGAGGCAGGACAGAGGGAGGAGAGAGTGCAGAGGGAGGCAGGACAGAGGGAGGAGAGCGGGCAGAGGGAGGCAGGACAGAGGGAGGAGAGAGGGCAGAGGGAGGCAGGACTGAGGGAAGAGAGAGGGCAGAGGCAGGCAGGACAGAGGGAGGAGAGAGGGCAGAGGGAGGCAGGACAGAGGGAGGAGAGAGGGCAGAGGGAGGCAGGACTGAGGGAGGAGGGAGGGCAGAGGGAGGCAGGACTGAGGGGGGAGAGTGAGCGTGAGATGGAGCAATGGAGGGGATACAGTAAGTTATGAGAGAGGAGAGGAACAGGGAGAAGGAGAGGAAGAGAGTCACTGCTTGTGTGAGTGTTTTCAGTTTTGTAAGGCTTTCTGTATCACTATGGCTGTACTGCTGTTTAAATAGATTGGCTGTATCTCTATGTCTGTACTGCTGTTTAAATAGACTGGCTGTATCTCTATGGCTGTATTGCCGTGGAGAATGGATCAGATAAATAGACTGGGCCTGTAGAGGAACATATCAGCTTTGTGAAGTTTGTGACTAACTGTGCTGAGACAAAAGAGATCCTTGCTTTACCCAATATGGTTAAAGTGCTGCAGGCAATTTAAATTCAGCCCCACAAGATGGATTTGTGTGTGTGTGTGTGTGTGTGTGTGTGTGTGTGTGTGTGTGTGTGTGTGTGTGTGTGTGTGTGTGTGTAGCTACATCAAGGTTGTTATTTAATATCACACACCAGTGTAACTGAGGGGCTCACTAAGCCATACTCTTGTCTATATCTGTCAGTGTGATGTAACACTACCCTAAACACACAGAGGAGGAGAGGAGACAAGCCTGTTTGTTTTTAGTTTGCCCCCTTTCAATAAATAATAGTTGAGTGTACTCTCTGAGATGGTATTACATACACACCCGGTGGGAGACGAATGAAGAGGCCGTGAAAAGCACATCATATAGTACATCCGTTGGGGAAAACTCTAATTAAATGTTTTTATATGCATGCCAGCATAGTCACAACAGTAAACAATACATTAATTACACTATAACATGCTGACCACACTGCTTGCGTAATAAATGTACACATACATGTTATTCAGTCATTGCACCCGCACTGCTCTGCGTAGCTAGGCTCTAAAATAGAACTTGGTTCTATTGGTGACGCTTGACGCATTGCAAGACCGCCTCTTGTATCTCCTCATTGTTTTTTAGGAGCATTTACCCACGTGCCATCTGCTCATTGGTTTTTAGGAGCATTTACCCACGTGCCATCTGCTCATTGGTTTTTAGGAGCATATATCCACATGGGTGGTTGAAGAATGAACTGAGGTCCGCTCTCCAGTCCAGTTGGTTGTGGTAATGCACCTTAAAGTTGGTTGCCAACCACCATGTAAAGTCCAAAGAAGAAGTGGAAGTCTGAAGGAGGAGAGATTACTAGAAACTAACCCTTTTATCTTTGGATTAATTGTCGGAGTAGAGGACCTTGTGCATTTCAGGTAAAATAACAACCCAATGTTTTATATCCCAGGACAAATTAGCTCGCAACAGCAAGCTAGCTAGCTAAATTACCATAAATGTTTAATGCTTTTTGACCTGTCCCCAAACTAATATAATTAGTTCAGAGTTCGTTTTGATATTTCAACCTGCGTGTCCTGATCACTTCTGGTGTGGTGGGACAAAATCAACATGCGTGCAATGGTCAGCATGTAACGGTGACAAATGGTGGCCACAAACTGTTAAGGCCTACATAAAGCTGTCCCAACTGCAGAGCTTTCATTTCAGCACCATGGAGTGAATCCTTGCCACTGCTATACCTGCCTATTAGCAGAGCCTTGTCTGGCAGCGAAACAGTTCATTCAGCCTCATTTACTGCCATTTAAAAAAACATAGTCGATATGGCTGACTTGCTTAAAAAATGTGGTTTCTACCGACAATTTAGATGTACAAACTATGGCATAAGGGGACAATGAGCGGATAAGAGGCAATCCGTAATTTCGATTAAATCAAATCAAATCAAATTTATTTATAAAGCCCTTCTTACATCAGCTGATGTCACAGAGTGCTGTACAGAAACCCAGCCTAAAACCCCAAACAGCAAGCAATGCAGGTGTAAAAGCACGGTGGCTAGGAAAAACTCCCTAGAAAGGCCAAAACCTAGGAAGAAACCTAGAGAGGAACCAGGCTGTGAGGGGTGGCCAGTCCTCTTCTGGCTGTGCCGGGTGCAGATTAAACAGAACATGGACAAGATTTTAAAATGTTCATAAAACAGGCAGAACAGTTGAAACTGGAGAAGCAGCACGGCCAGGTGGACTCGGGACATCAAGGAGTCATCAGGCCAGGTAGGCCTTGAGGAATGGGGTCCTTATGCTCAGGTCCTCCTCAGAGAGAGAGAGAGAGAGAGAGAGAGAGAGAGAGAGAGAGAGAGAGAGAATACTTAAAGTCACACAGGACACCAGATAAGAGAAGAAATACTCCAGATATAACAGACGGACCATAGCCCCCCGACACAAACTACTGCAGCATAAATACTGGGGGCTGAGACAGGAGGGGTCGGGAGACACTGTGGCCCCGTCCGACGATAACCCCGGACAGGGCCAAACAGATTAAGCCATTAATGAACGAGTTAAGACAGAAGTAGTAAATAAAACAGTATTCGTCCAGCACTTTTGAAATGTACAGAGACAGAATTCAGAACATGGACTGTTCTTACAGTATTCAACCTGTATACCAAGTCAGAACCGTAGGATAAATAAAGGGTGCACATAAGCAGACTATGAAAATTATTACAATATTTGATCTTTAGGCTACATGTGCACCACCAAGTCAGAACAGTAGTCTAAGTTATGAGGAGAAAAGGGACCAAATGATTAGGGTGAGGCACATAGACTACTAACAGCTTACTACACAACATACATGTAGCATTACTTTCTAAGCTACAGTATCTCCCCGGAGATATGTATGCAGCAGCGTACATTACATTTTTGGTCTCACCTTGTTCTGCTGTGATCACATGAACAAGAAGGTGGCACGACGGTCCTTGTGGGCAAATTTTGTCTTCAAACTTTATCATCGAAGTCTGTCATTCTCCTTATTTATGATGCTTTCAAGACAACAGGGAACTTGGAAAAAACAAGGTTGAATCATGACGTCAGTGATTTTCAAGTCGGAGCTTTAGAAAGAGGCCAGAGTTCCCGACTTGGAATTCCGAGTTGGATGACGGTTCAAAACGTATTTTCCCAGTCGGAGCTCGTTTCTTCAGAGTTCCCAGTTGTTTTGAACTCACTAACGTCTGAGATTTCCCATTTCCGACTTTCCAGTTGTTTTGAATGAGGCAGAGGTCATGCTGGATTGACAGCATGGCCAATGTATTCACACTTTTCTGGCAAATGGCATGTGAATGTTTATCCTTTTAAGCTTGGAAAAGAGCCCCTTAAACCCAGACATGGACCAGATACCCACTCCACTGAATAGCAGGCTAGTGATTGCTTTGCAACGAATGCAGTTAGCCACTGATTCCTTTCAAAACACTCATTGTTGAATATGCGATTTCCAACCTGTTGTGTAATGTTTATGTCCAATTGCCGATGAGCACCGATACATTTTGTTCATAATTTCTCTTCATATGACAACGATTGAAAAGGGTTTGCCAAATGACGTTGGCCAATGACCTTGAGCCTTCTTGGATGGGGTCTTCTAACGTAACTCTATATCAGTACCGAAGAGGCTTGCATTTTCAAGCTCCCTATAGATTTTGCGGTGATGTAGTGTAGCAATGAGTGACAGAACGCTGAGCCAATCACAGCACAACTAGAGAACAATACCAAACACTACACTCTGTATTTTCCGCTGGGTACCCCACCGCCACAGAAAGATCTGAGCTTTTGATGAAAAACCTGCATTTAGAGTTGCCTTACTCAAGAAAGCAAAAAAGAGACCATGTTTGTATGCAGCTTTATTAATTCAATGATTAAAAAAGGTACATTTTTTGCATACTGATGAGTATGACACGTGTTAATGCCAAAAGAACATGCAAAACAGATATATTTTTTATCTAAACACTGCCTGAATGACGGGTCGCCCCTGAGTACATATGTCATATAACATATGGTTTTATCCAAAGCGACTGACATGTACGCTTGCATACATTTTACAAATTGGCGGCACAGGGAATTAAACCCACAACCCTGGATAAGTGCCATGCTCTACCAACTGAGCTACACAGGACCAGATTCCAGCCTCTTTTACTCTCTCCTTCTCTCTCTCTGCTTATCTCCTCTTTTACTATCTCTCTCTCTCTCTCTCTCTCTCTCTCTCTCTCTCTCTCTCCCTCTCTCGTTCTCTCTCTCTCCCTCTGCTTATCTCCTCTTTTACCCTCTCTGCATCTCTCCCTCCCTCTCTATCTCTCATTCCTTCCTCTCTCTCTCCCTCTCTCTCTCTCTCTCTCCCTTTGCCTATCTCCTCTTTTACTCTCCCTCCCTCCCTCCCTCCCTCCCTCCCTCTCTCTCTCTCTCTCTCTCTCTCTCTCTCTCTCTCTCTCTCTCTCTCTCTCTCTCTCTCTCTCTCTCTCTCTCTCTCTTTCCCTCATTTCCCCCTCATACAAACAGATGCCACATACTGTATGCTAACACATATATTTTTCTGTCTCTCCGACATGTGCCCACTCACATACAAACTGATACAACATACTGTCCCCCTCCACGAAAAACTGAGACAACATACTGCCCTCCCTCGACAAACTGATACAACATACTGTCACCCCCACATACAAACTGATGCAACATACAGTCCCCCATACAAACTGATGCAACATACTGTCCCAGCCCCATACAAACTGATACAACATACTGCCCCCGCCCCCATACAAACTGATACAACATACTGCCCCCATACAAACTGATACAACATACTGCCCCCGCCCCCATACAAACTGATACAACATACAGTCCTCCCCATACAAACTGATACAACATACTGCCCCCATACAAACTTATACAATATACTGTCACCCCCTATACAAACTGATACAACATACTGCCCCCGACCCCATACAAACTGATACAACATACAGTCCCCGCCCCCATACAAACTGATACAACATACAGTCCTCCCCATACAAACTGATACAACATACTGCCCCCATACAAACTTATACAATATACTGTCACCCCTATACAAACTGATACAACATACTGCCCCCGCCCCCATACAAACTGATACAACATACAGTCCTCCGCCCCCCCATACAAACTGATACAACATACAGTCCTCCCCATACAAACTGATACAACATACTGCCCCCCCATACAAACTTATACAATATACTGTCACCCCCTATACAAACTGATACAACATACTGCCCCTCGCCCCCATACAAACTGATACAACATACAGTCCTCCCCATACAAACTGATACAACATACAGTCCTCCCCATACAAACTGATACAACATACAGTCCTCCCCATACAAACTGATACAACATACAGTCCCCCATACAAACTGATACAACATACAGTCCCCCATACAAACTGATACAACATACAGTCCCCCATACAAACTGATACAACATACAGTCCCCCATACAAACTGATACAACATAAAGTGAGGGAAAAAAGTATTTGATCCCCTGCTGATTTTGTACGTTTGCCCACTGACAAAGAACTGATCAGTCTATAATTTTAATGCTAGTTTTATTTGAACAGTGAGAGACAGAATAACAACAAAAAAATCCAGAAAAACACGTGAACATTTTTATAAATTGATTTGCATTTTAATGAGGGAAATAAGTATTTGACCCCCTCTCAATCAGAAAGATTTCACGTTCCCAGGTGTCTTTTATACAGGTAACGAGCTGAGATTAGGAGCACACTCTTAAAGGGAGTGCTCCTAATCTCATCTTGTTACCTGTATAAAAGACACCTGTCCAGAGAAGCAATCAATCAATCAGATTCCAAACTCTCCACCATGGCCAAGACCAAAGAGCTCTCCAAGGATGTCAGGGATAAGATAGAGGCTGGAATGGGCTACAAGACCATCGCCAAGCAGCTTGGTGAGAAGATGACAACAGTTGGTGCGATTATTCGCAAATGGAAGAAACACAAAAGAACTGTCAGTCTCCCTCGGCCTGGGGCTTCATGCAAGATCTCACCTCGTGGAGTTGCAATGATCATGAGAATGGTGAGGAATCAGCACAGAACTACACGGGAGGATCTTGTCAATGATCTCAAGGCAGCTGGGACCATAGTCACCAAGAAAACAATTGGTAACACACTAGGCCGTGAAGGACTGAAATCTTGCAGCGCCCGCAAGGTCCCCCTGCTCAAGAAAGCACATATACATGCCCGTCTGAAGTTTGCCAATGAACATCTGAATGATTCAGAGGACAACTGGGTGAAAGGGTTGTGGTGAGATGAGACCAAAATGGAGCGCTTTGGCATCAACTCAACTCGCCGTGTTTGGAGGAGGAGGAATGCTGCCTATGACCCCAAAAACATCATCCCCACCGTCAAACATGGAGGTGGAAACATTATGCTTTGGGGGCGTTTTTCTGCTAAGGGGACAGGACAACTTCACCGCATCAAAGGGACGATGGACGGGGCCATGTACCATCAAATCTTGGGTGAGAACCTCCTTCCCTCAGCCAGGGCATTGAAAATGGCTTGTGGATGGGTATTCCAGGATGACAAAGACCCAAAACACACGGCCAAGGCAAGAAAAGAGTGGCTCAAGAAGAAGCACATTAAGGTCCTGGAGTGGCCTGGAGTGGCCTAGTCACCAGACCTTAATCCCATAGAAAATCTGTGGAAGGAGCTGAAGGTTCGAGTTGCCAAACATCAACCTCGAGACCTTAATGACTTGGAGAAGATCTGCAAAGAGGAGTGGGACAAAATCCCTCCTGAGATGTGTGCAAACCTGGTGGCCAACTACAAGAAATGTCTGACCTCTGTAGTTGCCAACAAGGGTTTTGCCACCAAGTACTAAGTCATGTTTTGCAGAGGGGTCAAATACTTATTTCCATCATTAAAATGCAAATCAATTGATAACATTTTTCACATGTGTTTATCTGGATTTTTTTGTTGTTATTCTGTCTCTCACTGTTCAAATAAACCTACCATTAAAATTATAGACTGATCATTTCTTTGTCAGTCGGCAAACGTACAAAATCAGCAGGGGATCAAATACTTTTTTCCCTCACTGTACTGTCCCCCCCATACAAACTGATACAACATACTGTCACCCACACACAAACTGATGCAACATACTGCCCCCGCCATACAAACTGATACAACATACTGTCCCCCATGCACTGATGCAACATACTGTCCCCCCCATACAAACTGAAACAACTTAATGTCCCTCCCATACAAACTGATACAACATACTGTCCCCTCCATACAAACTGATGCAACATACTGTCCCCCCCATACAAACTGATACAACATACTGTCCCCTCCATACAAACTGATGCAACATACTGTCACCCCCATACAAACTGATACAACATACTGTCACCCCCATACAAACTGATACAACATACTGTCACCCCCATACAAACTGATACAACATACTGTCCCCCCCATACAAACTGATACAACATACTGTCCCCCCATACAAACTAATACAACATACTGTCCCCCATACAAACTGATGCAACATTATGTCCCCATACAAACTGATGCAACATACTGTCCCCCCATACAAACTGATACAACATACTGTCATCCCCATACAAACTGATACAACATACAGTCCCCCATACAAACTGATACAACATACTGTCCCCCCATACAAACTGATACAACATACTGTCACCCCTATACAGACTGATACAACATACTGTCCCCCTATACAAACTGATGCAACATACTGCCCCCATACAAACTGATGCAACATACTGTCCCCCTATACAAACTGATGCAACATACTGTCTGCTAACACACACTCATACCTCTACTCATAAGAACACACACAGATTATTCTTTGAAAAACTGTATTTAGAGAGCAGTTTGTATTTTTCCCAGTATGAGCTGCAGCATAATGTCTGGGAATTGCAAATGAGTTTTGTAAAAGTGTGGGTGTTGTGTGTAATGTAGCTTTAACTCAATGTGTTGGAGGATGTACTGCGCTAATTAGATTGACTGTGTTTTTTTTGTTCGTTTAAAATGAGTTTTTTTTTTGTCTGCCCTTGAAATTACTGCTCCGCTTCCTCTGCCAGAAACATAAATAACAATGAAATGAATTAGTGCAGGAGATTGTCTGACACACAACCCCCACACACACACACACACACACACACACATACACACACACTTTGGGGCTTTACGTTTGTTGCTATTTATGTGTGTATGCTTTTGTAATGAATCAATAGTTTATTCATGATTAATTTAGTTTATATAAAATTAAACACTCTAATTAACCGAATAAACTCTCAATGTCACATTTCATTACATAAACCAATACAAAAACGTACTCAAATATCATTATTAAGTTGGATTCCTACAAGGGCATCCGCTGTAGATCCAATTTAAGGAATCAATACCTCAACCTTGCATTCATCCTTTATCCTGAATATGATCGGTGTTAGTGTTAGGAATAGTGTTAGGGTTGCAGTTGTGGGTGAGGCTAGGGTGAACCAGGAAGTGGATATGAAGCTGGGGTTAATATTAGGGTTGTGGGTGAGGCTAGGGTGAACCAGGTAGTGGATATGAAGCTGGGGTTAATATTAGGGTTGTGGGTGAGGCTAGGGTGAACCAGGTAGTGGATATGAAGCTAGGGTTAATATTAGGGTTGTGGGTGAGGCTAGGGTGAACCAGGTAGTGTTGTTAGTATTGAACCAGGTTGTGCATATGAAGCTAGGGTTAGTATTGAACCAGGAAGTGGACATGAAGCTAGGGTTAGTATTGAACTAGGAAGTGGACATGAAGCTAGGGTTAGTATTGAACCAGGAAGTGGACATGAAGCTAGGGTTAGTATTGAACTAGGAAGTGGACATGAAGCTAGGGTTAGTATTGAACCAGGTTGTGCATATGAAGCTAGGGTTAGTATTGAACCAGGAAGTGGACATGAAGCTAGGGTTAGTATTGAACCAGGAAGTGGACATGAAGCTAGGGTTAGTATTGAACCAGGAAGTGGACATGAAGCTAGGGTTAGTATTGAACCAGGAAGTGGACATGAAGCTAGGGTTAGTATTGAACTAGGAAGTGGACATGAAGCTAGGGTTAGTATTGAACCAGGAAGTGGACATGAAGCTAGGGTTAGTATTGAACCAGGAAGTGGACATGAAGCTAGGGTTAGTATTGAACCAGGAAGTGGACATGAAGCTAGGGTTAGTATTGAACCAGGAAGTGGACATGAAGCTAGGGTTAGTATTGAACCAGGAAGTGGACATGAAGCTAGGGTTAGTATTGAACCAGGAAGTGGACATGAAGCTAGGGTTAGTATTGAACCAGGTTGTGCATATGAAGCTAGGGTTAGTATTGAACCAGGAAGTGGACATGAAGCTAGGGTTAGTGTTGAACCAGGAAGTGGACATGAAGCTAGGGTTAGTGTTGAACCAGGAAGTGGACATGAAGTTAGGGTTAGGGTGGAGGCTTCTGTTGCTGTTGAACCAGGAAGTGGACATGAAGCTAGGGTTAGGGTGGAGGCTTCTGTTGCTGTTGAACCAGGATGTGGACATTAAGCTAGGGTTAGGGTTAAGTTTAATAGGGTTTCTGTTTGTGCAGTTGTCAAACCTTGGGTTGCGTGGACCTATTACAACTTCATGCCCTGTTTGTATATTTTAAGTTAGTCCGGTCTGAAGAGGGTGAGAGATCATGAAGGGCGTGATCTCAGAGGGGTCACCCATTACGGTTCAACAATAGGAGGAAGACAAGGGTTGATTAAGTGCTGAGGGTAAACAAGTTTAATAAAAAGAAAAAAACATGCAAACTGGGTCAATCAATTAACAGATAAATAATTGAATAAGTAAATAATACAGTACATAATTCAAAAACACACCAAGGGATAAAGGGATTAATGGATTAAGTGCTGCAAAAATAAGTGCTATGTTAAAGTTTTTAATATAAAAAAAATAATATTATGAAAGACAAAACCATAAAATTTGTATTGCACTTCCTCCTCGTGTCAGGGTTAGGGTCAGGGTCAGGATTAGGGTCAGGGTTAGGGTTAGAGAGGGTTAGGGACAGGGTTAGGTTTGAGACTAGGGTTAGAGTTGAACCAGGATGTGGACATGAATCTAGGGTCAGGGTTAGGGTTGAGGCTAGGGTTAGAATTGAACCAGGATGTGGACATGAAGCTAGGGTCAAGGTTAGGGTTGAGGCTAGGGTTAGAGTTCAACCAGGATGTGAACATGAAGCCAGGGTTAGGGTTAGGGTTGAGACCAGGGTTAGAATTGAACCAGGATGTGAACATGAAGCTAGGGTCAGGGTTGAGACTAGGGTTAGAATTGAACCAGGATGTGGACATGAATATAGGGTCAGGGTTAGGGTTGAGGCTATGGTGAGATTGAACCAGGATGTGGACCTGAATATAGGGTCAGGGTTAGGGTTGAGGCTAGGGTTAGAGTTGAACCAGGATTTGGACATGAGGCTAGGGTTAGGGTTGTGGTTGTGGCTATGGTGAGGGTTGAACCAGGATGTGGACATTAAGCTACGTTTTGGATTAGGGTCGTGGTTGAGGCTAGGGTTAGGGTTGGGGTAACGCTTATGGCTGTGGTTGAGTCTAGGGTTATGATTGAAGCGGGATGTGGACAGGAAGCTAGGGTTAGGGTTGTGGTAACGCTTAGGGCTGTGGTTGAGTCTAGGGTTAGGTTTGAGGCTAGGGTTATGGCATGTGGACAGGATGCTAGGAGGCTAGGGTTGTGATTGAGCGGGATGTGGACAGGATGCTAGGGTTAGGTCTGAGGCTAGGGTTATGATTGAAGCAGGATGTGGATAGGAAGCTAGGGTTAGGGTTGTGGTAACGCTTAGGGCTGTGGTTGAGTCTAGGGTTAGGTTTGAGGCTAGGGTTATGATTGAAGCGGGATGTGGACAGGATGCTAGGGTTGGGTTTGAGGCTAGGGTTGTGATTGAAGCGGGATGTGGACAGGATGCTAGGGTTAGGTCTGAGGCTAGGGTTATGATTGAAGCAGGATGTGGATAGGAAGCTAGGGTTAGGGTTGGGGTAACACTTAGGGCTGTGGTTGAGTCTAGTGTTAGGATTGAACATCCATGTGGACATGAAGCTGTTGTTATGTTTAGCAAACCGATGAGGTAAGGAAATGTGATCTACATATGTTTGCAATGAACCTAGCATGAAAGAAAGGTTAGACAAAGTTCATTTTAAAACAGTTTGTTTTACTGGTTCACACCTCTCTTTTCTTTCACACTCTCAGTGTCTCTCACTCTCTCTCACTCTCTCTCTCTCACTTGCTCACTTTCAATTCAATTAAATTCAAATAATTTTATTGGCATGGGAAACAAGTGAAACAGATAATAAACAAAAGTGAAATAATCAATCAGAAATTAACAGTAATCAATACACTCACAAGTTTAAAAGGAATAGATATGTTTCAAATGTCATATTATGCCTATGTACATTGAATGGAAAATAAATAAACACAAATGTATTTGGTTTGTATTTACAATGGTGTTTGTTCTTCACTGGTTGCCATTTTCTTGATATGGGAGTTTATCAAAATATGATTTGTTTTGGAATTCTTTGTTTGTCTGTGTAGCTGAGGGAAATATGTGTCTCTAAAATGGTCATACATTTGGCAGGAGGTTAGGAAGTGCAGCTCTGTTTCCAACTCACTTTGTGGGCAGTGAGCACATAGCCTGTCTTCTCTTGAGAGCCAGGTCTGCCTACGGCGGCCTTTCTCAATATCAAGGCCATGCTCACTGTCTGTACATAGTCAAAGCTTTTCTTAATTTTGGGTCAGTCATAGTGTTCAGGTATTCTGCCACTGTGTGTGCTCTGTTTAGGGCCAAATAGCATTCCAGTTTGCTCAGTTTTTTGGCAATTCTTTCCAACATTTCATGTAATTTTCTTTTTTTTTCTTATGATTTGGTTGGGTCTAATTGTGTTGCTGTCCTGGGGCTTTAAGGGATCTGTTTGTGTATGAACAGAGCCCCAGGACCAACTTGCATATGGATCTCATCTCTATGTTATTCTCTCTGTAGGGAAGGCTTTGTTATGGAAGGTTTGGGAATCGCTTCCTTTTAGGTGGTTGTTGAATTTAATGGCTATTTTCTGGATTTTGACAATTAGCGGGAATAGGCCTAATTCTTCTCTGCGTGTATTATTTTGTTTTTAAGTTGTACACGTAGAGTCTCGATTTGGTGTTTGTCCCATTTTGTGAATTATTGGTTGGTGAGCGGCCCTCAGACCTCACAACCATAACGTTTCTTTAACTGATTCAAGTATTTTTAGCCAGATCCTAATTGGGTTGTCAAAATGTATGTTCCTTCAGATCGTTCACAGCTTTGTGGAAGTTACCTGTGGTGCTCATGTTTAGGCCAAGGTAGGTATCGTTTTTTGTGAGCTCTAGGGCAACAGTGTGTAGATGGAATTTGTATTTGTGGTCCTGGCAACAATACCTTGTTTGGAACACCATTATTTGTGTCTTACTGAGATTTACTGTCAGGGCCCAGGTTTGAAAGAATACAGTGGGGCAAAAAAGTATTTAGTCAGCCACCAATTGTGCAAGTTCTCCAACTTAAAAAGATGAGAGAGGCCTGTAATTTTCATCATAGGTACACTTCAACTATGACAGACGAAATGAGAAAAAGAAATCCAGAAAATCACATTGTAGGATTTTTAATTTATTTATTTGCAAATTATGGTGGAAAATAAGTATTTGGTCAATAACAAAAGTTTATCTCAATACTTTGTTATATACCCTTTGTTGGCAATGACAGAGGTCAAACGTTTTCTGTAAGTCTTCACAAGGTTTTCACACACTATTGCTGGTATTTTGGCCCATTCCTCCATGCAGATCTCCTCTAGAGCAGTGATGTTTTGGGGCTGTCGCTGGGCAACACGGACTTTCAACTCCCTCCAAAGATTTTCTATGGGGTTGAGATCTGGAGACTGGCTAGGCCACTCCAGGACCTTGAAATGCTTCTTCTGAAGCCACTCCTTCGTTGCCCGGCGGTGTGTTTGGGATCATTGTCATGCTGAAAGACCCAGCCACGTTTCATCTTCAATGCCCTTGCTGATGGAAGGAGGTTTTCACTCAAAATCTCACGATACATGGCCCCATTCATTCTTTCCTTTACACGGATCAGTCGTCCTGGTCCCTTTGCAGAAAAACATCCCCAAAGCATGATGTTTCCACCCCATGCTTCACAGTAGGTATGGTGTTCTTTGGATGCAACTCAGCATTCTTTGTCCTCCAAACACGACGAGTTGAGTTTTTACCAAAAAGTTCTATTTTGGTTTCATCTGACCATATGACATTCTCCCAATCCTCATCTGGATCATCCAAATGCTCTCTAGCAAACTTCAGACGGGCCTGAACATGTACTGGCTTAAGCAGGGGGACACGTCTGGCACTGCAGGATTTGAGTCCCTGGCGGCGTAGTGTGTTACTGATGGTAGGCTTTGTTACTTTGGTCCCAGCTCTCTGCAGGTCATTCACTAGGTCCCCGTGTGGTTCTGGGATTTTTGCTCACCGTTCTTGTGATCATTTTGACCCCACGGGGTGAGATCTTGCGTGGAGCCCCAGATCGAGGAAGATTATCAGTGGTCTTGTATGTCTTCCATTTCCTAATAATTGCTCCCACAGTTGATTTCTTCAAACCAAGCTGCTTACCTATTGCAGATTCAGTCTTCCCAACCTGGTGCAGGTCTACAATTTTGTTTCTGGTGTCCTTTGACAGCTCTTTGGTCTTGGCCATAGTGGAGTTTGGAGTGTGACTGTTTGAGGTTGTGGACAGGTGTCTTTTATACTGATAACAAGTTCAAACAGGTGCCATTAATACAGGTAACGAGTGGAGGACAGAGGAGCCTCTTAAAGAAGAAGTTACAGGTCTGTGAGAGCCAGAAATCTTGCTTGTTTGTATGTGACCAAATACTTATTTTCCACCATAATTTGCAAATAAATTCATAAAAAATCCTACAATGTGATTTTCAGAATTTTTTTCCTCCTTTTGTCTGTCATAGTTGAAGTGTACCTTAGATGAAAATTACAGGCCTCTCTCATCTTTTTAAGTGAGAGAACTTGCACAATTGGTGGCTGACTAAATACTTTTTTGCCCCACTGTATGTGCAGAAGACCTTGGTTGGGGACAGAAGCACCAGATCCTCAATATTCAGTAGAAATTTGACTTGAGATTCTAGTAGGTTGAGGCCAGGTGCTGCAGACTGTTGTAGTGCCCAAGAAAAAATACAGACCTTCCCTATACCGTAATCTTCAAAAATTAGTGGTTTGATGGTTTTGTGGTTCTGCTGCTCACTCAACAGAATGCTATATTTATTCAAATAACAAACCCGAAGGGTGGGGCTCAAAATAAAATTCAAAATATTAAACATTCATGAAAATACAAGTGTCTTGCATCATTCAAAAGCTTAGAATCTTGGTAATCGAACTGCGTTTGTAACGCCCAGGCCCGAGATGACAGGCTGGAGCGTTTTGGTTTCGTTTTGGTGTAGGGTTTGTGTGTTCTAGGGTGTATATTTCTATGTTGGGATAATGGTTCCCAATTAGAGGCAGCTGAGTCTCGTTGTCTCTAATTGGGAACCATATATATATTTGGGAGTTGCACTTTTGTTTCGTGGGTTATTGATTATGTTTATGTCATGGTTATCGTGTTAAATCAGGTTCTTGTCTTTCGTGTTTAGTTAGGTTTCTTCCGTCGTGGTTAGGTTTAGATCTCTGTGTCCAGTTTAGTATTTAGCGTTAGGGCTCACGTCTTGTTTCTTCGTTTATTGTTTTGTTCGTCCCGTGTTTTCATTAAATCATGTATTCTGGCTACATCGCTGCGTCTTGGTCTGTCCCTTACGAAGATAATCGTGACAGAATAACCCACCATAAGAAGACCAAGCAGCGAGAGACTTGGGAACATTGGACTTGGGAGGAGATTTTAGATGGCAAGGGATCTTGGACATGGGCTGAGATTTTGGAGGGAAAAGGACCATGGTCTCAGCCGGAGGATTATCGTCACCCCAGGGAGGAAGAAGCGGCGAAAAAGGAGCGGCGCAGGTGTGAGGATTTATATGGCGTATGGAACCCGGAGAGAGAAAAGTTCATTGGAACTCGCCTGGCACGGAAGCCCGTAAGGCAGCCCCAAGAAACTTTTGGGGGGGGGCACACGAGGAAGTTGGCCGGTTCAGGAGGGACTCCTGAGCTAACTCCTCGTGCTTTGTGGAGAGAGCGTTGGGGAGAGCGTCGCACCAAAGGGACACCGTGCTATGCAGTGTTGCGCACGGTTTCCCCTATACGGATTCAGAGGCCAGTGCGAGAGATTCCCGCTCCACTCATCAGTCGGGCGAAACTGAGTGTTCAGCCAGGTAGAGTGGTGCCAGCTCTGTGCGCTAAGTCTCCAGTGCGCCTCCTGGGACCCGGATATCCTGCTCCGGTTCTGCGTGCGGTGTCTCCGGTACGTGTCCACAGTCCAGTGCGAGAGATCCCAGCGCCACTCATTGGTCGGGCCGAGGTCAGTACGCTACCTGGTAGAGTGGTGCCCGCTCTGCGCGCAAGGTCTCCAGTGCGCCTTTTGGGACCAATTTATCCTGTGGTCCTACGGGCAGAATCTCTGGTACGAGAGATCCCAGCTCCACTCACCCGTGAGGCCAGGGTTAGTGAGCTAGCTGGAGATATGTCGGCTCTCTGTATCAGGTCCCCGGTCCGGGTGGAGGTTTCTACACGTCCAGTCCCTGTTCCACGCTCCGAGACCCCTGTTCCACGCTCCGAGACCCCTGTTCCACGCTCCGAGACCCCTGTTCCACGCTCCAAGATCCCTGTTCCACGCTCCAAGATCCCTGTTCCACGCTCCAAGATCCCTGTCCCATGTTCCGAGATCCCAGTCCGTGTTGAGGTTCCAACACGTCCTGTTCCAGTTCCGCGTTCCAAGACCCCAGTCCGTGTAGTGGGTTCTACACGTCCAGTCCCTGTTCCACGTGCCAGGTTCCCAGTGCGTCTTCAGAGTCTAGCACGTCCTGTTCCGGCTCCGCGCACCAAGCTGCCCGCGTGCTCAGAGAGTCCAGCACGTCCTGTTCCGGCTCCGCACACCCAGCTCCCCGTGCGCTTAGAGAGTCCAGCACGTCCTGTTCCGGCCCCGCGCACCAAGCTCCCCGTGCGCCCAGAGAGTTCAGCACGTCCTGTCCCGGCTCCGCGCACCAAGCTCCCCGTGCGCTCAGAGAGTCCAGCACGTCCTGTTCCGGCTCCGCGCACCAAGCTCCCCGTGCGCCCAGAGAGTCCAGCACGTCCTGTCCCGGCTCCGTGCACCAAGCTCCCCGTGCGCTTAGAGAGTCCAGCACGTCCTGTTCCGGCTCCGTGCACCAAGCTCCCGTGCGCTCAGAGAGTCCAGCACGTCCTGTTCGGCTCCGCGCACCCAGCTCCCGTGCGCTTAGAGAGTCCAGCACGTCCTGTTCGGCTCCGGCGCACCAAGCTCCCTGTGCGCTTAGAGAGTCCAGCACGTCCTGTTCCGGTTCCGCGCACCAAGCTCCCCGTGCGCTTAGAGAGCCCAGTTCGGCCTGTTCCCGCTCCCGCACCAGAGTGCGGCGTCACGAGCCCAGTTCGGCCTGTTCCGCTCCCGCACCAGAGTGCGGCGTCCGAGCCCAGTTCGGCCTGTTCCCGCTCCACGCACCAGAGTTCCAGTGAGCATCACGAGTCCAGTACGACCAGTTCCTGCTCCACGCACCAGAGTTCCTGTGAGCATCACGAGTCCAGTACGGCCAGTTCCTGCTCCACGCACCAGAGTTCCAGTGAGCATCACGAGTCCAGTACGACCAGTTCCTGCTCCACGCACCAGAGTTCCAGTGAGCATCACGAGTCCAGTACGACCAGTTCCTGCTCCACGCACCAGAGTTCCAGTGAGCATCACGAGTCCAGTACGACCAGTTCCTGCTCCACGCACCAGAGTTCCAGTGAGCATCACGGAGTCCGGTACTGCCAGTTCCTGCTCCACGCGCCAGAGTTCCATTGAGCATCACGAGTCCAGTGCGACCAGTTCCTGCTCCACGCACCAGAGTTCCAGTGAGCATCACGAGTCCGGTACTGCCAGTTCCTGCTCCACGCACCAGAGTTCCAGTGAGCATCACGAGTCCAGTACGACCAGTTCCTGCTCCACGCACCAGAGTTCCAGTGAGCATCGCGAGTCCAGTACGACCAGCTCCAGCCCCACGCACCAGAGTTACCGTGAGCATCATGAGTCCAGTACGCCCAGCTTCTGCTCCACGCACCAGAGTTCCTAGAAAGGGTCCAGGGCCTCCGGTGTGTGACATCAGACCAGCACGGCCAGCACCGGAGCCCCCACCTGGGACAAAGGGACCCACCGAAGACCCCCACAGACTTTTGGCGCGTCCGAGTCCGCGCCTTTGGGGTACTGTAACGCCCAGGCCCGAGATGACAGGCTGGAGCGCGTTTTGGTTTCGTTTTGGTGTAGGGTTTGTGTGTTCTAGGGTGTATATTTCTATGTTGGGATAATGGTTCCCAATTAGAGGCAGCTGAGTCTCGTTGTCTCTAATTGGGAACCATATATATATTTGGGAGTTGCACTTTTGTTTCGTGGATTATTGATTATGTTTATGTCATGGTTATCGTGTTAAATCAGGTTCTTGTCTTTCGTGTTTAGTTAGGTTTCTTCCGTCGTGGTTAGGTTTAGATCTCTGTGTCCAGTTTAGTATTTAGCGTTAGGGCTCACGTCTTGTTTCTTCGTTTATTGTTTTGTTCGTCCCGTGTTTTCATTAAATCATGTATTCTGGCTACATCGCTGCGTCTTGGTCTGTCCCTTACGAAGATAATCGTGACAGCGTTGTCCGATTTACAGTGGGCTTTACGGCGAAAGCATAGCATTCGATTCTCTGAGGAGAGCGCCACACGTAAAATACATTTTGAAACCAGCACAGGCGTCACAAAATCACAAATTGCGATTAAAATAAATCACTTACTTTTGAAGATCTTCCTCTGTTTGCAATCCCAAGTGTCCCAGCTACGTAATGAATGGTCGTGTTGTTCGATAAAGTCCTTTATATCCCAAAAAGTCTGTTTAGTTGGCGCCAATGATTTCAGTAATCCACTCGTTCAACATGCAGACAAAGGAATCCAAAAAGCTACTGGTAAAGTTTGTCCAAACAAGTCAAACAATGTTTCTAATTAATCCTCAGGTACTCTAATATCTAAATAAACAATAATATTTAATACGGAGACTTGTATGTTCAATAGGGAACATAAATATCCAAGAGTGCGCGCACTCAAAAGACTACTTTCCTAATGAGGCTCTCCTTTGATAAACTACATTTACTTGTTCATCTTTCAAGAAACAAGCCTGAAACCTTGTATAAAAACTGCTGACATCTAGTGGAAGCCATAAGTACTGCAATCTGGGAGCTCTTTTTTTTTGTGTAGCCGATTGGCTTCCATTGAAAAGGCCTGTGACCTCCCCCCCCAAAATGTACAGATGGATTTTCCTTGGGTTTCCGCCTGCCATATCAGTTCTGTTATACTCACATACATTGTTCTAACAGTTTTAGAAACTTCAGAATACTGCCCCCTAGCCCCTAAGAGGATTTCGTTTAAGTATAGCCAATTGGAATTTGTGGTCTGTATATATTGAGGATACCATCAACCCCACAGGCCTTTTTGTGTTGGAGAGCTTGTCTGTAGCTCATTCAATGTAATTAGGGAATACAGTTGGAGAATCCAGTGGGTTCTGGTAGTCTTTAATATTTGATTCTAATATTTGTATTTGATCATGTATACGTTTTTGCTGTTTCTTTTTTTATAGAGCCAAAATGATTGAAGAAGTGGGTTATCCATACATCTCTGTTTTGGATAGGTAACTCTTCGTGATGTTGTTTGTTTAGAGTTTTACATTCTATGGATTCTTCAATTACATTGATTTCTGACGTGCTGTTCCTTCTTTTTCTGTAGTGTATTTATGTATTTTTTAAGTGATTCACCATAGTGAAGGCGTAAGTTCAGATTTTCTTGGTTGGATAGTTTTCTCAATTTCTTTCTTAGGTTTTTGTATTCTTCATCAAAACATTTGTCATTGTTTTTCATTTTCTTAGGTTGTCAACTTGAAATTTGTAGATTTGATAGGGAAGCTGAGAGGTCAAATACACTGTTTAGTTTTTCTACTGCCAAGTTTACACCTATTACAGTGAAACCTTTTATCCGGGAAATTGTCTAGAAGAGATTGAATTCGTTGTTGCCTAATTGTTTTTGGTAGATTTCCAAACTATTTCCTTTCATCTATAGCATTTCTTAATATGACTCAGTTCCTCTGTCTTTGATGCCTCATAATTGAGCATAGCTCTGTTCAAGTAGTGTGATTTTGCTGTAAACTGATAGGAGTGTCAGTGGACTGACTGAACGCTCTAAGTGACTCTGGGTTAAGGTCAGTGATAATGTAGTCTACAATACTACTGCCAAGAGATGAGCTATAGGTGTACCTACCATATGAGTCCCCTCAAAGCCTGCCATTGACTATGTACATACTCAGCTCCCTCCGCCTTCACTGCTGTTAGCTGTGCCATGTGTTCTCTCTGCTCAGTTCGGAGTGCAGCCAGCTCTCTCCTACAGTCGTTTATCTCAACCTCCAGCCCTCCGGCTCTGGTTGGGGGGGGTGTTGTTGTGCTGATCTGTTCTGTCTGGAGTGTGTGGACTAGCTCTCTGAGGTCTACCATCTTTCACTCTCTGTCTCTGTCTCTCTCACTCAGAGGAGGCTGTTGGGAGGAGATCTAGGAGGATGGGCTCATTGTATTGGGTGGAATGGAATTAATGGAATGGAGTCCACCATGAGGTTTCCATATGTTTGATGTGTTTGAACCCTTCAAGCCATTGCAATGAGCCTGTCCTCCTGTAGCTCCTCCCACCAGCCTCCACTGCTCCCACTCTCTAATTTTCTTTAATATGCCATTTAGAGGGGCTGTTCAGGTGGATGTAACAGGCAAATGTTTAGCTATTACATGTCAGGAGGAAACATGAGGAAAACCATTACACTGGTTTAGCCTGCCTCTCATTGGAACTGGCTGATGGCTCTTTTAATTCTCAGTAAGGGTCTCAACGCTATCAACGGACCTGCAAACATACACACACACATGCATGCACTCACCCATGCATTAAAGCACGCGCACACACACACACACACAAACACACAAACACACACTGATGTGTTCCAGCAAGCATACATGCACACACACACACACAATTAAATACACACACAAGCATCAGACCCACTCCACCATCCCTCTGTCCTTACCTTCAGTCTTTCTGCTGTCTCCCTAAACCCATGACCATCTTCGTCCATCATTCTCTCTATTTGACCTATACAGAACAGTCACCAGGACAGTCATCAGAACAGTCACCAGGACAGTCATCAGAACAGTAATCAGAACAGTCATCAGAACAGTCACCATGAGTCACCAGGACAGTCATCAGAACAGTCATCAGAACAGTCACCAGAACAGTCACCATGAGTCACCAGGACAGTCATCAGAACAGTCTTCAGAACAGTCACCAGAACAGTCACCATGAGTCACCAGGACAGTCACCAGGACAGTCATCAGAACAGTCACCAGAACAGTCACCATGAGTCACCAGGACAGTCATCAGAACAGTCTTCAGAACAGTCACCAGAACAGTCATCATGAGTCACCAGGACAGTCACCAGGACAGTCACCAGGACAGTCACCATAACAGTGTGTTCTATGGGGAAAAAAAGATCAATGCAGACAATAAAAACAAGGTCACCTTTCGTTTGCGCTGGTCTGAGACCTCATAATTGAGTGTGTGTGTGTGTGTGTGTGTGTGTGTGTGTGTGTGTGTGTGCGTGCGTGCGTGCATGCGTTTGTGCATGAGTGTGTTTTCTCCAGTGGCGCTTCGGCTGTCAAGTCCCTCACAGAGGTCAACATAGACTAGAGGCAGGAAGCACCATGAACAATCTGGTACAGAGAAGAGAGGTACGGGCACAGTGTGCTGGAACACAGAAAGACTTTATTCTCTGTTAACTGCTCTAGGATCAGTTCTTACCCCACTTATCATTTAAACAGTACATCAGCTGTTAGGCATAGAAACTGCTTTGCAAGTACATCACACAAGAGAGAGCTTTATAGAACAGGAAAAAGAGTAAAACATGTATTATTTTATTATTACTAACAGACATTCCCTTACTGTTACTGAACCTAAATACTTATTTTCTCAAAAATTACATTAAACAATAATATAATAATTAAATAATTCAACCTGAGCTAAGTGGTACGCTACTATGTATTGTTGACAGTAGTTTGTTTGTGTTCTGAACTGTGAGTGTGAGGCTGAAGCAGAGCAGTTCTCAAACAGTGTAAAGGAGCAGTCTAAATGCATACAACTGTTACATGGAGGAAAATGGGGGAGGGTCATGCTTTTTCAATTTCAGTCAGGGCAAAGGTTAAGTATTTTTTTATTTAGTCCAGGGGAGGGTAATGTAATTTGTAATTGATTAAACGTAATATTGCTCAGCGTTTGAGAATTAGTTGCATATTATATCTCGCTGTGTGCCCGATGATGCCCCTCATCCCTGAAGAAGAACAGGAGGTAAGCTATCTACTGCTATAATTGATTAGAATAAAAACAATATCTTTAGTTGTTGACCTCACAATAAGCCATATTCACGTCATTTACATAACTGACATTACTATTAAGCAGCAGCTGTGGAGATGGACAGTTCATGGGTGCTGAAAGTAGGAAGGCCTAATTCATTTAAGAAATAGATTGTGAATCATTAGAGTTGGCAGGAGCACTCAGCATTTCAACAACACTTCAACAACAACACTTCAACAACATGCCTATAAAATGAGTTAGAATTAACCCTTGTGTGGTGTTCATGTTTTTGTTATTCACCCAATGGCTGATGGACCTACAACCTTCTTGGGTTGGAAACAATACAGCCATAACAATTTACGTAAAAATACATTCATCAATAAAAGCACTATTCGTTTTTATTTATAAAATGTGTTTTTTGTGAACAAAAATAAATTACAATCAAGACATGGTTAGAATAAATCATGTTTATCTTGAACAAATGTAATTTTAAAAAGTTTTAACAACTATCGATGTTTATTGCTTTGAACTCAACAAATTGGAAGGACAAAAATGTTACAGTATTTAATGGAAATTATAAATGAGCCCCATTGAAAAGTAATGAAGGCCGGTCTACACACCACATGAGGGACAGTGTGTGTGTTGCAAATGTATTTCTTGCACTTGATGCATGTGTACTGTCTCTTCATGTCCTTCTCTGGTCAACACACATTGCAACTCTTCTTCTTCTTGCTACCTTGCAATCTAGAATGATGAAAACACTTAGTTATGGAATTTTACTAACATCTCACTCACTCACTCACTCACAGAAATAGTTACAGCAGGCCAAGAGAGTCAGACACATGTACATGCAACATCACACTTACTTCCGGTATTGGAGTTGTTGGTTCTGTGGGTCGTGCAGATGGGGCACCAGCATCCTCCTCCTGAATCCTCCTCACGATGGCTGCAGAAGCTGGGGTCCTTGGATATGTTGCCCCCTCTGGATTTGAGGTCTTACCAATGCCTTGCCCAGCTCCTCGAGAAAGAGGACTCTTCTGGAGTTTCCCATTGTTTCAATCTGGGTTCAATGCCATCCAAATGACAAACTCATTGTATGCCAAGATGTCCAAGATGTTGAAGAATATCACAAGTGGCCAGCGTAGGGTACTTATTTTGCAGCTGTAGCCAGTCACCAGCTTGTCTAAACTGTCCACCCCTCCTATTGTGACATTGTAATCCATTAGGATTTCTGGTTTTTGATGTTTCTGGCCACAGATTCTCCCATCCCTATGCAGCATGCTCATAAGTATCACATTTTTGCCTTTCTTTGGCATGTAGGTCACTAGGGACGTGTCGGCCGTGAACACAAACTTAGAGGAATTGATAAGCCTGTTCCGTGAATTCAACAGCTGAGATGGGAACTCTGGCTTTTTTCGTACTGTTCCTACCATTGTCAGCTTCCTCTTGAGGAGATCCTGTCCCAGCTTGTGGGAAGTAAAAAAGTTATCGCATTAGATGTTGTGGCAACAGGGGCTCCTCCGTCTGGCTTCCCCATATACACTTGCAGGTCACAGGCAGCCCAGATCTTGATACCATATTTTGCGGATTTATTTGGTATGTACTACCTAAAGGGGCAGCGGCCCCTAAATGGCATAAGCTGCTCATCAACAGTAACGTTGGGCCCAGGGTTGTAAAACAGGGTGGGGCGGACCACAAACTCACCTGGCTGCAGCTAGCTTGTCTCTTTGCCGCCGAGCTGGATAATCCTGGAAATAATGTGGAAGTTTTCCAGACATATTGTTGCACTGAAAAGTTCTCTGCCAGTTTCTGCATCCCACAGGGATTCTGTGGATTCCCCATTGGATCTGAAAACACCAGCAAGGATCAGAACCCCAAAGTATACATGTAAATGAGTTTGGTCGATCTCCTTCCATCTTTCTCTAAAAACACGCCTTCCCTCCAAATTAGTGCAGTCCAGAATGATTTTCTGGATGGTATTTGGGATGAACAGTTCAAAAGAAGACTTAATGTCCTGCACATGAGAAACCACCATCCGCGTCGGCCCTGGTTGTATTCATATCACTTTGGCAGCCATGCTGGGTGGCTCATTCCTTGGCAAAAAGACCATTACATTTCACCGTTTTTGGACATCCATATTTCTCCTCCTGCAGGCTGCTGATGAGCTGGCTGCTGACGGGCTGGTCCTGGGGCTGGCTGCTGACGGGTTGGTCCTGGGGCTGGCTGAGGGTCATCTCATCCTCTTGTTCCAATTCACTGTCAGTCTCTTCCAAAGTGGAAGACACTCCTTCCACACTAGCTTCTCTCTCTGCAAAAAGTATTTCAAAGGCCCTCTGAGCAGAGACTATTTTCCCCATACTGATTGATTGTGGTAAGCAGCACACATGTAAAGATATTCATTTGTTATGTCCCTCCCCTGATTTGCACCTGGCTGGGGTAGAGTGTGGGAAAATACAGAATTGTTTACAATGTATCGAAATAATGTATTGTAATAACATTGTGCAGGTTCCCTCAAGACATTGTGTAGTTTCACACACTACAAAGGGTAAAGAGTGCAAGAAATGCGGGAGACAGGCAGACATGCAGAGAGACAGAAAGGTTCTTGGTGCTATGTTGAAACAGCAGGCCCAGGGAGGAGGTACACAGCAAACCTTTTTGTTACATTTTTACTTGTTTTCACCTACACACACATTTTTCCACACTTTTATTACCCTCAGGTCCAGTGGACCCGAACACCACATATGTCATTTTAATGTGTATCGGGGGTGCACAGTATGCACTCAATGAAAATGTGTTCTTTTACATGTTCTTCACAGAAAATGAGCCAAGGCCAATGAGTCTCAGGTTAAAAAGATAATTCATTGTATCATTTTTGTTTTAGTAAACATTTAAAATGGGTCCCACAGACCCGAACACCACACAAGGTTAAATAATAATAAGTCTTATTAGGCCATAGTAATTCTATGGCACCAAGGATAATCTTCAGATTACAAAGTTATAAGTAAATTGTTGGTTATCTGCACAAACCCATTCTTTACTATGAATCATCCATACATCAATTGTCTTAACTAAATAATCACAGAAATGCATAAACAAACACACAGTAGATATGGTGACAAGGAAATGATAGGGAAGGTTCCCTAGTGGGCTTAGCCGGTATGGCGGCTTGGTGGACAAAGGGAAGTGGGTGTGGATTGAGAAGGGCGGGAAAGACAAAATAGACACTACACAGTTGATAATTATATTAATTGAAATGCTAATCCTTTGCACATGAACGCTCATTCATTCGGGAATAACTGCAATCAATATATATACAACATATACATAAAAGTGTTCCTAAGGATACATTATCAATTATGTTTGATTGTTCTTGGACAAGTTTATAGGTAAAAGTTGAACGAGTTCTCTTCACGTTTCAATGGACGAGTGGAGTCTGTATTTTCTCATTATAACGCGCCAACCAAAAGGAGATTTATGGATATAATACATTACTTTTTCGAAAAAAAAAGTCTGTGAACCGTGAAGGCTTATGAATTTATGGTAATGGGAAAAATATGTGAGGTGCTATCCTCAAACAATCAAATGTGGTGCTTTCGCCCTAAAGCCTTTTTGAAATCTGACAACGCTGTGAAATTGCCAAGAAGCAGAGCATTTGATGACTATGAAACACTTGTATATTGATGAATGTTTAATAATTCAACTTTTGGATTTTGAATTTGGCGCCTTGCATTTCACCGGGTAGTGTCGGGAGTGGGGCGCTAGTGCACCTTGCTGCTCCTTAAGAAGTTAACTCCAAAGGAAATTGGAGTTTCCTTCATTAACTTCTTAGGGAGCGGCAGCAGAGGTGATGGTTTTGGAGAGTCTGACGTGCCCAAAGTAAAATGCCTGCCACTCAGGCCCAGAAAATAGGATATGCACACAATTAGTACTATTGGATAGGAAACACTCTGAAGTCTCTAAAAGTGTTACAATAATGTATGTGAGTATAACAGAACTGATATAGCAGGCGAAAACCTGAGGAAAATACATCCGGATTTGCAGTTTATTTTGTACATGACCTTCTTCTCCAGGCTGCCTATTCATTTCTATTTTAACTTCTTAGGGAGCGGCAGCTGAGGTGTCGGTTTTGGAGAGTCTGGCATGCACAAAGTAAAAGGCCTGCCACTCAGGCCCAGAAACTAGGATATGCACATAAGTACTATTGGATAGGAAACACTCTGAAGTTTCTAAGAGTGTTAAAATAATGTCTGTGAGTATAACAGAACTGATATAGCAGGCGTAAACCCGAGGAATTTCTGTCCTGGAAAAAGTGTTTTTGACACATTGCCTCATTTTGAACCCCTCCCTATTGAAAACAGCCATAAATGGGAGTAAGATTGAGGTACCTATTGCTTCCACTGGATGTCAACAGTCTCTAGACAGTGTTTGGTGATGTTAGGTTGCTTTGGATGGTAATAGAAGAAGAATTTTGAACTTGTCATCGGATGTAAACAGAAGAGGAGGCGCGTTCACGGGCTCGCGTGCGCTGTGTTTTTTTCCTTTGCTATCGTCCAGTTTATAACCCGGTTGAAATATTATAGTAAATATACATAAAAGTGTTCCTAAGGATACATTATCAATGATGTTTGATTGTTCTTGGACAAGTATAATGTGAACGCGTTCTCTTCACGGTTCAATGGGCGACTCAACGGTGGATTTTATGATCATAACGCGCCAACCAAACGAAGATTTATGAATATAATAAATGACTTTTTCTAACAAAAGAAGCATGGATTGTCTTCGTTGGACACTTGGGAAGCCCTCAGCAGAAGTTCTTCGAAAGGGAAGGGATTTTATATTAGCGATTTTATGCGTTTTTTGAGACCTGCGTTAGGTTATGAATTTATGCAAATGTTTAAATATTGTAGGTGTGATCCTCAAACAATCAAATGTTGTGCTTTCGCCATGAATCCTTTTTGAAATCTGACAACGCTGTGATATTGCCAAGAAGCAGAGCTTTTGATGACTATGCAACACTTGTATATTGATGAATGTTTAATAATTCAACGCCACTACTCACTATGTAGTTAAACAGTTTAAAATCACATTACATAATTTCACAAATTGTTTAATCATTACTCATTCATTTTATACAACAATTAGATGCAAGCCTCACAACTAAGACTCTTGTATAAACAGAGTTATGGTAATGTCGCTGTATCGTCTCTCGTAAGTTTCACAAACATTAAACGAAATGGACCGGTCGTAGCTGGATTCTCCCCCAACCATTTACACATTCTGTAATACATGGGTATTGTTCAGTTCTCAATTTCTACGATGGAGAATAGGTTCCTTTGTTCTCTCTATGTGTCTCTTTGCTTTGCCATGAGGGAGATAGTCTCCCCCAGGAATTTACGACCTGAGATAGCAGAACCTAGGTGTAAGAGGGATAGAGAAAGGGGGATGGTGCTCGCTATCCCCAAAGAGGGCCACGTCATTACACGACCTACCCTGGCCAAACCCTAACCCAGACGACACTGGGCCAATTGTGCCCTATGGGACTCCCAATCACGGCTGGTTGTGATACAGCCTGGAATCAAACCAGGTTCTGTAGTGATGCCTCTAGCACTGAGATGCAGTGCCTTAGACCGCTGTGCCACAGGAGCCCTAGTATTTTTAACAATAGCCTGTATAGAAATCAACATTTCTCTGGTGCGGCAGCATGCGCTCATTCGTTGTTATGCTCTGTTGTGGAATTATGACATGTTCTGCTTGTCTCCTGTCATGTAAAATAACATCGAATTGCATGAAGTGTGTTTACAAAAGGCAATGCTTTCTCAGACTGCAAATAAGTTGATAGATTCATGCAGGGGTTTCATTATAATGGAGATCTTTTCACCCTACCCTTGTCTGCGGTGGTCTGCGAATCCACAACCTTCTGGTTACTTTACCACATAAAATCTTTCAAAACAAAGAACCGTTTCTAAAACTGCATATCTAAGTCTCTGGTCTGTCCTAGGATTGAGGGTAAACGGTAGGCATGTTCTCTGCTATCCACTTTACTTGTTTTTTAAGCATCCAGGTGAAGGTCAGGTAAAATTATATTTGACTACAGGGAAGTAACAGGTTGATGTGAGGCTGAAGCACAGTTCTAAGGCTGTGTTAGAGGAAGTAACAGGTTGATGTGATGCTGAAGCAGAGTTCTAAGGCTATGTTAGAGGAAGTAACAGGTTGATGTGAGGCTGAGTTCTAAGGCTGTGTTCTAAGGCTGGTCTATGTAAGTCATAGCTGTTTCTGCCTGTCAGGAGGCAGCACACTGTGACTGCCTGGTAATTGTATGGCTCATTGGTATTGGCACAAACACACACATTAACACACACACAGACACACATGCAGAATAGCACAGCCAGAATGGCCTCATTCTGACCTGGAGACGTCACAAGTGTGTGTGTGTGTGTGTGTGTGTGTGTGTGTTGTTTGTTTGTTGAAGTCGAGTTCTAATGTTGAATGTCAGATCAAATAAAGTGTAATGGTTACTTGCAGAGGATAAATTCTGTACAATGGAATGCTCAATTCAAGCTCTCCGCAACAGTGCAGTATACAGTGGGGCAAAAAAGTATTTAGTCAGCCACCAATTGTGCAAGTTCTCCAACTTAAAAAGATGAGAGAGGCCTGTAATTTTCATCATAGGTACACTTCAACTATGACAGACGAAATGAGAAAAAGAAATCCAGAAAATCACATTGTAGGATTTTTAATTTATTTATTTGCAAATTATGGTGGAAAATAAGTATTTGGTCAATAACAAAAGTTTATCTCAATACTTTGTTATATACCCTTTGTTGGCAATGACAGAGGTCAAACGTTTTCTGTAAGTCTTCACAAGGTTTTCACACACTGTTGCTGGTATTTTGGCCCATTCCTCCATGCAGATCTCCTCTAGAGCAGTGATGTTTTGGGGCTGTCGCTGGGCAACACGGACTTTCAACTCCCTCCAAAGATTTTCTATGGGGTTGAGATCTGGAGACTGGCTAGGCCACTCCAGGACCTTGAAATGCTTCTTCTGAAGCCACTCCTTCGTTGCCCGGGCGGTGTGTTTGGGATCATTGTCATGCTGAAAGACCCAGCCACGTTTCATCTTCAATGCCCTTGCTGATGGAAGGAGGTTTTCACTCAAAATCTCATGATACATGGCCCCATTCATTCTTTCCTTTACACGGATCAGTCGTCCTGGTCCCTTTGCAGAAAAAACATCCCCAAAGCATGATGTTTCCACCCCCATGCTTCACAGTAGGTATGGTGTTCTTTGGATGCAACTCAGCATTCTTTGTCCTCCAAACACGACGAGTTGAGTTTTTACCAAAAAGTTCTATTTTGGTTTCATCTGACCATATGACATTCTCCCAATCCTCATCTGGATCATCCAAATGCTCTCTAGCAAACTTCAGACGGGCCTGAACATGTACTGGCTTAAGCAGGGGGACACGTCTGGCACTGCAGGATTTGAGTCCCTGGCGGCGTAGTGTGTTACTGATGGTAGGCTTTGTTACTTTGGTCCCAGCTCTCTGCAGGTCATTCACTAGGTCCCCGTGTGGTTCTGGGATTTTTGCTCACCGTTCTTGTGATCATTTTGACCCCACGGGTGAGATCTTGCGTGGAGCCCCAGATCGAGGAAGATTATCAGTGGTCTTGTATGTCTTCCATTTCCTAATAATTGCTCCCACAGTTGATTTCTTCAAACCAAGCTGCTTACCTATTGCAGATTCAGTCTTCCCAACCTGGTGCAGGTCTACAATTTTGTTTCTGGTGTCCTTTGACAGCTCTTTGGTCTTAGCCATAGTGGAGTTTGGAGTGTGACTGTTTGAGGTTGTGGACAGGTGTCTTTTATACTGATAACAAGTTCAAACAGGTGCCATTAATACAGGTAACGAGTGGAGGACAGAGGAGCCTCTTAAAGAAGAAGTTACAGGTCTGTGAGAGCCAGAAATCTTGCTTGTTTGTATGTGACCAAATACTTATTTTCCACCATAATTTGCAAATAAATTCATAAAAAAATCCTACAATGTGATTTTCAGAATTTTTTTCCTCCTTTTGTCTGTCATAGTTGAAGTGTACCTTAGATGAAAATTACAGGCCTCTCTCATCTTTTTAAGTGAGAGAACTTGCACAATTGGTGGCTGACTAAATACTTTTTTGCCCCACTGTACATGTATAAAAAAATACACAATAAAAAAAAAAAAACATTTTGTTTGGAAATATCACACCTGGTATTAAAAATACTTGTTCTGTGCATTTGAGTATGCTTTAATACACAGCCCAAAACACGTTTTATTTGAGTATTTCACAGTATGTTCAAATACTTATTTCAAATACTAGTTTCAAAAAACCTGGGTTAAAGGCATCGGAGTGTATTTCAGTTTTTCAAATATTTTCCAATTGTATTTAAATGAATATATTCAACGACTAAAATATATCTGAATACACACACACACCTCCCCCTACCTCACCACAAACAGTGCAGGCTGTGCTGTGTCAGGCTCTGTGCGACAGCCACACACAACTCCACCCCCCCACCTCACCGCACAAACAGTGCAGGCTGTGCTGTGCTTTGTCAGGCACCGAGCGACAGGCGGATAGACAGGCCAATTACCCCGTGGTGAAACTTCCAGCCGGATCTTCCAGGAGAGGGAGCTGAGGGTGGAAGGCCAGCCCGCTGCCTGAGCACCCAGAGAGGGATTTAGAGCTGTTCTCTGCCCCTGTCATGGATAAACCCACCCTGGAGCACCAGGGTCAGACACCAGCCCTCTTAATCGCTTTAGAGCCAGCCCAGGACGTGTGTGAACACACACACACACACATATACCACAGATAAACACACACACACACAAACACACACACACACACACACACATTGAACACAGAGACACACGGTGACACACGGTGACACAAAGAAACATGGAGACAGATTAACATACGTCCACCCACACACAGTGTTGATATAGCAGCCAAACTCTAGGGAATTACATAGGTGTATATGACATGGTGAAATTGTGGCATGGGGTGTGCTTTTACTTCCATGGCAATGTTCTACAGTCCACTAGGTGGCAACGCCAGTGTCCAGTAGGCTCCTACCAAGCTAGGCTGTTGAAGATGGGATTGAGGATGCAATAGCCACTTGTTTAGTTGTTTTAGTAATTTCTGTTTTAACGCTTACCTTAAAAGCTCGGAAACTATTACCTAACCTTAACCATAGAGGTTAGATTCGGTGTCACTTTGGCACAGTTTGACTGACTGCTAACATGGGGCAACATACACTGAGTATACAAAACATTCCTAATATTGAGTTGCACCCTCTTTTTTGCCCTCAGAACAGCCTCAATTTGTCAGGGCATGGACTCTACAAGGTGTCGAAAGCGTTCCACAGGGATGCTGGTCCATGTTGACTCCAATGCTTCCCACAGTTGTGTCAAGTTGGCTAGATGTCCTTTGGGTGGTTGACCATTCTTGATACACACAGGAAACTGTTGATTGTGAAAAACCAAGCAGCGTTGCAGTTCTTGACACAACCGGTGCGCCTGGTACCTACTTCCATACCCTGTTCAAAGGTACTTAACTTCTCAAGGAGCAGCAGCAGAGGTGACTGTTTTGGAGAGCCTGGCATGCCCAAAGTAAAATGCCTCCCATTTAGGCCCAGAAAATGGAATAAATATGCATATATTTAGTAATGCAAATATGCATATATTTATAAATATGCATATATTTAGTACCATTGGATAGGAAACACTCTGAATTTTCCAAAACTGTTAACCATTTGTCTGTGGGTCAATCAGAACGCATTTGGCAGGCAAAACCCTGAGGAATCTCTGTCCTGAAAAAAGTCATTTTGACAGATTGCTCATTTTGGAACCCCTCCCTATTGAAAATGACCATATATAGGCATATGAATGCAGTACACGTCGCTTCCTTATGATGTCATCAACCACGAGACGGTGTTTTCCTCCATTTTGGATGAATTTAGACCATTGAAAAACAGCTTACCATGAGGACCCCACGTTCTGAAAACTGTTCACATTGCGCTACAAGACGAAGTCACGCTGTGTCTTATTTATCGTCTTTAGCGTTCAGTTTATATTCGGCTGATTTATAATAGTAAATATACGTAAAAGTGTTCCTAAGGATACATTTAAAACTATGTTTGATTGTTTTTGGACAAGTTTATAGGTATAATTTGAACGAGTTGGCGCTGCGTTTCAATGGAGTAGTGGAAGCTGTAGTTTCTGATTATAGCAGCAAACCAAATGGAGGATTTATGGATAAAAGACGTTACTTTTTCTAACAAAAGAACCATGGATTGTCTTCCTTGGACACTTAGGATGACCTCAGCAGAAGTTCTTCAACAGGTAATTGATTTGTTTTCGCTGTGAAATGTGTTATGTGTGTGCCATGATGGCTAATCGATACATGGCTATTGGAAAATATGTGAGGTGCTAGCCTCAAACAAATGAATGTGCTGCTTTCGCCGTAAAGCCTTTTTGAAATCTGACAACGCTGTGATATTGCCAAGAAACAGAGCTTTTGATGAGTATGGAACACTTGTATATTATTGCTGGATTCCATTTTGGGATTTTGAATTTGGCGCTTTAGATTTTCGCTGGTAGTGTCGGGACGAGCCCGCTAGCGACCCAGCAATCTGTTTAAATATTTTGTCTTTCCCATTCACCCTCTGAATGGCACACATACATAATCGATGTCTCAATTTTCTTAAGAGTTAAAAATCCTTCTCCTCCCCTTCATCTACACTGATTGATGTGGATTTAACAAGTAACATCATTAAGGGATCATAACTTTCACCTGGATTCACCTGGTCAAACTATATAATGGAAAGAGTAGGTGTTCTTAATGTTTTGTGCACTCAGTGTATCCTATAATTAAAACAGCAACACACTCCATAATCTACAGATGGCACCACAGACGGCCCAACATGCCATCATTAAAAAGACCAGCCATGCCATTTCTCTGTTGCTGCAGTTACAGCGAGGGATGGCATTTTCTCTGGAGCTTGTGTTGTGATAAAGTCCTATACAAGCAACATACTCACTAACATACATACAAAAACACGTTAACATACATACAAAAAAACGCTAGCATACATACAAAAACACGCTCACATACATACAAAGACACACTAACATACATACAAAAAAACGCTAGCATACATACAAAAACACGCTAACATACATACAGAAACACGCTAGCATACATACAAAAACACATTAACATGCATACAAAAACACACTAACATGCATACAACAACATGCTAGCATACATACAAAAACACAATAACATACGTACAAAAAAATGCTAACATACATACAAAAACACACTAACATACATACAAAAACATGCTAGCATACATACAAAAACACACTAACATGCATACAAAAACACACTAACATGCATACAAAAACATGCTAGCATACAAACAAAAACAAGCTAACAAACATACAAAAACACGCTAACATACATACAAAAAACACGTTAACATACGTACAATAAAATGCTGACATACATACAAAAACACGCTAACATACATACAAAAACACGCTAACAGGCATAGAAAAACACGCTAACATACATACAAAAACACGCTACCATACTTACAAAAACACGCTAGCATACATACAAAAACACACTAACATGCATACAAAAACACACTAACATGCATACAAAAAAACTCTAGCATACATACAAAAACACACTAACATACATACAAAAACATGCTAGCATACATACAAAAACACACTAACATACGTACAAAAAAATGCTAACATGCATACAAAAAAACGCTAACATACATACAAAAACACACTAACATACATACAAAAAAATGCTAACATACATACAAAAACACGCTAACATACATACAAAAACACACTAACATCTATACAAAAACATGCTAGCATACATACAAAAACACACTAACATACGTACAAAAAAATGCTAACATACATACAAAAAAACGCTAACATACATACAAAAACACGCTAACATATATACAAAAACACACTAAAATACATACAAAAAAACGCTAGCATACATACAAAAACACGCTAACATACATACAAAAACACGCTAGCATACATACAAAAACACACTAACATGCATACAAAAACACACTAACATGCATACAAAAACACAGTAACATGCATACAAAAACACACTAACATGCATACAAAAACATGCTAGCATACATACAAAACACACTAACATACATACAAAAAAACGCTAGCATACATACAAAAACACGCTAACATACATACAAAAACACGCTAGCATACATACAAAAACACACTAACATGCATACAAAAACACACTAACATGCATACAACAACATGCTAGCATACATACAAAAACACAATAACATACGTACAAAAAAATGCTAACATACATACAAAAAAACGCTAACATACATACAAAAACACGCTAACATACATACAAAAACACACTAACATACATACAAAAAAATGCTAACATACATACAAAAACACACTAACATGCATACAAAAACCCACTAACATGCTTACAAAAACATGGTAGCATACATACAAAAACACACTAACATACATACAAAAACATGCTAGCATACATACAAAAACACACTAACATACGTATAAAAAAATGCTAACATACATACAAAAAAACGCTAACATACATACAAAAACACGCTAACATATATACAAAAACACGCTAAAATACATACAAAAAAACGCTTAGGCATACATACAAAAACATGCTAACATACATACAAAAACACGCTAGCATACATACAAAAACACACTAACATGCATACAAAAACACACTAACATGCATACAAAAACACAGTAACATGCATACAAAAACACACCAACATGCATACAAAAACATGCTAGCATACATACAAAACACACTAACATGCATACAAAAACACACTAACATGCATACAAAAACACGCTAACATACATACAAAAACACACTAACATGCATACAAAAACACACTAACATGTATACAAAAACATGCTAGCATACATACAAAAACACACTAACATACGTACAAAAAAATGCTAACATACATACATACAAAAAAACGCTAACATACATACAAAAACACGCTAACATATATACAAAAACACGCTAAAATACATACAAAAACGCTAGCATACATACAAAACACGCTTAGCATACATACAAAAACACACTAACATGCATACAAAACACACTAACATGCATGCAAAAACACAGTAACATGCACAAAACACACTAACATGCATACAAAACATGCTAGCATACATACAAAACACACTAACATGCATACAAAAACACACTAACATGCATACAAAAACACGCTAACATACATACAAAAACACACTAACATGCATACAAAAACACACTAACATGTATACAAAACATGCTAGCATACATACAAAAACACACTAACATACGTACAAAAAAATGCTAACATACATACATACAAAAAAACGCTAACATACATACAAAAACACGCTAACATATATACAAAAACACGCTAAAATACATACAAAAAAACGCTAGCATACATACAAAAACACGCTAGCATACATACAAAAACACACTAACATGCATACAAAAACACACTAACATGCATACAAAAACACGCTAGCGTACATACAAAAACACACTAACATGCATACAAAAACATTAACATGCATGTACAAAACATGCTAGCATACATTCAAAAACACGCTAACATACATACAAAAACGCACTAACATACATACAAAAACACACTAACATGCATACAAAAACACACTAACATGCATACAAAAACATGCTAGCATACATACAAAAACACACTAACATGCATACAAAAACACACTAACATGCATACAAAAACATGCTAGCATACAAACAAAACACGCTTAATACAAACATAAAAAACACACTACATGATATACAAAAACACACTAACATACATACAAAAAACACGTTAACATACGTATAATACAATGCTGCGTGACATACATACAAAAACACGCTAACATACATACAAAAACACGCTAACATGCATAGAAAAACACGCTAACATACATACAAAAACACACTAACATGCATACAAAAACACACTAACATGCATACAAAAACACGCTAGCATACATACAAAAACACACTAACATGCATACAAAAACACACTAACATGCATACAAAAACATGCTAGCATACATTCAAAAACACTCTAACATACATACAAAAACGCACTAACATACATACAAAAACACAGTAACATGCATACAAAAACACACTAACATGCATACAAAAACATGCTAGCATACATACAAAAACACACTAACATGCATACAAAAACACACTAACATGCATACAAAAACATGCTAGCATACATACAAAAACACACTAACATGCATACAAAAACACACTAACATACATACAAAAACATGCTAGCATACAAACAAAAACACGCTAACAAACATACAAAAACACGCTAACATACATACAAAAAACACGTTAACATACGTACAATAAAATGCTGACATACATACAAAAACACGCTAACATACATACAAAAACACGCTAACATGCATAGAAAAACACGCTAACATACATACAAAAACACGCTACCATACTTACAAAAACACGCTAGCATACATACAAAAACACACTAACATGCATACAAAAACACACTAACATGCATACAAAAAAACGCTAGCATACATACAAAAACACACTAACATACAGACAAAAACACGCTAACATGCATACAAAAGCACGCTAACATACATACAAAAACACACTAACATGCATACTAAAACACACTAACATGCATACAAAACAAACACACTCAAACTACATATTTGTTGCATGTGGATAGGACCAAATACAACCTCTACTTTACTATTGCCTCGTGTCCTTCAACATCCTCCCCTTCCTCCTCTTCTCTCCACCCTCCCTCTCCCCTTCGTCCCCTCCTCCACCCTTGTCCTCCCACTCCTCTCCGCTTGTCCTCCTCCTCCTCCTCTCCCCTTCCTCCCCCTCCTCTCCCCTTCCATTGCCATTACCTATATGAGATTGAATGAGAGTGGGGACATGTGAGTGTGAATGTGTGTTTGTTTAGATGTGTGTGTGTGCGTGTGTGTGTCTACAAAGAACATGCTCCTAAGAGGGAGTTGTTAAAGCCAACCTGCACTTAGTCCCAGGGGCACACACACACACACACACTGCTTGTGCAACAAGGCTACGCTAAGTCACAGGCCATTTGTCTGCAGGCCTCTCAAGGCTAGTGCTATTTTAAGATTTCTTCTGGCCTTGAGCGCTACACAGGAGAGAAACAAGTTGTATTTTAGGTGAAGAAATCCAGTACTCAGTGTATTGTACACCCAGGCCTCTAGACTGTACACCCAGGCCTCTGGACTGTACACCCAGGCCTCTAGACTGTACACACAGGCCTCTGTACTATATACCCAGGCCTCTAGACTGTACACACAGGCCTGTAGACCCAGGGTAGAATCTGTTTTGAAGCCTCTAGGACCTAGACTTGGCACTCCGGCACCACTTGCCATGTGGTAGCAGAGAGAACAGTCTATGACTAGGGTGGCTGGAGTCTTTGACAATTTTCAGAGCCTTCCTCTTACACCGCCTGGTATAGAGGTCCTGGATGGTAGGACGCTACCAACTGAGCCACACAGGAAATACTTTATGATTGTGTAGCCAGTGGCTGGTAATAGGAGGAGGTGATCAATGTCATAAATACTTGAGCGGAACCTTTCAGGTGAGAGTTTTGGTTCCGCCCTGCAAGACAGGGAACGGTGCACATCCCTGTTCATCGGTATATTTTTCTGCGTGACTTTCACTTTTACTTGAGTCATTTTCTATTAAGGTACCTTTCCTTTTTCTCAAGTATGACAATTGGGTACCTTTTCCTCCACTGCTGTTCATTCCATTGACTGTGTTGATCGAACTCTGTCAAACTTTTGGTAACCTAACTTCTGTGTCTTTCTCTGTGAATGTTTTACCACATACTCGCGTAAACAGCAGCCATGTAAGACAATGATTTGTGTTTCAGTGACGTGTTTCATGTACTTTGGGAAAGGCGTTCAATGTTGTCGCAGACTCCGCATTGATGCCGTATGATGGTTGTATAGGCCGGGAAATAGTAGGGCTTACAAACTGTAAATGTATGCACTTTGTACTTTGTATTTGGAATCAAGTCTGTTTGATGATGTTGTGTATTTTAATAAAGTATTACAGTTTTGATATTATTGTGTAAATGAACCAGTGGTGTTTTTCAGATCATTTTGTAGAAGCCTTTCGCTGCTCTTATTGTAGCTTTAGTTGTTGTCCCTTACTTTAGGCAGGTTGAAGCATCTGAGCTGGTGCACAGGCAAAAGATGTGGGGTTTCCTTGGTGACGGACTAGTATATTATTCTTTGCTATATGTTTGTTTGTAGTATTTGTCTTATTTTGCCACCAGGGCTGGCTGTCGTTTGGAGGGGCTATTTTGAATAGAAAGCAAGTGCCAGTCTTATGAATTCACGTGTGTGCTTCCGCAAGCTAATTAGCAGTAGTGTTCTCATATTTCTGAGAGTGTTTGATCTTGAGTTTACTGTCTTACAGAGAGTGTTTCATCTTGAGTTTACAGTCTTACAGAGAGTGTTTCATCTTTAGTTTACTGTCTTACAGAGTGTTTCATCTTGAGTTTACTGTCTTACAGAGAGTGTTTCATCTTGAGTTTACCGTCTTACAGAGAGTGCTTCATCTTGAGTTTACTGTCTTACAGAGAGTGTTTCATCTTGAGTTTACAGTCTTACAGAGAGTGTTTCATCTTTAGTTTACTGTCTTACAGAGTGTTTCATCTTGAGTTTACTGTCTTACAGAGAGTGTTTCATCTTGAGTTTACTGTCTTACAGAGAGTGTTTCATCTTGAGTTTACTGTCTTACAGAGAGTGTTTCATCTTGAGTTTACTGTCTTACATAAAGTGTTTCATCTGGAGTTTACTGCCTTACAGAGAGTGTTTAACCTTGAGTTTACTGTCTTACAGAAAGTGTTTCATCTTCAGTTTACTGTCTTAGAAAGATTGTTTCATCTTCAGTTTACTGTCTTACAGAAAGTGTTTCATCTTCAGTTTACTGTCTTACAGAAAGTGTTTCATCTTGAGTTTACTGTCTTACAGAGAGTGTTTCATCTTGATTTTACTGTCTTACAGAGAGTGTTTCATCTTGAGTTTACTGTCTTACAGAGAGTGTTTCATCTTGAGTTTACTGTCTTACAGAGAGTGTTTCATCTTGAGTTTACTGTCTTACATAAAGTGTTTCACCTGGAGTATACTGCCTTAAAGAGAGTGTTTCACCTTGAGGTTACTGTCTTACAGAAAGTGTTTCATCTTGAGTTTACTGTCTTACAGAGTGTTTTATCTTGAGTTTACCATCTTACAAAAAGTGTTTCATCTTCAGTTTACTGTCTTAGAAAGATTGTTTCATCTTGAGTTTACTGTCTTACAGAAAGTGTTTCATCTTCAGTTTACTGTCTTAGAAAGATTGTTTCATCTTGAGTTTACTGTCTTATGAAGAGTGTTTCATCTTGAGTTTACTGTCTTATGAAGAATGTTTCATCTTGAGTTTACTGTCTTACAGAGAGTGCTTCATCTTGAGTTTACTGTCTTACAGAGAGTGTTTCATCTTGAGTTTACTGTCTTACAGAGAGTGTTTCATCTTCAGTTCACTGTCTTACAGAGAGTGTTTCATCTTGAGTTTACTGTCTTACAGAGAGTGTTTCATCTTGAGTTTACCGTTATACAGAGAGTGTTTCATCTTGAGTTTACTGTCTTATAAAGAGTGTTTCATCTTGATTTTACAGTCTTACAGAGAGTCTTTCATCTTTAGTTTACTGTCTTACAGAGTGTTTCATCTTGACTTTACTGTCTTACAGAGTGTTTCATCATGAGTTTACTGTCTTATGAAGTGTTTCATCTTGAGTTTACTGTCTTACAGAGTGTTTTATCTTGAGTTTAACGTCTTACAGAGAGTGTTTCATCTTTAGTTTACTGTCTTAGAAAGATTGTTTCATCTTGAGTTTACTGTCTTACAGAGAGTGTTTCATCTTGAGTTTACTGTCTTACAGAGAGTGTTTCATCTTGAGTTTACTGTCTTACAGAAAGTGTTTCATCTTGAGTTTACCGTCTTACAGAGAGTGTTTCATCTTGAGTTTACTTTCTTATAAAGAGTGTTTCATCTTGAGTTTACTGTCTTACAGAGAGTGTTTCATCTTGAGTTTACTGTCTTACAGAGAGTGTTTCATCTTGAGTTTACTGTCTTACAGAGAGTGTTTCATCTTGAGTTTACTGTCTTACAGAGAGTGTTTCATCTTGAGTTTACTGTCTTACAGAGAGTGTTTCATCTTCAGTTTACTGTCTTACAGTGTTTCATCTTGAGTTTACTGTCTTATGAAGTGTTTCATCTTGAGTTCACTGTCTTACAGAGAGTGTTTCATCTTGAGTTTACTGTCTTACAGAGTGTTTCATCTTGAGTTTACTGTCTTACATAAAGTGTTTCACCTGGAGTTTACTGTCTTACAAAAATTGTTTCATCTTCAGTTTACTGTCTTAGAAAGATTGTTTCATCTTGAGTTTACTGTCTTACAGAAAGTGTTTCATCTTGAGTTTACTGTCTTACAGAGAGTGTTTCATCTTGAGTTTACTGTCTTACAGAGAGTGTTTCATCTTGAGTTTACTGTCTTACATAAAGTGTTTCACCTGGAGTTTACTGTCTTACAAAATTGTTTCATCTTTCAGTTTACTGTCTTAGAAAGATTGTTTCATCTTGAGTTTACTGTCTTACAGAAAGTGTTTCATCTTGAGTTTACTGTCTTACAGAGAGTGTTTCATCTTGAGTTTACTGTCTTACAGAGAGTGTTTCATCTTGAGTTTACTGTCTTACATAAAGTTTTTCATCTTCAGTTTACTGTCTTAGAAAGATTGTTTCATCTTGAGTTTACTGTCTTACAGAGAGTGTTTCATCTTGAGTTTACAGACTTACAGAGAGTGTTTCATCTTTTTAGTTTACAGAGTGTTTCATCTTGAGTTTACTGTCTTACAGAAAGTGTTTCATCTTGAGTTTACTGCCTTACAGAGAGTGTTTCATCTGAGTTTACTGTCTTACACAGAGAGTGTTTCATCTTGAGTTTACTGTCTTACAGTAGAGAGTGTTTCATCTTGAGTTTACTGTCTTACAGAGAAAGTGTTTCATCTTAAGTTTACTGTCTTAGAAAGAAGTTTCATCTTGAGTTTACTGTCTTACAGATGTGTTTCATCTTGAGTTTACTGTCTTACATAAGTGTTTCATCCTGGAGTTTACTGTCTTACAAAAATTGTTTCATCTTCAGTTTACTGTCTTAGAAAGATTGTTTTATCTTGAGTTTACTGTCTTACAGAAAGTGTTTCATCTTGAGTTTACTGTCTTACAGAGAGTGTTTCATCTTGAGTTTACCGTCTTACAGAGAGTGTTTTAGGAGTTTACTGTCTTACATCTTGTTTCAAAGTTTTCACCTGAGTTTACTGTCTTACAAAGAGTTGTTTCATCTTGAGTTTACTGTCTTACAGAAAGTGTTTCATCTTGAGTTTACTGTCTTACAGAAGTGTTTCATCTTGAGTTTACTGTCTTACAGAGAGTGTTTCATCTTGAGTTTACTGTCTTACAGAGAGTGTTTCATCTTGAGTTTACTGTCTTACAGAGAGTGTTTCATCTTGAGTTTACTGTCTTGGCTAGAGAGTGTTTTATCTTGAGTTTTCCACTGTCTTACATAAAGTGTTTCACCTGGAGTTTACTGTCTTACAAAAATTGTTTCAGTTTACTTCAGTTTACTGTCTTAGAAAGAAAGTGTTTCATCTTGAGTTTACTGTCTTACAGAAAGTGTTTCATCTTGAGTTTACTGTCTTACAGAGAGTGTTTCATCTTGAGTTTACTGTCTTACAGAGAGTGTTTCATCTTGAGTTTACTGTGCTTACATAAAGTGTTTCACCTGGAGTTTACTGTCTTACAAAAATGTGTTTCATCTTCAGTTTACTGTCTTAGAAAGATTGTTTCATCTTGAGTTTACTGTCTTGACAGAGTGTTTCATCTTGAGTTTACTGTCTTACAGTGAAAGTGTTTCATCTTGAGTTTACTGTCTTACAGAGTGTTTCATCTTGAGTTTACTGTCTTACAGAGAGTGTTTCATCTTGAGTTTACTGTCTTACAGAGAGTGTTTCATCTTGTGAGTTTACTGTCTTACTTATAAAGTGTTTCATCTGGAGTTTACTGCCTTTACAGAGAGTGTTTAACCTTTGAGTTTACTGTCTTACAGAAAGTGTTTCATCTTGAGTTTACTGTCTTAGAAAGATGTCTTACATGTTTCACCTGTTGAGTTTACTGTCTTACAGAAAGTGTTTCATCTTGAGTTTACTGTCTTACAGAGTGTTTCATCTTGAGTTTACTGTCTTACAGAGAGTGTTTCATCTTGAGTTTACTGTCTTACTTAGAAAGTTTTCATCTTTTTGAGTTTACTGTCTTAGAAAGATTGTTTCATCTTGAGTTTACTGTCTTACAGAGAGTGTTTCATCTTGAGTTTACTGTCTTACAGAGTGTTTCATCTTTAGTTTACTGTCTTACAAGTGTTTCATCTTGAGTTTACTGTCTTACAGAAAGTGTTTCATCTTGAGTTTACTGTCTTACAGAGAGTGTTTCATCTTGAGTTTACTGTCTTATAAAGAGTGTTTCATCTTGAGTTTACTGTCTTACAGAGAGTGTTTCATCTTGAGTTTACTGTCTTACAGAGAGTGTTTCATCTTGAGTTTACTGTCTTACAGAAGAGTGTTTCATCTTGAGTTTACTGTCTTACAGAGAGTGTTTCATCTTGAGTTTACTGTCTTACAGAAAGTTTTTCATCTTGAGTTTACTGTCTTACATAAGAGTGTTCACCTGGGTTTACTGTCTTACAAAATGTTTCATCTTTCAGTTTACTGTCTTAGAAAGATTGTTTCATCTTGAGTTTACTGTCTTACAGAAAGTGTTTCATCTTGGGTTTACTCACTGTCTTACAGAGAGTGTTTCATCTTGAGTTTACTGTCTTACAGAGAGTGTTTCATCTTGAGTTTACTGTCTTACAGAGAAGTGTTTCACCTGGAGTTTACTGTCTTACAAAAATTGTTTCATCTTCAGTTTACTGTCTTAGAAAGATTGTTTCATCTTGAGTTTACTGTCTTACAGAAAGTGTTTCATCTTGAGTTTACTGTCTTACAGAGAGTGTTTCATCTTGAGTTTACTGTCTTACAGAGAGTGTTTCATCTTGAGTTTACTGTCTTACAGAGAGTGTTTCATCTTGAGTTTACTGTCTTACAGAGAGTGTTTCATCTTGAGTTCACTGTCTTACATAAAGTGTTTCATCTGGAGTTTACTGCCTTACAGAGAGTGTTTAACCTTGAGTTTACTGTCTTACAGAAAGTGTTTCATCTTCAGTTTACTGTCTTAGAAAGATTGTTTCATCTTCAGTTTACTGTCTTACAGAAAGTGTTTCATCTTCAGTTTACTGTCTTACAGAAAGTGTTTCATCTTGAGTTTACTGTCTTACAGAGAGTGTTTCATCTTGATTTTACTGTCTTACAGAGAGTGTTTCATCTTGAGTTTACTGTCTTACAGAGAGTGTTTCATCTTGAGTTTACTGTCTTACAGAGAGTGTTTCATCTTGAGTTTACTGTCTTACAGAGAGTGTTTCATCTTGAGTTTACTGTTTTACAGAGAGTGTTTCATCTTGAGTTTACTGTCTTACAGAGAGTGTTTCATCTTGAGTTTACTGTCTTACAGAGAGTGTTTCATCTTGAGTTTACTGTCTTACAGAGAGTGTTTCATCTTCAGTTTACTGTCTTACAGAGTGTTTCATCTTCAGTTTACTGTCTTACAGTGTTTCATCTTGAGTTTACTGTCTTATGAAGTGTTTCATCTTGAGTTCACTGTCTTACAGAGAGTGTTTCATCTTGAGTTTACTGTCTTACAGAGTGTTTCATCTTGAGTTTACTGTCTTACATAAAGTGTTTCACCTGGAGTTTACTGTCTTACAAAAATTGTTTCATCTTCAGTTTACTGTCTTAGAAAGATTGTTTCATCTTGAGTTTACTGTCTTACAGAAAGTGTTTCATCTTGAGTTTACTGTCTTACAGAGAGTGTTTCATCTTGAGTTTACTGTCTTACAGAGAGTGTTTCATCTTGAGTTTACTGTCTTACATAAAGTGTTTCACCTGGAGTTTACTGTCTTACAAAAATTGTTTCATCTTCAGTTTACTGTCTTAGAAAGATTGTTTCATCTTGAGTTTACTGTCTTACAGAAAGTGTTTCATCTTGAGTTTACTGTCTTACAGAGAGTGTTTCATCTTGAGTTTACTGTCTTACAGAGAGTGTTTCATCTTGAGTTTACTGTCTTACAGAGAGTGTTTCATCTTGAGTTTACTGTCTTACAGAGAGTGTTTCATCTTGAGTTTACTGTCTTACATAAAGTGTTTCACCTGGAGTATACTGCCTTACAGAGAGTGTTTCACCTTGAGGTTACTGTCTTACAGAAAGTGTTTCATCTTGAGTTTACTGTCTTACAGAGAGTGTTTCATCTTGAGTTTACTGTCTTACAGAGAGTGTTTCATCTTGAGTTTACTGTCTTATGAAGTGTTTCATCTTGAGTTTACTGTCTTACAGAGAGTGTTTCATCTTGAGTTTACCGTCTTACAGAGAGTGTTTCATCTTGAGTTTACTGTCTTACAGAGTGTTTTATCTTGAGTTTACCATCTTACAAAAAGTGTTTCATCTTCAGTTTACTGTCTTAGAAAGATTGTTTCATCTTGAGTTTACTGTCTTACAGAAAGTGTTTCATCTTCAGTTTACTGTCTTAGAAAGATTGTTTCATCTTGAGTTTACTGTCTTATGAAGAGTGTTTCATCTTGAGTTTACTGTCTTATGAAGAATGTTTCATCTTGAGTTTACTGTCTTACAGAGAGTGCTTCATCTTGAGTTTACTGTCTTACAGAGAGTGTTTCATCTTGAGTTTACTGTCTTACAGAGAGTGTTTTATCTTCAGTTCACTGTCTTACAGAGAGTGTTTCATCTTGAGTTTACTGTCTTACAGAGAGTGTTTCATCTTGAGTTTACCGTTATACAGAGAGTGTTTCATCTTGAGTTTACTGTCTTATAAAGAGTGTTTCATCTTGATTTTACAGTCTTACAGAGAGTGTTTCATCTTTAGTTTACTGTCTTACAGAGTGTTTCATCTTGACATTACTGTCTTACAGAGTGTTTCATCATGAGTTTACTGTCTTATGAAGTGTTTCATCTTGAGTTTACTGTCTTACAGAGTGTTTTATCTTGAGTTTAACGTCTTACAGAGAGTGTTTCATCTTTAGTTTACTGTCTTAGAAAGATTGTTTCATCTTGAGTTTACTGTCTTACAGAGAGTGTTTCATCTTGAGTTTACTGTCTTACAGAGAGTGTTTCATCTTGAGTTTACTGGCTTAGAAAGATTGTTTCATCTTGAGTTTACTGTCTTACAGAGAGTGTTTCATCTTGAGTTTACAGACTTACAGAGAGTGTTTCATCTTTAGTTTACTGTCTTACAGAGTGTTTCATCTTGAGTTTACTGTCTTACAGAAAGTGTTTCATCTTGAGTTTACCGTCTTACAGAGAGTGTTTCATCTTGAGTTTACTTTCTTATAAAGAGTGTTTCATCTTGAGTTTACTGTCTTACAGAGAGTGTTTCATCTTGAGTTTACTGTCTTACAGAGAGTGTTTCATCTTGAGTTTACTGTCTTACAGAGAGTGTTTCATCTTGAGTTTACTGTCTTACAGAGAGTGTTTCATCTTGAGTTTACTGTCTTACAGAGAGTGTTTCATCTTCAGTTTACTGTCTTAGAAAGATTGTTTCATCTTGAGTTTACTGTCTTACAGAAAGTGTTTCATCTTGAGTTTACTGTCTTACAGAGAGTGTTTCATCTTGAGTTTACTGTCTTACATAAAGTGTTTCACCTGGAGTTTACTGTCTTACAAAAATTGTTTCATCTTCAGTTTACTGTCTTAGAAATATTGTTTCATCTTGAGTTTACTGTCTTACAGAAAGTGTTTCATCTTGAGTTTACTGTCTTACAGAGAGTGTTTCATCTTGAGTTTACTGTCTTACAGAGAGTGTTTCATCTTGAGTTTACTGTCTTACAGAGAGTGTTTCATCTTGAGTTTACTGTCTTACAGAGAGTGTTTCATCTTGAGTTTACTGTCTTACATAAAGTGTTTCATCTGGAGTTTACTGCCTTACAGAGAGTGTTTAACCTTGAGTTTACTGTCTTACAGAAAGTGTTTCATCTTCAGTTTACTGTCTTAGAAAGATTGTTTCATCTTCAGTTTACTGTCTTACAGAAAGTGTTTCATCTTCAGTTTACTGTCTTACAGAGAGTGTTTCATCTTGATTTTACTGTCTTACAGAGAGTGTTTCATCTTGAGTTTACTGTCTTACAGAGAGTGTTTCATCTTGAGTTTACTGTCTTACAGAAAGTGTTTCATCTTCAGTTTACTGTCTTAGAAAGATTGTTTCATCTTGAGTTTACTGTCTTATGAAGAGTGTTTCATCTTGAGTTTACTGTCTTATGAAGAATGTTTCATCTTGAGTTTACTGTCTTACAGAGAGTGCTTCATCTTGAGTTTACTGTCTTACAGAGAGTGTTTCATCTTGAGTTTACTGTCTTACAGAGAGTGTTTCATCTTCAGTTCACTGTCTTACAGAGAGTGTTTCATCTTGAGTTTACTGTCTTACAGAGAGTGTTTCATCTTGAGTTTACCGTTATACAGAGAGTGTTTCATCTTGAGTTTACTGTCTTATAAAGAGTGTTTCATCTTGAGTTTACTGTCTTACAGAGAGTGTTTCATCTTGTGTTTACAGTCTTACAGAGAGTGTTTCATCTTGAGTTTACTGTCTTACAGAGTGTTTCATCTTGAGTTTACTGTCTTACAGAGAGTGTTTCATCTTGAGTTTACTGTCTTACAGAGAGTGTTTCATCTTGATTTTACAGTCTTACAGAGAGTGTTTCATCTTTAGTTTACTGTCTTACAGAGTGTTTCATCTTGACTTTACTGTCTTACAGAGTGTTTCATCATGAGTTTACTGTCTTATGAAGTGTTTCATCTTGAGTTTACAGTCTTACAGAGTGTTTTATCTTGAGTTTAACGTCTTACAGAGAGTGTTTCATCTTTAGTTTACTGTCTTAGAAAGATTGTTTCATCTTGAGTTTACTGTCTTACAGAGAGTGTTTCATCTTGAGTTTACTGTCTTACAGAGAGTGTTTCATCTTGAGTTTACTGGCTTAGAAAGATTGTTTCATCTTGAGTTTACTGTCTTACAGAGAGTGTTTCATCTTGAGTTTACAGACTTACAGAGAGTGTTTCATCTTTAGTTTACTGTCTTACAGAGTGTTTCATCTTGAGTTTACTGTCTTACAGAAAGTGTTTCATCTTGAGTTTACCGTCTTACAGAGAGTGTTTCATCTTGAGTTTACTTTCTTATAAAGAGTGTTTCATCTTGAGTTTACTGTCTTACAGAGAGTGTTTCATCTTGAGTTTACTGTCTTACAGAGAGTGTTTCATCTTGAGTTTACTGTCTTACAGAGAGTGTTTCATCTTGAGTTTACTGTCTTACAGAGAGTGTTTCATCTTGAGTTTACTGTCTTACAGAGAGTCTTTCATCTTCAGTTTACTGTCTTACAGTGTTTCATCTTGAGTTTACTGTCTTATGAAGTGTTTCATCTTGAGTTTACTGTCTTACAGAGTGTTTTATCTTGAGTTTAACGTCTTACAGAGAGTGTTTCATCTTTAGTTTACTGTCTTAGAAAGATTGTTTCATCTTGAGTTTACTGTCTTACAGAGAGTGTTTCATCTTGAGTTTACTGTCTTACAGAGAGTGTTTCATCTTGAGTTTACTGGCTTAGAAAGATTGTTTCATCTTGAGTTTACTGTCTTACAGAGAGTGTTTCATCTTGAGTTTACAGACTTACAGAGAGTGTTTCATCTTTAGTTTACTGTCTTACAGAGTGTTTCATCTTGAGTTTACTGTCTTACAGAAAGTGTTTCATCTTGAGTTTACCGTCTTACAGAGAGTGTTTCATCTTGAGTTTACAGACTTACAGAGAGTGTTTCATCTTTAGTTTACTGTCTTACAGAGAGTGTTTCATCTTGAGTTTACTGTCTTACAGAGAGTGTTTCATCTTGAGTTTACTGTCTTACAGAGAGTGTTTCATCTTGAGTTTACTGTCTTATAAAGAGTGTTTCATCTTGAGTTTACTGTCTTACAGAGAGTGTTTCATCTTGAGTTTACTGTCTTACAGAGAGTGTTTCATCTTGAGTTTACTGTCTTACAGTGTTTCATCTTGAGTTTACTGTCTTACAGAAGTGTTTCATCTTGAGTTCACTGTCTTACAGAGAGTGTTTCATCTTCAGTTTACTGTCTTACAGAGTGTTTCATCTTCAGTTTACTGTCTTACAGTGTTTCATCTTGAGTTTACTGTCTTATGAAGTGTTTCATCTTGAGTTCACTGTCTTACAGAGAGTGTTTCATCTTGAGTTTACTGTCTTACAGAGTGTTTCATCTTGAGTTTACTGTCTTACATAAAGTGTTTCACCTGGAGTTTACTGTCTTACAAAAATTGTTTCATCTTCAGTTTACTGTCTTAGAAAGATTGTTTCATCTTGAGTTTACTGTCTTACAGAAAGTGTTTCATCTTGAGTTTACTGTCTTACAGAGAGTGTTTCATCTTGAGTTTACTGTCTTACAGAGAGTGTTTCATCTTCAGTTTACTGTCTTAGAAAGATTGTTTCATCTTCAGTTTACTGTCTTACAGAAAGTGTTTCATCTTCAGTTTACTGTCTTACAGAAAGTGTTTCATCTTGAGTTTACTGTCTTACAGAGAGTGTTTCATCTTGATTTTACTGTCTTACAGAGAGTGTTTCATCTTGAGTTTACTGTCTTACAGAGAGTGTTTCATCTTGAGTTTACTGTCTTACAGAGAGTGTTTCATCTTGAGTTTACTGTCTTACATAAAGTGTTTCACCTGGAGTATACTGCCTTAAAGAGAGTGTTTCACCTTGAGGTTACTGTCTTACAGAAAGTGTTTCATCTTGAGTTTACTGTCTTACAGAGAGTGTTTCATCTTGAGTTTACTGTCTTACAGAGAGTGTTTCATCTTGAGTTTACTGTCTTATGAAGTGTTTCATCTTGAGTTTACTGTCTTACAGAGAGTGTTTCATCTTGAGTTTACCGTCTTACAGAGAGTGTTTCATCTTCAGTTTACTGTCTTACAGAGTGTTTCATCTTCAGTTTACTGTCTTACAGTGTTTCATCTTGAGTTTACTGTCTTATGAAGTGTTTCATCTTGAGTTCACTGTCTTACAGAGAGTGTTTCATCTTGAGTTTACTGTCTTACAGAGTGTTTCATCTTGAGTTTACTGTCTTACATAAAGTGTTTCACCTGGAGTTTACTGTCTTACAAAAATTGTTTCATCTTCAGTTTACTGTCTTAGAAAGATTGTTTCATCTTGAGTTTACTGTCTTACAAAAAGTGTTTCATCTTGAGTTTACTGTCTTACAGAGAGTGTTTCATCTTGAGTTTACTGTCTTACAGAGAGTGTTTCATCTTGAGTTTACTGTCTTACATAAAGTGTTTCACCTGGAGTTTACTGTCTTACAAAAATTGTTTCATCTTCAGTTTACTGTCTTAGAAATATTGTTTCATCTTGAGTTTACTGTCTTACAGAAAGTGTTTCATCTTGAGTTTACTGTCTTACAGAGAGTGTTTCATCTTGAGTTTACTGTCTTACAGAGAGTGTTTCATCTTGAGTTTACTGTCTTACAGAGAGTGTTTCATCTTGAGTTTACTGTCTTACAGAGAGTGTTTCATCTTGAGTTTACTGTCTTACATAAAGTGTTTCATCTGGAGTTTACTGCCTTACAGAGAGTGTTTAACCTTGAGTTTACTGTCTTACAGAAAGTGTTTCATCTTCAGTTTACTGTCTTAGAAAGATTGTTTCATCTTCAGTTTACTGTCTTACAGAAAGTGTTTCATCTTCAGTTTACTGTCTTACAGAGAGTGTTTCATCTTGATTTTACTGTCTTACAGAGAGTGTTTCATCTTGAGTTTACTGTCTTACAGAGAGTGTTTCATCTTGAGTTTACTGTCTTACAGAGAGTGTTTCATCTTGAGTTTACTGTCTTACAGAGAGTGTTTCATCTTGAGTTTACTGTCTTACATAAAGTGTTTCACCTGGAGTATACTGCCTTAAAGAGAGTGTTTCACCTTGAGGTTACTGTCTTACAGAAAGTGTTTCATCTTGAGTTTACTGTCTTACAGAGAGTGTTTCATCTTGAGTTTACTGTCTTACAGAGAGTGTTTCATCTTGAGTTTACTGTCTTATGAAGTGTTTCATCTTGAGTTTACTGTCTTACAGAGAGTGTTTCATCTTGAGTTTACCGTCTTACAGAGAGTGTTTCATCTTGAGTTTACTGTCTTACAGAGTGTTTTATCTTGAGTTTACCATCTTACAAAAAGTGTTTCATCTTCAGTTTACTGTCTTAGAAAGATTGTTTCATCTTGAGTTTACTGTCTTACAGAAAGTGTTTCATCTTCAGTTTACTGTCTTAGAAAGATTGTTTCATCTTGAGTTTACTGTCTTATGAAGAGTGTTTCATCTTGAGTTTACTGTCTTATGAAGAATGTTTCATCTTGAGTTTACTGTCTTACAGAGAGTGCTTCATCTTGAGTTTACTGTCTTACAGAGAGTGTTTCATCTTGAGTTTACTGTCTTACAGAGAGTGTTTCATCTTCAGTTCACTGTCTTACAGAGAGTGTTTCATCTTGAGTTTACTGTCTTACAGAGAGTGTTTCATCTTGAGTTTACCGTTATACAGAGAGTGTTTCATCTTGAGTTTACTGTCTTATAAAGAGTGTTTCATCTTGAGTTTACTGTCTTACAGAGAGTGTTTCATCTTGTGTTTACAGTCTTACAGAGAGTGTTTCATCTTTAGTTTACTGTCTTACAGAGTGTTTCATCTTGAGTTTACTGTCTTACAGAGAGTGTTTCATCTTGAGTTTACTGTCTTACAGAGAGTGTTTCATCTTGATTTTACAGTCTTACAGAGAGTGTTTCATCTTTAGTTTACTGTCTTACAGAGTGTTTCATCTTGACTTTACTGTCTTACAGAGTGTTTCATCATGAGTTTACTGTCTTATGAAGTGTTTAAACTTGAGTTTACATTCTTACAGAGTGTTTTATCTTGAGTTTAACGTCTTACAGAGAGTGTTTCATCTTTAGTTTACTGTCTTAGAAAGATTGTTTCATCTTGAGTTTACTGTCTTACAGAGAGTGTTTCATCTTGAGTTTACTGTCTTACAGAGAGTGTTTCATCTTGAGTTTACTGGCTTAGAAAGATTGTTTCATCTTGAGTTTACTGTCTTACAGAGTGTTTCATCTTGAGTTTACTGTCTTACAGAAAGTGTTTCATCTTGAGTTTACTGTCTTACAGAGAGTGTTTCATCTTGAGTTTACTGTCTTACAGAGAGTGTTTCATCTTGAGTTTACTGTCTTACAGAAAGTGTTTCATCTTGAGTTTACTGTCTTACAGAGAGTGTTTCATCTTGAGTTTACTGTCTTACAGAGAGTGTTTCATCGTGAGTTTACTGTCTTACAGAGAGTGTTTCATCTTGAGTTTACTGTCTTACAGAGTGTTTCATCTTGAGTTTACTGTCTTACAGAGTGTTTCATCTTGAGTTTACTGTCTTATGAAGTGTTTCATCTTGAGTTTACTGTCTTACAGAGAGTGTTTCATCTTGAGTTTACCGTCTTACAGAGAGTGTTTCATCTTGAGTTTACTGTCTTATAAAGAGTGTTTCATCTTGAGTTTACTGTCTTACAGAGAGTGTTTCATCTTGAGTTTACCGTTTTACAGAGAGTGTTTCATCTTGAGTTTACTGTCTTACAGAGTGTTTCATCTTGAGTTTACTGTCTTATGAAGTGTTTCATCTTGAGTTTACTGTCTTACAGAGAGTTTCATCTTGAATTTACTGTCTTACAGAGTGTTTTATCTTGAGTTTACCGTCTTACAGAGAGTGTTTCATCTTGAGTTTACTGTCTTACTGAGAGTGTTTCATCTTGAGTTTACTGTCTTACATAAAGTGTTTCACCTGGATTTTACTGCCTTACAGAGAGTGTTTCACCTTGAGTTTACTGTCTTACATAAAGTTTTTCATCTTCAGTTTACTGTCTTAGAAAGATTGTTTCATCTTGAGTTTACTGTCTTACAGAGAGTGTTTCATCTTGAGTTTACTGTCTTACAGAGAGTGTTTCATCTTGAGTTTACTGTCTTACAGAGAGTGTTTCATCTTGAGTTTACTGTCTTACAGAGAGTGTTTCATCTTCAGTTTACTGTCTTACAGAGAGTGTTTCATCTTCAGTTTACTGTCTTACAGAGTGTTTCATCTTCAGTTTACTGTCTTACAGAGTGTTTCTTCTTTAGTTTACTGTCTTATGAAGTGTTTCATCTTGAGTTTACTGTCTTACAGAGAGTGTTTCATCTTGAGTTTACTGACCTATAAAGTGTTTCATCTTGAGTTTACTGTCTTATCAAGAGTGTTTCAGGAGGGAAGGAAAAGATGGTGGAGGGGCGGGAGGGAAAGGTGTGGGAGAAGGATGGGAGGAAAGGAGAGGAGGCGGGAGGAAAGGAGGAGGAAGAGGAGGAAGGAATGACACAATATATTACAGAAGGCTATCTATCTACCTACACTGAACAAAAATATAAACACAACAATTTTACTGAGTTACAGTTAATTTCAGGAAATCAGTCAATTTAATTAAATTTATTAGTCCCTAATCTATGGATTTCACATGACTGTTAATACAGATATGCATCTGTTGGTCACAGATATCTTTAACAAAAAAGTAGGGGTGTGGTTCAGAAGAAAAACAGTCAGTATCTGGTGTGACCACTATTCTACTCATACGGCGGGACACATCACCTTCGCATAGTGTTAATCAGGCTGTTGATTGTGGCCTGTGGAATGTTGTCCTACTCCCCCACTCCTCTTCAATGGCTGTGCGAAGTTGCTGGATATTAGCGGGAACTGGAACACACTGTCGAGCACATTGATCGAGAGCGCCCCAAACATGCTCAAGAACTAGGAAGAACTGGGTACATTTACAGATTCTAGGAATTGTGTACAGATCCTTCCAACATGGGGCCGTGCATTATCATGCTGAAACATGAAGTGATGGTGTGGATTGAATGGCAACACAATGGGCCTCAGGATCGCTTCATATTACCTCTGTGCATTTAAATTCCCATCGACAAAATGCAATTGTGTTCGTTGTCGTAGCGTATGCCTGCCCATACCTTAACCCACCATGGGACACTGTTCACAACGTTGACATCAGCAAACCACTCACCCACACAACTCCATAAATGATGTCTGCCATCTGCCCTGTAAAGTTGAAACGTGAAGATGAATCCCGGTTTCATGCCAGTGGCCATCAAAGGTGAGCATTTGCCAGCTGAAGTCGGTAACAACGCTGAACTGCAGGCCAAAAACCTGGAGAGGACGACAAGCAAAGGTGAAATGCTAACATTTATTTTACCAGGCAAGTCAGTTAAGAACAACATTCTTATTTTCAATGACAGCCTAGGAACAGTGGGTTAACTGCCTGTTCAGGGGCAGATTTGTACCTTTTCAGCTCAGGGAATTGAACTTGCAACCTTTCAGTTACTAGTCCAATGCTCTAACCACTAGGCTACCCTGCCACCACAACTAACAGGGATGTAAATTTGTGAGAAATAAACTTTTTATGAGTTGGAAAAATGTCTGGCATCTTTTATTTCAGCTTATAAAACATGGGACTAAAAATGTACATGTTGCGTTTATATTTCTGTTCAATATATCTACTGAACTAGTATATAGACAGTACCAGTCAAACATTTGGACACACCTACTCATTCAAGGGTTTTCCTTTATTTTTACTATTTTCTACATTGTAGAATAATAGTGAAGACATCAAAACTATGAAATAACACATATGGAATCATGTGGTAATCAAAAAGTGTTAAACAAATCAAAATATATGTTATATTTGAGATTCTTCCAAGTAGCCACCCTTTGCCTTGATGACAAGTTTGCATACTCTCCTACTCAGAGGAGCCTCCACAAAAGGCTTTTTTGAGTTTTGGCCACTAGCCTATAGTACAACTGGTATGTTCTTTCTACCTCTCCCTCTCTTTCTCACACACTCAATGCCTGCTCAATGCATTCAAGCTCACACACTCAATGCCTGCTCACTGCATTCAAGCTCACACACTCAATGCCTGCTCACTGCATTCAAGGTCACACACTCAATGCCTGCTCACTGCATGCAAGCTTACACACACCATAATCAGAGTCCTCGTCTGAAGCGTTTCGTCATTAAACGGGTTGTGATGTGTATAGCACCACAGTGGAGTTTATACCATAATTAGAGTCCTAATCATAATCATTGTTAGATTTCTTCTCCTTTATTTCTGAGCTGGGGGACATTTATGCCAATTTACATCATTACGGTAATTGCCAAATGCCTGCTAGCACGCCGGCTAATGCCAACTAAGCCAATCCAAGCTCACCGCTCACTGTCATTAGGCATTGATTAGCTACCCCCACAACCGTGGCTAACTCACAACCACATGGAGCTAACACACGCAAACACACACACAAACACACACACACACACAGCCAGCAACAATATCTCAGTTTCAGCAATTTGACCTCTTATTCCGACATTTATGCGCGTTTCTCCGAAATGTCAAATTTTGAAGTTGTTCCAAACATAAGATTTTGAGGTGTTTTGGAAACCCTGGGATGCTCTTCCTGCTGCAGCTACGCCCCTGGTTGGTCCGCTGCTGGCGCTGGTTTAGGCATTCATTCCAATGGGTTAAGTTAAGGGTTAAGTTTAAGCATTTATTCCTAATGGTTAAGTTTCATTCCAATGGGATAAGTAAAGGCTTAAGTTTAGTCATTAATTCCAAATGGTTAAGTTAAGGGTTAAGTTTAGGCATTCATTCCAATGGTTTAAGTTAAGGGTTAAGTTTAAGCATTCATTCCTAATGGTTAAGTTAAGGGTTACGTTTATTCATTCCTTCCTAATGGTTAAGTCAAGGGTTACGTTTGGCACTCATTTCTAATGTTTAAGTTAAGAATTATGGTTTAGGAAAGGGTAAAAAATTTAAATAAGTGCTTATCACTGGGATTGAACACATGACCCTTGGAGACAGATCTCACAGTTCACACCCATCCACCACACCTGTCCGTAACGCCCTAGCAAAATCCAAGTCTACTTGATGGTAATAGCACTCACCGTTGCCCCTAGTAGATGGTTCTGAAGGCATCTACCGACGTCCTGGGTACCTGAATGGACGTCGGATTTAGAAGTGGATCTAGAGCAACCTGGCTGCAAACACACACACACAAACACACACATCACACTACACCTCCAATTGATTTATCTAGGTGAACCGGAATGGGTTTGGAAAAACTCAGATGCCATCTCCAGGAGCGTCACAGCCAGGTAGGAAAACTATATAGCCAGTGTTCCTGGGAAGAGATCAATGATGCGCTTCATTAACATTTTAATGATAGAATACAAACTCACGCACACATTAAAGAAAACAGAATAATGCCATTTTTCACTCCAATAAACTGCTGTAATTCGCATCAGAGGTTAAATTGGCACCCTGATAGGTTGGAAGAAATTACTGTCAATTAATATGCAGAACAGGAGTCACCTGTCATTAAGATAGACAGAGTAAATAATCAATTCATAGACTATCTTTGCCAAATTATAGAGCAGCAGGAATATGAAAGAGCTGCAGTCGGGACTTGTTTTGGACATTTCATTCATTAACAATGGATAGCTCTGCTATTTGTATACGGCTGCTGTAGGATCTATCAATATGTTTACAATATTTTATTTCAGTGTCTGAAAATAAAATCATTTTACAAGCTCACCTTGATCATTCAATGCATCTTCTCGTCACAGTCACAATAATCACTAGTATGCCCTAATGTTCTATTGGCTGTTTGAATTGAAAGTTTATTCACAATTTTCTCTCTAGAAACAGACTTACCAACAGGTTTGTCACTGGTAAACCAGTAAGTGCCAATCCCACCTTATACACAGCATCTGTTTCTGATCGGATACAGATACACACATAAATATTCAACACACCACAGTACACTACGGGAGTCAGACAGGACAGACAGAACGGAAGGAAAGACTCAGAGTCAGAGACAGTGTGTATAGTTAAATATCATTGGACTAGAGTTACAGAGCCGTGTTAATAGAGGTCTGTGTGGGTGCGAGGGAAGGGAAGGAACTTTACCCTCTGTGTGGAGTTTAGAGGAACAAGTTCTCTGCTGCTGCCAAATTAACCTGGAGAGTTATTACTGTGAAGAGGTGATGAGACCTACTGACCTGCTACAGAGGATCATTTACAGACACACTGACCCCCTCACCCTCATACTGTCTCACACACGCACACACAAACTATAGTCTCTTTCACTAACAGTAGCCGATGGCCAGTGAGAGAACTGAGACATTGATACATACAAGCATTGAATGGACAGGAAATGTGTCATATTTGTCATGTAACACTACTGTTATGTACACTGAATGTTGTTGACTTTTATACAACGGGTGGTTCTAATCTTGAACGCTGATTGGTTAACCTCTCAGGGATTGCTGGGGCGCTAGCGCCCCAATCCCGACACTACCAGGTGAAATGTAAGGCGCCAAATTCAAAATCCAAAAGTTGAATTATTAAACATCCACCAATATACAAGTGTTCCATACTCATCAAAAGCTCTGTTTCTTCACAGCGTTGTCAGATTTCAAAAAGGCTTTACGGCAAAAGCAGCACATTTGATTGTTTGAGGGTAGCACCTCACATATTTTTCCCATAGCCATGAATCGATTAGCCATCATGGCACACACATAACACATTTCACAGCAAAAACAAATCAATACCTGTTGAAGAACTTCTGCTGAGGTCATCCTAAGTGTCCAACGAAGACAATCCATGGTTCTTTTGTTAGAAAAAGTAATGTATTTTATCCATAAATCTCCATTTGGTTCGCGCGTTATAATCAGAAACGACAGCTTCCACTCCTCCATTGAAACGACGAGACAGAGAGTCAGCGTTTCTCAGCCAGTCGAAATCATGAATAAGCTGGCATAATTTTTATTGATATATGCAAAGAAATGTCAATTAAAACAGGTAAAACGAAAAGCAGCTAGTTTGCAGTCTTTCCAGCTCCAGGTTGAGGTGATTGTGTTAGCTGTGTTGTTGGCTAGCTCTTCTAAGCAACAGTGTCCTGATGAGAGAGCACATTTTGTACGTCAGATGAAATTGCGCCTTATTAGCTCATTGTTATGGAAGTATCCAAATAAATGTCACTAAAATATTGCTTAAACAAATGCAAAGGCAGCTACTGTTGTTTTTCTGGCTCCAATGTTTGACGTGACTGTAAGTTGGCCGTTGTTGGCTAGCTAGCAAGCAACGGATAAGAATGTTGCCAGCCAGTATGGTAATGGAACATTTAGAACGAATGACTGGTTCACGTCCATAGATACAGAACAAAAAGACTGAACGACTGGGTCGCGTCCCTGGTGTAACGATATAACGAACGACCAGCCAGCTTGGGTAGCAACCCTAGATTTGTGTCGGGACTATATCTTGTGGAAGGATGAATAAATTCATAAAAATAACTTTTTTAATGAAAATCTGTCAATCTTTATTTAAAAATTTTGGTAACCCATTGTTTAAAAGTAATATTGCACTCAAAGGCGGTGTTTGGAGGATGTATTGGCACGGTTTGCTAACAACAACTGTGCCAATGTATCCTCCAAACACAGGCTTCTTGGTTATTATCACTTAAATATAGTAATACTATGTTATTAATTTGCATATATACCACCCATTCCCTCCCCCATATCCCAATTTGTGCCACCATGAGTGAGAAACATACATGCCAATAATAATATAATATGGACTTAGTTTAAAAAATCTTCTGTATACCACCCTTACCTTGTCACAACATAACTGATTGGCTCAAACACATTAATAAGAAGGAAATGAAAGGAAATTTCAACAAGGCACACCTTTTAACAAGGCACACCTGTTAATTGAAATGCCTTCCAGGTGACTACCTCATGAAGCTGGTTGAGAGAATGCCAAGAGTGTGCAAAGCTGTCATTAAGGCAAAGGGTATGTACTTTGAAGAATCTCAAATATAACATACATTTTGATTTGCTTAACACTTTTGTTTACTACATGATTCCATATGTGTTTTTTCATAGTTTTGATGTCTTCACTATATTCTACAATGTAGAAAAGAAAAAGAAAAACCCTTGAGTAAGTAGTTATGTCCAAACTAAACTGGTACTGTATATGACTGGGATAAATCGATTTGAACGCTCATCAAACTTTCAGAATTCCAACACAGGAACACGGGCCTCTTTCTAGAGCTCATACACAGATCCTGTATGTATCTTTAGTAGCAAGCCAGCCAGCTAACATTAGCTAGCTAGCTAACAGTATGCTATAACTTGCAATGAAAACAACTTTCTGCCAAAATTTGAAACGTATAATATCTGAAAATGTAGCTAGACTCTTACCCGTATATATGAATGAACACTTCTCCCTCTGTCATGGATTCCATGGTTGCCCTTAGTTTGAAGATGTCATCTTGAGAGATGTGTTTTATACAACAGCCTTCTGTGTTCTCTTTTTTGGACTCTCTCCGCATTTGGCAATTATCTCTCTGGTTACACTTGGCATTTCACTGATTTCAAAACTTGGTCAACTTCTTCCGTGACAACGACGTTGTTTCTTCCCCAACATTATCATCAGAAGACCGTACAATGTCAGGTTCAATTAAAATATGTTTATCTAAATCAGGGATTTCTTCATTTTCTGATTCATGTTCAGGTTCAGAGATAGTCAGCATCGCACGATCATCCTCTAGAAAGTAGTCCATCACAAACTTTTTCAGGTGTTCATTATATCTTTCAGAAAAATCTTCGGAAGACAGGATTATCCACACACACTTAGCAACTCATGTTATAGACAGAAGCATGCTACATGGCAGACTAATCCAAACTCATCTCTCGGCATGTCCAGCCCATCCATTATCTCAGCCAATCATGGCTATCGGGAAGGTTCCTGTATTTTTCCTTGGCTAAACCAACTAGGCTCATTACTTATTTAGTTGTATTCATATTTACAGATGGCATATACGTTTGTTAATAATGCACATGGAAGTTCACATGTTCCAGAAGGTATTTCTGCCCAAAAATATATTTTTATCAATAAGAAATAAAAAATAAATTAAAATGACTCTCCTGTGAAGTGGTGACGTGCGACAAACACCTAGTTTCTTGAAACGGGTCACATATCTGTATTAACCTTGCTTTGTGCACGGGGGCATTGTCATTTTCAAAAAGTCACAGAAGCTAAGGTCTTATCTGCATTATCTGCTATAGATACTAAGAAATCATTAGGCGCTGATAATCTGGATCCATTTTTACTCAAGTGTGCGGCACCTATTATTGCTAGTGCAGTGACGCATATCTTTAATCAAACATTTGTCGTAGGAAAGATTCCTAAAGCTTGGAAAACAGCTTTTGTTTTGCCACTCCTCAAGGGAGGTGATGGTAGTGAATTGGATAATTATCGGCCCATCTCTAAGCTCTCCTGTTTGGCTAAAATTCTAGAGTCATTGGTGAATAGGCAACTACAATCTTTTTTAACTGTTAACAATATTCTTTCTTGTAATCAATCAGGCTTCAGACCTAAACACAGTACTACTATGGCCACTGTACGTGTTTTAAATTATATTACTAATGCCCTAGATAATAGAAAGTACTGTGCTGCCTTGTTCATAGATTTGTCTAAAGCTTTTGACACTTTAGACCATGCAATACTTTTGGGTAAGCTGTCGTCAATAGGATTGGGATTGGATGCCTGTCGTTGGTTTCATGACAATCTAAAAGATAGAAGTCAGGCTGTTAGAGTTGATGGCATCCTGTCGGAGCCATTGGAGTTGGTTAAAGGGGTCCCACAAGGTTCTATACTTGGTCCATTACTGTTCACTCTCTACATAAACAATATCGGTGATGAGATAAGAAAGTGTCAAATTAATTTATTTGCTGATGACACTGTCATGTACTCTATTGCTTCAACGGCTGACCAAGCATTATCATTATTGGAGACAGATTTTAAGATATTGCAAGGGTCTTTTATACAGCTGAAACTTGTTTTAATGCAAAGAAAACACATTTTATGATTTTTAATAGGTTTAAAAAGTTGGTTGAAAATGCACTTATGAGCTTAGATGGTTCTCAAATTAATCAGATCTCTGCATATAAATACTTAGGGATATGGCTGGATGATAAACTGTCTTTTAAAATGCATATTGACAAACTTTGTAAACGGCTAAGAATCAAGCTAGGCTTCCTCTATAGAAACAGGACATGCTTGTCCTCTACAAATAGAAGACAAATTGTGCAAGCTACTTTTATGTCTGTTATAGATTATGGGGATATTATCTACATGCATGCTACGGCATCAACACTTAAATCGCTGGATGCTACTTATCATTGCTCACTTGGGTTTTGTCACGATCTTCGTATTGAACGGACCAAGATGCAGCGAGGGTTCCAGTATACATACTATTATTTACGTATTGCAACTGGCAAAACAATAAACAAAAAAAGATCGTAACTCAGGTGTGGCTCAACACAGGTACACACAAATACAACATACAAATATAATTAAAGACCCACAACCCCAGTGAAGAAAAGAACAAACATAAATATGGTTCCAAATTAGAGGTAACGACAATCAGCTGCCTCTAATTGGGAACCATCAACCCAACATAGAAATACACCACCTAGAACTAAAGGCCCCTCCTAACCAAAACACAAATGAAACGCCAGCCTGCTTTCCCAGACCAGGACGTGACAGTAACCCCCCCCCAAAAGGCGCGGACTCCGATCGCGACAAAAAGTCAATGGGGAGGGTCCTCGAGTGGGTCTTTGTTTCTTTGGTGGCGGCTCCGGGGCTTGGAGCCGGAACAGAGGTCATCGGACTCTGGAGACGCACACTGGACTTGATGCGTGAAGCAGGAACAGGTCGTGCCGGGCTGGGACGACACCCTAGATGCCTGGTGTGTGAAGCAGGAACAATACGTACCAGGCTGGGACGACACCCTAGAGGCCTGGTGCGTGGAACAGGAACAGTACGTACCAGGCTGGAACGACCTCCTAGAGGCCTGGTGCGTGGAGCAGGAAAAGGCCATGCCGGTCTCTCGATGCGCACAGGGGACCTGATGCGTGGGGCAGGGACAGGATGTGCTGGGCCCTCGATGCGCACAGGGGGCCTGATGCACGGAGCAGGAACAGGACATGCTGGGCTCGGAAATCGCACAGGGAACCTGGTGCGCGGAGCAGGAACAGGACAGGTCATGCTGGGCTCGGAAGGCGCACAGGGAATCTGGTGCGCGGAGCAGGAACAGGACGTGCTGGGCTCGTGATGTGCACAGGGGGCTTGATGCGTGGAGCAGGGACAGGACGTGCTGGGCTCTCGATGCGCACAGGGGGCCTGGTGCACGGAGCAGGAACAGGACGTGCTGGGCTCGTGATGCGCACAGGGGGCCTGGTGCGCGGAGCCTATGAAAAAGCCTGCAGACTAAACTTAAACTTGAGACTCTTGTCCCCCTTGCCCATTTTAAACATTTATTGGATGATTTTTATTGTTGTATTGCTTGTAACTGCTTTGGGTAATGCAAGTTCTTGTGCTGTTAGGGGAATAACCTATGTGTAAATGTAATCATCTGCTGCTATATTTTTTGGTGTTATCTGTGATTGTTTGTGTTTGTCTTGTGTAGTTTTTTAATCATTGTACCTAAACTGTATATGTAAACATGTATACGCAGGGCCCAGCTGTAAAAGAGACCTTGGTCTCAGTCTGTGTTCCTTGTTGAAAATGGACTTGAAATGGACTTACACAAACTGTTGCCACAAAGTTGGAAGCACAGAATTGAATAGAATGTCATATTATGATTTGGCGTTAAGATTTCCCTTCACTGGAACTAAGGGGCCTAGCCCGAACCATGAAAACAGCCCCAGACCATTATTCCTCCTCCACCAAATGTTACAGTTGGCACAATGCATTCGGGCAAGTATCGTTCTCCTGGCAACTGCCAAACTCAGATTTGTCCTAGGGACTGACAGATGGTGAAGCGTGATTAATCACTCCAGAGAACGCTGCATTGTGCATGGTGAGCTTAGTGAGGGAAAAAAGTATTTGATCCCCTGCTGATTTTGTACGTTTGCCCACTGACAAAGAAATGATCAGTCTATCATTTTAATGTTAGGTTTATTTTAACAGTGAGAGACAGAATAACAACAAAAAAGTCCAGAAAAACGCATGTGAAAAATGTTATACATTTATTTGGATTTTAATGAGGGAAATAAGTATTTGATCCCACTCCTCTTTGCAGATCTTCTCCAAGGATTTAAGGTTTCGAGGCTGACGTTTGGCAACTCGAACCTTCAGCTCCCTCCACAGATTTTCTATGGGACTATGGTCTGGAGACTGGCTAGGCCACTCCAGGACCTTAACTTCTTAGGGAGCGGCAGGAGTGGTGACGGTTTTGGAGAGTCTGGCGTGCCCAAAGCAAAATGCCTGCCACTCAGGCTCAGAAAATAGGATATGCACATAATTAGTATTATTGGATAGGAAACACTCTGAAGTTTCTAAAAGTGTTAACATAATGTCTGTGAGTATAACAGAACTCGTTTAGCAGGCAGAAACCCGAGAAAAATCAGTTTCTGGTGACCTTTGGCTCTGTTAGACACACTCCCTATTGAATCCATTTGTTACCAGGACTGAGTCTGCAGTACCTATGGCTTCCACTAGATGTCAGCAGTCTATATACAAAGACTCAGAGAGATTGGAGTAAACACAACGAACAGCCAGGAAATGGGAGGAAATGGCATGGGGACCTGAAATGTCAACAAGTTTTCTCGGGCGCGAGTCTGGCTGGCGCGCCCGACTTTATTTTACTTATATAAGGTATAGGTGACAATCCAAGTGAAATATTATTGCTAATATTCATAAAAGGATAGCTAAGGACGCATTTTAACTGGTATTTGATTTGTTTAGGAAAAGTTTATAGGTATATTTGAATGCATTCTCTTCACGTTTCAATGGGCAATTCGACGTTGGATTTTCTGAACATAACGCACCAACCAAACTGAGATTTATGGATATAATAAATGACTTTTTCTAACAAAAGAACCATTGGATGTCTTCGTTGGACACTTGGGAAGCCCTCAGCAGAAGTTCTTCAAAAGGTAAGGGATTTGTTTTTGCTGTGAAATGTGTTTTGCGTGAACCGCGATGGTTTATAAATTTATGCTAATGCATAAACATGGTCTTTCAATATGCCAATTGACATTAATGAGCCATTCGGGGTCAGGCACTACAAAGTCAGCCCGATTGCTTAGCCCGGGTCCTTATCCAGCATCCCAGAAGCTACTGAGATGGAGAGAGAGAGAGACAGAACCAAACAACGCGTAACATTGATAAGTATAATAAACGTTGCTTAAATAAACATGAACACTTGTCTGTATTCTTTATACCCTAACCTGTTAGTAACGGTTGGTAACTGTGAAATGTATGTACTAATATAGACGCTAACTTGTGTCGACCCACATTGTTAACGTAGCTGAAAAGGGAGCAGGGAGGCATGATGAACGTGTGTGTGTGTGTTAGTGTACCAAATGCTGCCCGCAACCAGTGGCGGACTTCTCCGTCACACTCCCCCAAAGCATAATGTTTCCACCTCCATGTTTGACGGTGGGGATGGTGTTCTTGGGGTCATAGGCAGCATTCCTCCTCCTCCAAACACGGCGAGTTGAGTTGATGCCAAAGAGCTCCATTTTGGTCTCATCTGACCACAAAACTTTCACCCAGTTGTCTTTTGAATCATTCAGATGTTCATTGGCAAACTTCAGACGGGCATGTATATGTGCTTTCTTGAGCAGGGGGACCTTTCAGTCCTTCACGGCGTAGTGTATTACCAATTGTTTTCTTGGTGACTATGGTCCCAGCTGCCTTGAGATCATTGACAAGATCCTCCCGTGTAGTTCTGGGCTTATTCCTCACCGTTCTCATGATCATTGCAACTCCACCAGGTGAGATCTTGCATGGAGCCCCAGGCCGAGGGAGATTGACAGTTCTTTTGTGTTTCTTCCATTTGCGATTAATCATACCAACTGTTGTCACCTTCTCACCAAGCTGCTTGGCGATGGTCTTGTAGCCCATTCCAGCCTTGTGTAGGTCTACAATCTTTTCCCTGACATCCTTGGAGAGCTCTTTGGTCTTGGCCATCTGATTGATTTATTGCTTCTGTGGACAGGTGTCTTTTATACAGGTAACAAGGTGAGATTAAGAGTGTGCTCCTAATCTCAGCTCGTTACCTGTATAAAAGACACCTGGGAGCCAGAAATCTTTCTGATTGAGAGGGGGTCAAATACTTATTTCCCTCATTAAAATGCAAATCAATTTATAAAATTTTTCACATGCGTTTTTCTGGATTTCTTTGTTGATATTCTGTCTGTCACTGTTCAAATAAAAATTATAGACTGACCATTTCTTTGTCAGTGGGCAAACGTACAAAATCAGTAGGGGATCAAATACTTTTTTCCATCACTGTACACATTTTAATGAGAGACATTTCTCAGAATTGTGTACTGCAGTGGAGGCTGCTGAGTGGAGGACGGCTCGTAATGATGGCGGGAACAGCGCAAATGGAATGGTATCAAACACGTGGAAACCTTCTGTTTGATGTATTTGATACCATTCCACCAATTCCGCTCCAGCCATTACCACGAGCCTATCCTCCGCAATTAAGGTCTCACCAACCTCCTGTGGTGTACTCTACTTGTGACCTGTACTCAATACTATTTCTCTGTACTTCAACTATGTTGGGAATACAATAGGCCTGCAATAATTACACTGTAATGCCCTTGTCTGGATAGAGAAAAAGGCAGCAGACTGATTGGCATGGCAACACCAAGTATTCCAAGTCAAAACTCTCTTTGAGGATCAATGAGGCAACTGGGAGGCTACAACAAAAGGAAAGAGAATCCAACCCTGGGCTCTGACACCCTCTCCATAGCTCAACAACTTGCCCCAACTGTCTGCGGTATAACTTTCTCTTCCAGGACCAGGCTCTCACGTCACCTCCTTATCATTTATAAGTGAACTTTGATTCTTTGCTAGTCCAACACATCTGCCTGAGTCCATGACCTTCTGTTGGCTCACTGCATTTGTGATGCACCTTGGGATGTTCAGGTTGAGCTGGCACATTGCTTCTTCCAGACAATCATGCCCACCATCCTGGCTGTCTGCACTGGAGTTGCCGTATATGTTGACTTGGTGACTGTGATGGTGTATGTGGAGGATGCAGCCACACATGACAAGCTCATAAGGCAGGGGTTCAAGAAATTCCATCAACCTATTGGGCCTTCACATGTCATAGGAATTGTGCCTTTCCAATGTCAATGCCACCCTGAATCTCCCAGAACTGTCCTTGATAGGCCAACTCCACCATCAGTCCTCCTATCAGGCAGCTACAGTGGCTTGCAAAAGTATTCTCCCCCCTTGGCATTTTCCCTATTTTGTTGCCTTACAACATGGAATTAAAATAGATTTTTGGGGGGTTTGTATCATTTTATTTACACAACATGCTTAACACTTTGAAGATGCAAAATATTTTTATTGTGAAACAAACAAGAAATAACACAAACAACAGACAATTTAAGCGTGCATAACTATTCACCCCCCCAAAGTCAATACTTTGCATAGCCACCTTTCCCAGCAATTACAGCTGCAAGTCTCTTGTGGTATGTCTCTATAAGCTTGGCACATCTAGCCACTGGGATTTTTGCCCATTCTTCAAGGCAAAACTGCTCCAGCTCCTTCATGTAAAATGAGTTTCGCTGGTGTACAGCAATCTTTACGGCTTAAAATGGTCCTAAGAACAGATACTCCAATCTCCGCTGTGGACCTTTGCAGCTCCTTCAGGGTTATCTTTGGTCTCTTTGTTGCCTCTCTGATTAATGCCCTCCTTGCCTGGTCTGTGAGTTTTGGTGGGCGGCCCTCTCTTGGCAGGTTTGTTGTGGTGCCATATTCTTTCAATTTTTTAAAAATGGATTTAATGGTGCTCAGTGGGATGTTAAAAGTTTCTGATATTTTTGTATTACCTAACCCTGATCTGTACTTCTCCACAACTTTGTCCCTGACCTGTTTGGAGAGCTCCTTGGTCTTCATGGTGCCAGACTCTGGGGCCTTTCGGAACAGGTGTATATATACTGAGATCATGTGACACTCAGATTGCACACAGGTGGACTTTATTTAACTGATTATGTGACTTCTGAAGGCAATTGGTTGCACCCAATCTTTTTTTTTTCATTTCCCTTCATCAATTTGGACTATTTTGTATATGTCCATCACATGAAATCCAAATAAAAGTAAATTTAAATTACAGGTTGTAATGCAACAAAATAGGAAAAATGCCACGGGGGATGAATACTTTTGCAAGGCACTATATATGGGCAAATAAAAATGTTCCTAAGTCTGAGGGTGGTTTTAACTTTCCAGACGTGGAATTGTATCAACTTGCTACCCAAGGCTTTTACTTGTGACATATTCAAAACATTATGTATACCTGTTCTTTCCATGACATAGACTGACCAGCTGAATCCATGTGAAAGCTTTGATCACTTACTGATGACACTTGTTGAATCCACTTCAATCAGTGCAGATGAAGGGGAGGATATAACTTAAAGAAGACAATTGAGACATGGATTGTGTATGTGTGCCATTCAGAGGATGAATGGGCAAGACAAAATATTTAATTGCCTTTGAATGGGGTATGGTATTAGGTGCCAGGCGCACTGGTTTGTGTCATGCACTGCAAAAGTGCTGAGTCTTTCATGCTCAACAGTTTCCCGTGTGTATCAAGAATGGTCCACCACCCAAAGGACATCCAGCCAACTTGACACAACTGTGCTCATATAACACAATATTGCTAAAATGTAGAATACTTAAGGCTGAAGAGAGAGTAAGTTTCAAACACCTCAAACTTACTCAACAGCAACCCCAGCGTTAAGCTGAGCACAACTGTAGTTCCGAGTCACTGGGCACCACTCTAAAGGACTTCCCGCTGCTTGCTTGGCAAGTACCGCTTCCTACCCGATTTTGCACATACCTGGGCTCAAACCCAGTACATCTGCTTCACAAACGCAGGTGACCGTCCTTAAGGCATGGACGTTTAAGGCTGAGTAGTACATTTCACAGACATCTCCATATGCTACACAGAGGAGGTGGAGCTGATCAAGCATGGTGCACAAAGACCACTATCTCACAGCCAATCAAACACCACTATCTCACAGCCAATCCCCAGCCACCATAAACAATCTCATGCAGCAAATTTTACCATCCTTAGGTGCCTCTTGTTTGCCATAAATGGTGTGTGTCCTTATAGGGATGTTGGGATTGCTGTAGTTGATCATTTAAATCAGCTGTGTAGGAAACAACTAAAATGTGCACCCTTTGAGTCACCAGGGCTGAAAACCACTGCTCTTCATTGGGACCTCTTCATCTGCAGACAGTTGTTTCCCCACGACTGAGAACCAATGCTCTTCACTGGGACCTCTTCATCTTCAGACAGTTGAGTCCCCAGGACTGAGAACTATTGATCTTCATTGGGACCTCTTCATCTGCAGACAGTTGAGTCGACAAGACTGAGAACAACTGCTCTTCGTTAGGACCTCTTCATCTGCAGACAGGCTTTCACAGCTCTCTGTATCTGAGTACAGAAAACATCACAAGAACAGGCTTCATTATGCTCTAATTAGACAGCACTGAATATTATGTTGCTATTATCTCTGTCCTCAGATTTTCTTTCTAGGGAATGGAGCTACAGAAAATAACTTGCCCTAGCCAGAACAGCCTACTCTCTCCCTTATTTGACAGCTGGAGTGGCTATCTTTTCATCCTCTCCCATGGCGGTTAGCTAGCTACCTACAAATGAATTTGGAGTTTGTGTTTTTCATTTACAAGAATATGGCACCACAAAAAACCTGCCAAGAGAGAGCCGTCCACCAAAACTCATGGACCAGGCAAGGATGGCATTAATCAGTGAGGCAACAAAGACACCAAACATAACCCTGAAGGAGCTGCAAAGCTCCACAGCGGATATTGGAGTATCTGTCCATAGGACCACTATAAGCCTTACACTCCACAAAGCTGGGCTTTACGGAAGAGTGGCCAGTAAAAAAGCCATTGCTTAAAGAAAAAATATGCAAACACGTTTGGTGTTCGACAAAAGTCATGTGGGAAACTCCCCAAACATATGAAAGACGGTACTCTGGTCAGGTGAGACTAAAATTGAGCTTTTTGTCCATCAAGGAAAACTCTATGTCTGGCAAAAACCCAACACCTCTCATCACCCCGAGAACACCATCCCCACAGTGAAGCATGGTGGTGGCAGCATCATGCTGTGTGGATGTTTTTCATCTGCAGGGACTGGGAAACTGGTCAGAATTGAAGGAATGATGGATGGCGCTAAATACAGGGACATTCTTGACGGAAATCTGTTTCAGTCTTCCAGAGATTTGAGACTGGGACGGAGGTTCCCCTTCCAGCAGGACAATGACCCTAAGCATACTGCTAAAGCAACACTCAGCAAAGGGGATATTGCGTTCACCAAGAGCAATGTACACTTGCCAACTGAAATTGAATGAAGCTTATAGATATTTCTCTAAAACTATATCTTCCTTTTAGATCCATGAGAGGTAGTCAGAGAGTGTAGTAGGTGAGGGTAGAGAGATAGGGACAGAGAGTAGAGGGACAGGGACAGGGAGTGTGAGTAGATTGATAGGGAGCGAGGGTAGAGGGATAGGGAGAGAGGGTAGATTGATGGGGAGCGAGGGTAGAGGGATAGTGAGCAAGAGGGATAGGGTTGGAGGGTAGAGGGATAGGGAGCGAGGGTAGAGGGATAAGGAGCGAGGGTAGAGGGATAAGGAGCGAGGGTAAAGGGATAGGAAGCTGTTCGGATAGGGAGCAAGGGTAGAGGGATAAGGAGCGAGGGTAGAGGGATACGGAGCAAGAGGGATAGGGACCAAGGGTAAAGGGATAGGGAGCAAGAGGGATAGGGAGCGAGGGTCGATGGATATGGAGAAAGGGTAGAGGGATAGGAGCAAGAAGGATAGGGAGCAAGAGGGAGAGGGAGCAAGGGTAGAGGGATAGGGAGAGAGAGGGATAGAGAGCAAGAGGGTAGAGGGAAAAGGAGCAAGGGTAAAGGGATAGGGAGCGAGGGTCGTGGGACATGGAGAAAGGGTAGAGGGATAGGGAGTGAAGGTAGAGGGAGAGTAAGGGTAGATAGAAGGGAGTGGGGGTAAAATGAGAGAGATAGAGGTCAAATTTGGAGGTAGATGGAGGTAGAATATAAGAGAGAGGTAGAATTAGAGAGATAAATGTAGAATAAGAGAGGGAGGTAGAATTAGAGAGAGAGGTGGAATTAGAGAGATAGAGGTAGAATAAGAGAGATAGAGGAAGAATAAGAGAGATAGAGGTAGAATAAGAGAGATGGAGGTAGAGTAAGATATATGGAGGTAAAATAGGAGAGATAGAGGTAGAATAAGAGAGAGACGTAAAATGTGAGAGATAGAGGTAGAATAAAAGGGAGATGGAGGGAGAATAAGAGAAATATAGGTAAAATAAGAGAGAGATAGAGGTAGAATAAGAGATATGGAGGTAGAATAAGAGAGATAGAGGTTGAATAAGAGAGATAGAAGTAGAATAAGAGAGATAGAGGTAGAATAAGAGAGATGGAGGTAGAGTAAGATATATGGAGGTAAAATAGGAGTGATAGAGGTAGAATAAGAGAGATAGACGTAAAATGTAAGAGATAGAGGTAGAATAAAGGGAGATGGTGTCACGTCCTGGCCATAGATAGCCCTTTTGGCTGCTCTATGGTGGTTTTGGTCAGGACGTGAGGGGTGTGTGTTTGTTCTATGTTATATTTTCTATGTTAGTTGGTTTGGGTTCCCAATTAGAGGCAGCTGTTAGTCGTTGTCTCTAATTGGGAATCCTATTTAGGTTGTTTAGTCCCCCACCTGTGTGTGGGATATTGTTTATGTTCAGTGTGTTAGTTGCTGTTGTGCGCTACACGTTGAGTCACGATCGTTGTGTTCTTCCTTTATGTTTTGGTGAGTGCAACTAAATAAATATGTTTTACTCAACCCTGCACGCTGCGCCTTGGTCCGTCTTTGAAGATCGTGACAGAATATCCCACCACGCCAGGACCAAGCAGCGTGCAACCGTGCAGGAACCCTGGAGCCAGGAGGGGGAGTATCGACGTCCCAGAGAGGAGATGGAAGCAGCGGCGGCAGAGCGGCGCTTCTATGAGGAGAAGTATGCGGGAACATGGCTGGCGATGAGGCAGCCCCCAAAAGTCCGAGAGGCAGCCCCCAATTTCTTTGGGGGGGGCACACAGGGAGTTTGGCTGGGCCAGGTTGGAGACCTGTGCCAGCTCCCCGTGCTTACCAGAGGGAGCATCGCACTGGTAAGGCACCGTGTGAGGCGGTGAAGCGCACGGTGTCACCAGTGTGTGTTCACAGCCCGGTGCGCGACATGCCAGCTTCACGCATCTGTCGAGCTAAGGGGAGTGTGCAGCCTGGAAGGAGGGTGTCGGCTCAGCGCTCCTGATCTCCGGTGCGCCTCCTTGGACCAGCATATCCTGCGCCGGCTCTGCGCACTGTATCTCCGGGGCGTCTCCACAGCCCAGTAAGGCCTATTCCTGCTCCAAGTACCAGGCTTCCTGTGCGCCTTCAGAGCCCGGCACGGCCTGTCCCTGCTCCACGCATCAGGTCCCCTGTGCGCATCGAGAGCCCGGCACGTCCTGTCCCTGCTCCACGCATCAGGTCCCCTGTGCGCATCAAGAGCCCGGCACGTCCTGTCGTCCCTGCTCCACGCACCAGGCCTCTAGGATGTCGTCCCAGCCTGGCACGGACTGTTCCTGTTCCACACACCACTCCTCTAAGATGTCGTCCCAGCCTGGTACGTACTGTTCTTGCTCCACGTACCGGGCCTCCAATGCATCTTCTCAGGCCGGTACGGCCCGCACCGGAGCCGCTGCCAAAGGCGAGGACCCACCCGAGAAACCCCAGTGACTTTTGGTCGCGGTCGAGTCCGCGCCATTGGGTACCGTCACGTCCTGGCCATAGATAGTCCTTTTGGCTGCTCTATGGTGGTTTTGGTCAGGACGTGAGCAGAGGTGTGTGTTTGTTCTATGTTATATTTTCTATGTTGGTTGGTTTGGGTTCCCAATTAGAGGCAGCTGTTAGTCGTTGTCTCTAATTGGGAATCCTATTTAGGTTGTTTAGTCCCCCACCTGTGTGTGGGATATTGTTTATGTTCAGTGTGTTAGTTGCTGTTGTGCGCTACACGTTGAGTCACGATCGTTGTGTTCTTCCTTTTTTGTTTTGGTGAGTTCAACTAAATAAATATGTTTTACTCAACCCTGCACGCTGCGCCTTGGTCCGTCTTTGAAGATCGTGACAGATGGATGGATATATGTAAAATAAGAGAGAGATAGAGGTAGAATAAGAGATATGGAGGTAGAATAAGAGAGATAAAGGTAGAATAAAAGTGAATGAGGTAGAGTAAGTGTGGCTGGTGGCTGGTGAGCCAGTGTAGTAGAACTTCTAAACATTGAGTTTGTGTCAGTAAGAGAGAGATAAAGGTAGAATAAGAGAGATAGAGGTAGAATAAGAGAGATGGCGGTAGAATAAGATATATGGAAGTAGAATAAGAGATATGGAGGTAGAATAAGAGAGATAGAAGAATAAATAAAAGGGATATGGAGTTAGAATAAGAGAGATATGTATTCAATATCCGTCTGTAGCTGGGGAGTCTCTCCCTTCCTGACCTCTGGAACTCGTAGTTCTCATAAAGGCTGCATATATTTATACACAGAGACTCCGGGCACTGTGATTTATGACTAAGGGCTATAACCTTAGGCCTGTCTGTGTGTGTGTGTCTGTGTGTATCCTTGACTTTCCTGCATATCCTTGATAAACACTGGTGGCTTCCTCTCACTGTAATATTTCACTTATATTCTGTATGTGGCATAATGATGGCGTGTACATGCCTGTGAGGGTGAATGTGTGTGTATGTACATGTGTATGTGCGTGTGTGCCAGCATGCGTGTGTTTGTGCATCAGAGTGTATTTGATTGCAGTGTGTGTGTGGGGTGTTTGTTTACTTTTACATTCTCACATTCTTGGTGCTGTTATAACATTTATTCATTCCTTTGCTCACTCAACCTTTCATTCACACTATGTACAGTATGTGTCTACTGCTTTAGTTGTTGTTTATAGTAATTTGTCATTATGTATACTAGTGTACCAACAGCTGTTTTCTTCCTGGAGATCCAAGCCTTCTATAATGAGTCCCAGGCGCTTATTGTTTCAACTCAAAGAAGACAAATCACACTTGAACCCTGTCTTGATAACCCTCAGAGGAGAGGAAGGAGAGAAGAGAATTTACTGAGAGACGGGGGGACAGGGGGAGAGAGAGAGGGGGCGAGAGAGATAGAGAGAGGGGGAGAAAGAGTGGGGAGAGAGGGGAGAGGGAACGGGGGAAAAGTAGAAGATCGAGAGAGAGAAAAAGAGGGGGAGAGAGAGGGGGAGAGAGAGAGGAGAAGGGGAGAGGTGGGGGAGAGAGAGACAACAACCTAAGTCAGTTATGATCACTAGGGACAATCACACAGTTGGGCAGAAAGAAAGATAGAATGTGGGAATATGAGGGAGAGAGGGATACATAGAGAAAGTGTTAGAGGGAACATAACAGATTAAATAAACATGTGTAGTTCTATACAGTACAAACATGAGGGAGAGCAAAGCAGAAAAAAATGCATGTTCAGTAAACAGACCTGGAATAAGGAGAGAAAGGTTCATGTTCAGTAAACAGACCTGGAATAAGGAGAGAAAGGTTCATGTTCAGTAAACAGACCTGGAATAAGGAGAGGAGAAAGAGCAGATGCGACCTGGAGTTCAGCCCGGGTGTTGTGTGTATATTAACCCCTATCATTGAACTCCATGGGGATCTCAACACCTCTAGTTGGAGAAAAGATGCTATTGAACCCTCCTCCTCCATTTTCTTCTCCCACACGTCCCCTCCGTCTCTCCCCTTTAATTGTCCATGTTGTGTTGTGGGCCTGCTGCTGACACAGGGTGCTAGGAAGGGAGCCTATCGATCAAACCGCTCCTCTCAACACCACAGTGTCTGTGTGATTATGTTGTTTGTGTGTGTGTGTGTGTGCGTGCGTATGTGTACGTGTGTGTGTATATATCTGTGTGTGTGTCGGTGTGTAAATGTGTGTGCGTCTGTGTGCGTGTGTGTGTGTGGTGTCTGTGTGTGTGTGTGTGTGGTGTCTGCGTATGTGTGTGTCTGTGTGTGGGCATGTGTGTGTGTGTGTGTGTGGTGTCTGTGTTTGTGTGTCTGTCTGTCTGTGTGTGTGTGTGTGTGTGTGTGTGTGTGTGTGTGTGTGTGGTGTCTGCGTATGTGTGTGTGTCTGTGTGTGTGTGTGTGTGTGTGTGTGTGTGTGTGTGTGTGTGTGTGTGTGTGTGTGTGTGCGTGCGTGTGTGTGTGGTGTCCGTGTGTGTGTCTGTGTGTGGGCATGTGTGTGTGTCTGTGTGCGCGCTTGTGTGTGTGTGGTTTGCGTGTGTGTGTGTGTGGCGTGCGTGTGTGGTGTCTGCGTATGTGTGAGTGTCTGTGTGTGGGCGTGTGTATGTGTGTGTGTGTGAGCGTGTGTGCGTGCGGGTTAGGCCTGATGGGGAGGTCTGTAGCTGTGCTCAGAGGATTAGGCCTAACGGGGATGTCTGTAGCCATGACGTCATTTTAATTAAGACATGCGCCAAAACTTTGGCGACTAAGAGTATTTTCTTGTGCTGGATGTTTCAGTGTGTAGTTTATACATGCAAAGTCTATGAGCATAAATACTGTTGTATCTCATTTAGCCACGAAATCCCAAGTTTGAAAGCGACTGTTTTTTTGAAGCTATGCCACAGCATGTTCCCTGCATTCCCCCCATGTGGGCCAGCCCACTATGATTTTTTTTGTTCTAGCCAATGAACTTCAGCCCCTCGCATTTGAGTAACAGCAAGCAAGAGGCCTGTCCAGCATTATCTAATGAGGATGCAGGGCGGGCCCAACAGCTCAGTGGACACAGCAGTGACGGAGAGAGAGAGCAATGACTTGGTGCACTGACGTAGTACGCAATTTTCGTAGACCAATTTTGGCTCGTGAGTGCTACAGTACTTTCTGAACTACTACGCTGAAAAAGTATACAAAAATACCAGATAATCTCTTTAACATGAACTACTTTGATCCTGCTATCCCCTTTATCTCCATTTTGCATCATATATCTCTCTTTCTGGCACTTTGTGAACACAGCTGTGTTCATCCTACCAAGGAGCTTGGAGAATGTGGGATGTTATGTTTACTGCCACTTACTTAAAGGTGCTCTCTGTTCATATACATATGACAGGTACTCACTGCGCCTTCTGTCAACCGGATGGCACTGCAATCGCTACTCCATATTTTCTTCTTCAAGGCCCTCCACACCTAACTGGGACATAGCTGAGTGGGACTTCATCAGGTTCTCAAGTGGGCACCCCGATTTTCCTGTGTTTTGTCGATAAGCCTGCGACATCTCGGTGCAGCTTGACTGCAGAACTAGCGTCCTTGAACTACCCCCTCGATGCACCACTCAACTCAGCCCTGCCTTCCTGCTGCCTGCTTGGCTCTGTGACTGCTCGTTCCTCTTCAGCCAGATCCAACGGGATGCCACTTCTGCCTGCTTGCTGACGTCAGCCAACAGCTTATTCTTTGCACCTCCTTCAATGCTGAGCAGCCTCAAGTTACCTCCAGAGTGATTGGCCTGCGAAGCCCCTGCAGCCCGACTTCCAGGCTGTCCATCCATTCTGCTGACCCTCAAAGCTTCCGCTCATGTGCCTCCTCTATCCACTCCTCCCAAGACACCTGCTTGGTTCCTCTAGACCAGAGGCTTGTGCTGGTTTTCTCCTCTGGGAATATGAGCTGCTTTTTGAGGTCTGCCTGCATCTCCCAGTCGCCTGCTGTCTCAAGAATATTTTTCTCCTACTTCCCCTTTGCTGCGTTCTTTCCTGACCTGAGGAAGTGGATGAAACAGGGGCCCTGGGTGAGTTGTTTTGGCTTTCTCCTTACTTGCTGCCGCCACTGTCTATCGGGAACTGAGTCAGTGAAGGATATTGCTCCTGTGGCCAGCTGAGTCAGTATTTAGTCATGTCGCCACCTGAATTTTCCATAGGTCAGACCTGCTTGCCGGGAGGAGACCACATGCTCCAGGCTGGCTGGTCTTCCACATAGTGCTGGGTGTCTCTCCTCCACGTTTGGAGGTTTGTTGGTGTGGGCAAAACACTACACAAAAAAGCAGAAACTTGATCCACTGCCCTTCCACGTTCCAGATGTCTCGCCAGGTGAGTGCCCTCTCTTGCACACTCTCCCAGCGTGTCCAGCTGCCCTGTTTTTTCATGGCTACATCTCTGACCTCCCTGATCTCCCTGTGCACCATGTCACAGTGTTCTGCTTGGTCTGATATTCCAGATTGACACGGTTGTGCATCCCAGACCCAGCCTGCCTTAGTTTACCCACTCAACAATGTCAGCGTGTTGCTGCCGCTCCTCTGGCTCCATGAGCGCTCTGCTGGCTGACCACTTGCGACACGTTCTGACCTCAATCTCTACCTGGCAAACCCTCTCATCCTTGCTGTCCTGCAGCATCATGGCTTGACGTGCTTTTGTTAACTTGTACCCCTCTACCTCAGATGTAACTGACAGCTGCAGCTTGCTGTCTGTTCTTTACAGGCCGATGGAGCAGAAGCTTTATGGGACCGCCAGCCATCTCCTGAGAAAGTTGTTAATTTTCCACTCTAGCGCCTCCACTGTTGAAAGAGGTACCTCATAGACAAGCAGTGGCCAGAGGAGTCTGGGAAGTACCCCGTGTTGGGAGCCCCATGCCTTAAACATGTTTGCAAGAGCTTCTCCTTTGCACTCTCCATGTATGCACACATATCTGTAAGTGGCTTTGATTAAAAGTGTCTGCTAAAGTACATATATAATATATTATATTGATATGATATGGTACCTGGAACCCGTGTATTGACAATCACAATTTAAACAAAACAAACACAACTAATGAATGCAAATCAGGGCATATTTCCCTGCTCTCTTTGATTTCTAAGACCCTCCTGTGTAACCACTTCCAAAAAAGTGTTAGGCCCACACTGTTGAGTAGAAAGAGGAGTATGCCTTTAACAGAGTAGAGTTACCAATTCTATTATTTCATGAGATAAGCCATTTAGCTGTACCTGTTAACATAGGGAGAGGTTGATTCCATGAGATAAGCCATTTAGCTGTACCTGTTTATAAGATAGGGAGAGGTTGATTCCATGAGATAAGCCTGTTAGCTACCTAACTACCTGGGGTTTTGTGAGAGAGTAAACCGTGAGCATGATGGCTACTGAGCAAATATCACTCTTTGATGGCATAAGGTGATATCAATTCATGATGGCGTGGCGTGTGTGTGTGTCTGATGTAATTCCCTTGATAATGGTGTGTGTACCCCTGTGTATGTCCATGCATGCCTCTGAGTGTGATATTGCTCTCAGATAGATTGGTTTTAACCACTTGACATTTGGAAGTGCTTTCAAGTCAGCCGGCTATCAAAGACAGTTAGGATGACAGGGCTTCACCTACTATCACGGTGAATACTGGCTGCCTCAGACCCATGAGACTCGCATCCTTATGGCTGCTATAGAAGCACACACATACACAAACACACAAATGCACGCATGCACAAATGCACACACACACCCTCACACACACAAAGACACACAAATACACACACACAGAAACACACACACACACGAAAACACAAAGACACAGACACACACACACCACCTTACATCTAATATTTTCTTTGTAATTCCTGAAGTCACTCTCAGCTCCAGACCAGTGACTTTGTGGAGACTGGATGGACAGAAAGACACTGGATGGACAGAAAGACACTGGATAGACAGAAAGAGAAAGAGACTTGGTGGAGAGAAAGAGACTGGATGAACAGAAAGAGAAAGAGACTGGATAGACAGAAAGAGACCGGATGAACAGAAAGAGACTGGATGGACAGAAAGACGAAGAGACTGAATGGACAGAAAGAGACTGGATGGACAGAAAGAGAAAGAGACTAGATAGACAGAAAGAGACTGGATGAACAGAAAGACAACGAGACTGGATGGACAGAAAGACAAAGAGACTGGATGCAACAAAGCTCCTGCAACAAAGCTCCACACATTATGATGCAGCCACCCCGTGCTTCATGGTTGGGATGGTGTTCTTCTTTGCAAGCCTCCCCCTTTTTCCTCCAAACATGACGATGGTCATCATGGCCAAACAGTTCTATTTTTGTTTCATAGGAACAGAGGACATTTCTCCAAAAAGTACGATCTTTATCCCCATGTGCAGTTGCAAACCATAGTCTGGCTTTTTTATGGTGGCTTCTTCCTTGCTGAGCGGCCAATCAGGTTATGTCGATATAGGACTCTTTTTACTGTGGATATAAATACTTTTGTACATGTTTCCTCCAGCATCTTCACAAGGTCCTTTACTGTTGTTCTGGGATTGATTTGCACGTTCATCTCTAGGAGACAGAACTCGACTCCTTCCTGAGCGGTATGACGGCTGCGTGGTCCCATGGTGTTTATACTTGCGTACTATTGCTTGTACAAATTAACATGGTACCTTCATGAATTTGGAAAATGCTCTCAAGGATGAACCAGACTTGTGGAGGTTTTTCTGAGGTCTTGGCTGATTTCTTTTGATTTTCTCGTGATGTCAAGCATAGAGGCACTGAGTTTGAAGGTAGGCCTTGAAATACATCCACAGGTACACCTCCAATTGACTCAAATTATGTCAATTAGCCTATCAGAAGCTTCTAAAGCCATGACATCATTTTCTGGAATTGTCAAGCTGTTTAAAGGCACTTAGTGATCAACTTAGTGTACATAATCTTCTGACCCACTGGAATTGTGAGACAGTCAATTATAAGTGAAATAATCTGTCTCTAAACAATTGTTGGAAAAATTACTTGTGTCATGCACACAGTAGATGTCCTAACCGACTTGCCAAAACTAGTTTGTTAACAAGAAATGTGTGGAGTGGTTGAAAAACGAGTTTTAATGACTCCAACCTAAGTGTATGTAAACTTCCGACTTCAACTGTATATAGGTTGAGCCTTGACTAGAATACAGTATATGCATATAAAGTGGGAAAACATTACTAAAGTGTTTAATTACTATGTACATAGGGCAGCAGTCTCTAAGTTGCAGGCAGAGTCCTGGGTGGAAGCCGGCTAGTGACAGTCTCTAAGGTGCAGGGCAGAGTCCTGGGTGGAAGCCGGCTAGTGACAGTCTCTAAGGTGCAGGGCAGAGTCCTGGGTGGAAGCCGGCTAGTGACAGTCTCTAAGGTGCAGGGCAGAGTCCTGGGTGGAAGCCGGCTAGTGACAGTCTCTAAGGTGCAGGGCAGAGTCCTGGGTGGAAGCCGGCTAGTGACAGTGACTAAGGTGCCAGGTGGAGTATCGGGTGGTGGCCGGCTAGTGATGGCTGTGCAACAGTCTGATGGCCTGGAGAAAGAAGCTGTTTTTCATTCTCTTGGTCCCGGCATTGAAACACCTGTACTGTCTCAGTCTGCTAGATGATAGCCGCGTGAACAGACCATGGCTCGAGTGGCTGAGGTCCTTGATGATCTTCAAATCAAATCAAATGTTATTGGTCACGTACACATGGTTAGCAGATGTTATTGCCAGTGTAAACTTGTGCTTCTAGTTCCGACAGTGCAGCAATATCTAACAAGTAATTTAACAATTCCACAACAACTACCTAATACACACACATCTAAGTAAAGGAATGGAATAAGAATATATACATATAAATATATGGATAAGCAATGTCAAAGCCAACATTGGCAAGATGCAATTGATGGTATAAAATACAGTATATACATATGAGATGAGTAATGCAAGATATGTAACATTAAAGTGGTTGAAGATGTCCTGGAGGACAGGCAGTGTGACCCTGGAGGTGTGTTGGGCTGACCGTGTGTGTGTGTGTGTGTGTGAAGTGTGTGTGAGCGCGTTGCGTGTTTGGACCAAAGGTGGGCAGTAGAAACACATATTCCTTAGCTACCACCACTTCTCAAGGTATTTTATTAAAGAATAAAGAATATATCACTGCAGCTACTCCAGGACCCCACCAGGTCCACACATGGCTGTATAGTATAGCTTTTAAAAGAATTCTGTGCTGTCAGAAACTCTAGTCCTTTATAAACAACAGACCTCTCTGCCTGATCGTTGTGAGGAGTCAACTGAATATTTGTTGTTTGCAGGCTGGAAACGTACTTTAGATTCAATATTTCAGCTTGACCGGGGGACATTACATAGGTATTAGGTTTACAGGAAAAGTGTTTTGGCAACCCGCCTGCTCCCTTCTGGCCTTTCTTGCCACAGTGTACACTCCTCCACATATTGACTGTCTGTTCTCTGAGTCAACTGCTTAAAGACACATATCTTTAAACAGTGACAGTCAATATGTCTGACAGGTCAGAGAAAATGCCTGCCTTTATTAATTAGTCTAATTCATATGAGGGAGTAGGATCCTATTTAATTTAAGTGCTCAGTCTAGAAAAAGTTGAAGGACACAAGGAGAAAGGTTGCGAGGGACACAGAGAGAGAGAGAGACACAGAGAGAGACACAGAGAGAGACGCAGACTATTTTGGTAGGTACACCTACAGCTCATCTCTTGGCAGCTGCACTGTAGACTACTTCCTCACCTAAACCCAGAGTTTCTCAGAGCCTTCACTGTCAGCCCACTAACACCTCTCTCAGACCACAGTAAAATCACAGTGTATCTGAGAAGAGCAGAACCCAACCATGAAGCATCACGGCCCAATAAATTACATGGTACCTAACAGGCCTATAGATGGAGTGTAAACAGTACAGACATCTACCAAACAGCAATTAGTAGCCAAAAAATACAATCTCTCCTGGACAACTTTTTAGCCTTAACATTCTCCTACAGCAATGAAGGTGTACATTTGGCCGTTTGGAACACAAACTTTATATTTGACAAATTAGCCTCTAAAGAATCTAAAAAAGCATAAGAGCAAACCAAAAACAACAGATAATGGTTTGATAATGATTGCAAAAATCTAAGAAAGTAATTGAGAAATATATCTAATGAAAACCACAGAGAACCAGACAACAAAAAAGTACGCCTTCAATATGGGGAAACACTGAAGCAATACAAACACACCCTAAGAACAAAAAAGGAACAGCACATTAGAAATCAGCTGGATGTAATTGAGGAATCCATAGAATCAAACCACTTCTGGGGGAATTGGAATAAATTAAACAAACCTCATCAGGAGGAATTGGCTATCCAAAATGGGGATATGTGGAGAAATCACCTTCCAAATGTCTATAAGCAGTATAACAAAGAGCACAGAACAAAGAGATATACAAGAATAATAACACGTCTTTGAATCAGCAGTCAAAGACTATCAGAATCCTGTAGATACCCCAATTACAGAATAAGAATTATTGGAAAAACTGTGCACTCTCAAACCCAAAAAGGCCTGTGGTGCTGATGGTATTTTAAATGAAATTATTAAATTTACAGACTACAAATTCAAATTGGCATTATTAGCATTATCTTCACTGCAGGTATTTTCCCCGATATTTGGAACCAGGGATTGATCACACCAATCCATAAAAATGTTGACACATTTGACCCAAATAATTACAGAGGAATTTGCGTTAACAGCAACTTGGGTAACATTCTCTGCAGTATTGTAAATAACAGACTACATCATTTCCTTGACCAACACAACGTCCTGAGCAGAGGCCAGATTGGATTTCTAAAACATTATCGTACAACAGACCACATTTACACCCTCCACACTCTAATTAACAAACAAGTAAACCAAAAACGAAGGCAAAATCTACTCGTGTTTTGTAGATTTCAAGAAAGCATTTGATTCAATTTGGCACAAAGGTCTTTTTTATAAACGAATAGAAAGTGGTATTGGAGGGAAAACATTTGATGTTATTAAATCATTGTACACTAAAAACAAATGTGCTGTTAACAAGCAAACAGACTTCTTCTCTCAGGGATGGGGAGTGAAACAGGGCTGCCCAATAAGTCCAACACTATTTAACATCTACATTATTGAATTCGCAAAAACATTAGAAGAATCGGCAGCACCTGGTATCACCCTACACAACACTGAAATCAAGTGTCTTCTGTATGCAGATGACCTGGTGCTGCTGTCTCCCACTAAAGAGTGGTTACAGCAGCACCTAGATCGTCTTCACCGGTTCTGTCAGACCTGGGCTCTGACCGTTAACCTAAAAAAAACAAATATAATGATATTCCATAAAAGGTCAGGAAATCAGGATGACAAATATAAATTCTATTTGGACACAGTTCTATTAGAACACACCAGAAACTACACATATCTAGGACTAAGTATTAGCAACACAGGTAGCTTTCACATGGCTGTGAACCAGCTGAGAGACAAAGCAAGAACAGGATTCTATGCCATTAAAAGGAACATTAAAATAAAAAATCCAAGAATCTGGCAAAAAATGTTCTAATCAGTTATAGAACCAATTGTTCTATATGGCAGCGAAGTATGGGGCCCAATCTCTAACAATGAATTTACCAAATGGGACAAATATCCAATCGAAATACTGCATGCAGAGTTTTGCAAGACTGTATCCAAATAACGCATGTAGAGCAGAATTGGGCCAATACACCCTCCTCAATAGAAAAAGAGGCATCAAATTTTACAACGATCTAAAAACAAGTGACCCCAAAACATTCCATCACACACCTCTACAATGTCAAGAGATGAAACAAGAGAAGAGTCCCCTCAGCCAGTTGGTGCTGAGGCTCAGTTCACTAACCCAACCAATCCCATAGAGCCTCAGGACAGCACAGAAAATCTGGCCCAACCAAATCATCATAAAACAAAAAGAAAAATATATGACCTATTGGAAAGACAGCACAAGTAAACTTCAATGCTATTTGGCTCTAAACAGACAGTACATGGTGGCAGACTATATGACCACTGTGACCGATAGAAAACTGAGGGAAACACTGACTAGGTACAGACTCAGTGAGCACAGTCTGGCTATAGAGACCGGTCGTCACAGACAAACCTGGCTGCCCAGAGAAGACAAGGCTGTGCTCACTCTGCTCCAGGGGAGAGGGAGCGACAGAGCTGCATTTCATATTACAGAGAGAGAGAGAGAGAGAGAGAGAGAGAGAGAGAGAGAGAGAGAGAGAGAGAGACACATGGAGAGGGCAAAGGGGTAAAATCATCTTTCAATAAATAAAAAAGATAGCTATTTTTCCATAAGCACAAAACACACAGTGGTTTTAATAACGCACTAGCAATTGAATAAGGCAAATCAGTTTGTGGAGATGTCCTACTCTGCTGGGCTGGTTTTTAAACCTATTACTTTTTTAAACCTATTACTTTTTTTTTCATTCATTTATTGAATTTCCTCTGCATTGCGAAATACATAGAAAAACATGTGCACTCACTCAGATATGAAGATGAGACGATGTGAAATAAAAATAAAACATTTATATATAATAATGAGATCCTTGTTTTCATATCAAACCATAATTCTGTGTTTACATGACATAATTATGACGTTTCATGAATTACTACAGGAATATAATGTCGAATATTTTCTATCTTCAAAGGAATAAAGAGAAATAATTAAATATATTGGAGGAACACACTTGGATTCCTTACAACATTAAACTTGTTAATCGTGGACTATTCTAAAGCACTAATCTACAGCACAATTCAACAGCCCAATAATACAGCACTATTCTACAGCACTATTCAACAGCAATATTCAACAGCACCATTCAACAGCACTGATCAACAGCCCTATACTACAGCACTATTCTACAGCACTATTCAACAGCAATATTCAACAGCACTGATCAACAGCCCAATACTACAGCACTATTCTACAGCACTATTCAACAGCACTATTCAACAGCACTATTCACCATCACTGATCTACAGCCCAATACTACAGAACTATTCTACAGCACTGATCTACAGCACAATTCTACAGCACTGATCTACAGCACTTTTCTACAGCACTATTCAACAGCACTAGTCTACAGCACTGATCTACAGCACTATTCTACAGCACAATTCAACAGCACTAGTGTACAGCACTGATCTACAGCACTATTTTACAGCACTGATCTACAGCTCTTTGCTACAGCACTATTCTACAGCACTGATCTTCAGCACTATTCTACAGCACTGATCTTCAGCACTATTCTACAGCACTGGTCTACATCACTCTTCCACAACACTGATCAAAAGCACTATCCTACAGCACTGATCTATAGCACTATTCTACAGCACTGATCTGCAGTACTGTTCTACAGCACTATTCTACAGCACTATTCTACAGCACAATACTACAGCACAATACTACAGCACTATTCTACAGCACTAATCTGCAGCACTATTCTGCACCAATATACTACAGCACTATTCTACAACACTACTCCACAGCACTGATCTACAGCACTGATCCACAGCACTGATCTACAGCACTACTCTACAGCACTACTCCACAGCACTGATCTACAGCACTATTCCATAGCACTGATCAACAGCACTATTCTACAGCACTGATCATTAGCACTTTTCTACAGCACTGATCTACAGCACTATTCTACAGCACAGATCTACAGCACACTCCTTCAGCACTTTTTCACAGCACTGATCTAATGCACTATGCTACATCACTATTCTACAGCACAACTCTACAGCACTTTACTACAGCCCTTTTCCTCACCACTATTCTACAGCAATATTATACAGCACTATTCCACAGCACTATTATACAGCACTGATCTACAGCACTATTCTAACGCACTGATCTACAGCCCTATTCCACAGCACTGATCTAAAGCACTATACTACAGCGCTGATCTTCAGCACTTTTCTACAGCACTGATCTACAGCACTAATCTACAGCACTGATCTACAGCACTATTCTACAGCACTATTCTACAGCACTGATCTAAAGCACTATTCTACAGCACTGATCTACAGCACTATTCTACAGCACTGATCTAAAGCACTATTCTACAGCACTATTCTACAGCACTGGTCTACATCACTATTCTGCAGCACTGATCTACAGCACTATTCTACAGCACTGATCTAAAGCACTATTCTACAGCACTGATCTACAGCACTGGTCTACATCACTATTCTGCAGCACTATTCTACAGCACTATTCTCAGCACATTTCACCAGCATTATTCTACAGCACTATTCTACAGCAATATTTACCAGCACTATTCACCAGCATAATTCTACAGCACAATGCTACAGCCCTATTCTAAAGCACTATTCTTCAGCACTATTCAGCAGCTCTATTCTACAGCAGTATTTAACAGCACTATTCTAAAGCACTGATCTACAGCACTTTTCTACAGCACTATTCTACAGCCCTATTCTTCAGTCAGTGCTGATCTACAGCACTATTCTACAGCACTGATCTACAGCACTATTCCACAGCACTGATCTAAATCACTATTCTACAGCGCTGATCTTCAGCACTTTTCTACAGCACTGATTTACAGCAGTATTCTACAGCACTGATCTACAGCACTATTCTACAGCACTATTCTACAGCACTATTCTATAGCGCTTTGCTACAGCCCTATTCTACAGCACTATTCTACAGCACTATTCTACAGCACTATTCTACAACACTATTCACCAGCACTATTCTACAGCACTTGTCTACAGCACTATTCACAAGCACTATTCACAAGCATAATTCTACAGCACTATTCACCAGCACCATTCACCAGCATAAATCTACAGCACAATGCTACAGCCCTATTCTACAGCACTATTCTACAGCACTTTTCACCAGCACTATTGTACAGCACTATTCTACAGCACTGTTCACCAGCACTATTCACCAGCATAATTCTACAGCACAATGCTACAGCCCTATTCTACAGCACTATTCTACAGCACTTTTCACCAGCACGATTCTACAGCACTATTCACCAGCACTATTCACCAGCATAAATCTACAGAACAATGCTACAGCCCTATTCTAAAGCACAATTCTACAGCACTGTTCAGCAGCTCTATTCTACAGCAGTAGCACTAATCTACAGTACTGATCTACAGCACTATTCTGCAGCCAGTGCTGATCTACAGCACTAATCTACAGCACTGATCTACAGCACTATTCTACAGCGTTGATTTACAGCACTATTCTATAGCACTGATCTACAGCACTGATCTACAGCACTGATATACAGCACTATTCCACAACACTGAACTATAGCACTATTCTACAGCACTGATCTACAACGCTATTCTACAGCACTAATCTACATCCCAAATATACAGCACTGATCGACAACAATATTCCACAGTACTGATCTACAGCACTATTCTACAGCACTGATATACATCACTATTATACAGCGCTAAACTACAGCACTATTCTGCTGCACTGATCTACAGCACTATTCTACAGCACTGATCTGCAGCACTAACCTGCAGCACAATTCTACGTCACTAATCTACAGCACTATTCTACAGCACTAATCTACAGCACAATGCTACAGCACTAATCTACAGCACAATTCTACAGCACTATTCTACAGCACTGATCTGCAGCACAATTCTACAGCACTATTCTACAGCACTAATCTACAGCACAATTCTACAGCACTATTCTACAGCACTAATCTGCAGCACTAATCTGCAGCAACATACTACAGCACTATTCTACAGCACTCTTTTACATCAATATTCTACTGCACTGATCTTCAGCACAATACTACAGCACTATTCTACAGCACTATTCAACAGCACTAATCTACAGCACTGATCTACATCACTACTCCACAGCACTGATCTCCAGCACTACTCCACAGCACTGATCTACAGCACTATTCCACAGCACTGATCTACAGCACTATTCCACAGCAATGATCTACTGCTCTATTCTACAGCACAATTCCAAAGCACTCTTCTACAGTACTGATCTACAGCACCATTTTACAGCACTATTTTACAGCACTGATCTACAGCATTGTTCTACAGCACTGATCTACAGCACTATTCTACAGTGCTGATCTACAGCACTGATCTACAGCACTATTCTACAGCACTGTTCTACAGCACTGATCTACAGCACCATTTTACAGCACTGATCTTCAGCACAATTCTACAGCACTATTCTACAGCACTATTTTACAGTACTGATCTACAGCACTATTCTACAGCGCTATTCTACAGCTACAGCACTATTCTACAGTACTGATCTACAGCACTATTTTACAGCACTGAACTACAGCACTATTCAACAGCACTGATCTACAGCACTATTTTCAGCACTGATCTACAGGACTTTTCTACAGCACTTTTTTACAGCACTGATCAACAGCGCTTATCTACAGCACTATTCTACAGCACTGATCTACAGCACCTTTCTACAGCACTGATCTACAGCACTATTCTACAGCACTGATCTACATCACTACTCCACAGCACTGATCTCCAGCACTACTCCACAGCACTGATCTACAGCACTATTCTACAGCACTGATCTACAGCACTGATCTACAACACTATTCCACAGCACTGATCTACAACACTATTCCACAGCACTGATCTACAGCACTATTCCAAAGCACTGATCTACAGCACTATTCCACTACACTGATCTATAGCTCTATTCTACAGCATCATTCTACAGCACTATTCTACAGCACTGATCTACAGCACTGATATACAGCACTATATTACAGCACTGATCTACAGCATTGTTCTACAGCACTGATCTACAGCATTATTCTACAGTGCTGATCTACAGCACTGATATACAGCACTATTCTACAGCACTGTTCCACAGCACTGATCTACAGCACTAAGCTACAGCACTGTTCTACAGCACTATTCTACAGTACTGATCTACAGCACTATTCTACAGCACTATTCTACAGCACTATTCTACATTACTGATCTTCAGCACTATTTTACAGCCCTGAGCTACAGCACTATTCTACAGCACTGATCTACAGCACCATTTTACAGCACTGATCTTCAGCACAATTCTACAGCACTATTCTACAGCACTATTTTACAGTACTGATCTACTGCACTATTCTACAGCGCTATTCTACAGCACTATTCTACAGTACTGATCTACAGCACTATTTTACAGCACTGATCTACAGCACTATTCAACAGCACTGATCTACAGCACTATTTTCAGCACTGATCTATAGGACTTTTCTACAGCACTTTTTTACAGCACTGATCAACAGCGCTTATCTACAGCACTATTCTACAGCACTGATCTACAGCACCTTTCTACAGCACTGATCTACAGCACTATTCTACAGCACTGATCTACATCACTACTCCACAGCACTGATCTCCAGCACTATTCTACAGCACTGATCTACAACACTATTCCACAGCACTGATCTACAACACTATTCCACAGCACTGATCTACAGCACTATTCCAAAGCACTGATCTACAGCACTATTCCACTACACTGATCTATAGCTCTATTCTACAGCATCATTCTACAGCACTATTCTACAGCACTGATCTACAGCACTGATATACAGCACTATATTACAGCACTGATCTACAGCATTGTTCTACAGCACTGATCTACAGCATTATTCTACAGTGCTGATCTACAGCACTGATCTACAGCACTATTCTACAGCACTATTCTACAGTACTGATCTACAGCACTATTCTACAGCACTATTCTACAGCACTATTCTACATTACTGATCTTCAGCACTATTTTACAGCACTGTTCTACAGCACAATTCTACAGCACTGATCTACAGCACTATTCTACAGCACTGATCTACAGCACTATTTTCAGCACTGATCTACCGCACTATTTTACAGCACTGACGTACAGCACTGACGTACAGCACTGTTCTACAGCGCTGATCTACAGCACTATTCTACAGCACAGTCTACAGCACTAATCTACAGATCTATTCTACAGCACTGATCTATTGTGCTATTCTACTGCACTATTCTACGGTACTATTCTACAGCACTATTCTACAGCACTATTCTACAGCACTATTCAACAGTACTATCCAGATCAAATATAAGACATTTTTCTGTACCAGATGTGTGTAGTTATCCTGTTGTGAAATATTGCTGTACTGTGGAAACATCAAAATGTTACAGCCTCACGTTTGACAACATTGTCGTTCCTAATGCCCATGTCTTGTAATGTGAGGCATTAGGTTTTTAAAGCTGGTAGAGCTGGTGTGTTTCAGGCCTTAATCTGGACTAAAATGCAGCATTTGAGTGATGTTATCCTCGCCGTGTTCCCCTGCCTGTATCCTGTTTCAGTCTTCTTAATCCCCCTGCTACACCAAACTGGATACGACATGTTGGTCATGGATCATCAACGTTCTGGCCAGGGAAATAGGCTTGTTCTTTCCATCTTCAATCTGGTTAGCAGGCCCATAGCTGCTTTAACGGTTGCCATGGTGTTTTGACATCAGTTGAAATGAAAATAAATTAGTCCAGGAAGTTAAGATGGGCTGTGGGTTGCTGAGTGGTGCTATGAGTGAAAATGAATCCCTCCAAAAAGATGTTCACCCACTCCCTCCCATCTTTCTTTCCTTTCTTCCTTCATTAAAACACACGCACACAACCAGACACATGAAAACGTACACACGTACACACGTACACACGGACACAGGTACACAAAGACCCACGTACACACGTACAAACGTACACAAGGACACACGGACACACGGACACACGGACACAGGTACACACAGACCCACGTACACACGTACACACGTACACACGTACACAAGGACACATGTTCACACAGACACACAGACACACAGTCACACAGGCAAACCCACCAACACACAGACACACATACACACTCAAGCTCACAGACACACGTAAAAACTCACGCACGCAAACACACGTACACACAGACACACAGACACACAGACACACAGGCAAACACACCAACACACAGACACACATACACACTCACGCACACAGACACATGTACACACTCACGCACATACACACGCACACACAAACACACTTACACACAAACACAAAGACACATGTACGCACAAACACAACGACACACGTACATGTAAACACACAAACACACAGACACAAGTACACGCAAACACACAGACACACATACCTACAAACACACAGACAAACCTACCCACAAACACACAGACAAGACTACACTCAAACACACAGACACACGTACCTACAAACACAGACACACGTACAGACAAACTCACAGACACATGTACACACAAATACACAGACCTACGTAACTACAAACACAGACACACATACACACAAACACACAGACACAAGTACACGCAAACACACACACACACATACCTACAAACACACAGACAAACACACAGACACAAGTACACTCAAACACACAGACACATGTACCTACAAACACAAACACATGTACAGACAAACTCACAGACACATGTACACACAAATACACAGACCTACATAACTACAAACACAGACACACATACACACAAACACACAGACACTCATACACACAAACACACATACACACGTAAACAAACACACACACATTTACACGCAAACACACAGACACACGTACACACTCACGCACACAGGCACACGTACACACCCACGCACAGACACACGTACACACACACTCACATACAGACAAACACACAGACACACGTACACGTAAACACACAGACACATGTACAGGCAAACACACAGACACACGTACCTACAAACACACAGACAAACCTACCCACAATCACATAGACAAAAGTACACATAAACAAACATACATAAGTATATACAAACACAGACACACGTACACACAAACCCACAGACACATGTACACACAAACACACAAACACACAGACACACGTACACAAACACACATGCACATAACACGCAAACACACAGACACACGTACAAATAGACACACTTACACGTAACACACAGAAACACTTACACGCAAACACACAGACACATGTACACACAAACACACAGACACATGTACAGGCAAACACACAGACACACGTACCTACCCAACACACAGACAAACCTAACCACGAACACACAGACACAAGTACACGCAAAAAAACAGACATATTCACACTCAAACACATAGACACACGTACCTACAAACACACAGACACACGTAATCACAAACCCACATTCACATAAACACGCAAGCACACAGACACACGTACAAATAGACACGCTTACACACAGACACTACGACACACGTACACGCAAACACACTGACACCCGTTCACGCAAACCCACATTCACACGTACACACAAACACACAGACACACTTAGACACAAACACAAACACACATACACATGTACATGCAAACACTCAGACACACGTACCTACAAACACACAGACAAACAAACCACCAAACACACAGACACAAGTACACACAAACCCACAGACACATGTACACACAAACACACAGACATTCGATTCTACAAACACAGACACACCTACACACAAACACATAGACACATATACACACAAACACGCATACACATGTGCATGCAAAGACACAGACACACATACACACAAACCCACAGACACACGTACACAAACACACATACACATATACAGGCAAACACACAGAGACGAGTACACACTCACGCACACAGACACACGTATACACTCACGCACAGACACACGTACACACATACTCACATACACGCAAACACAGAAACACAAGTACACACAAACACACAGACACACACACACTCAGACACACGCACAAACAAACACACAGACTCACGTACATACAAACACATGTACACAAAAACACATGTACACACAAACACACAGACAAACGTACACACAGACATGCGTACATGCAAACACACAGACTCAAAATACATACAAACAAACTGACACACGTACACACAAACACACAGACACACGTACACGCAAACACATGAACACGCAAACATTCAGACACACGTACCTACAAGCACACATACAAACCTACCTACAAACACACATATACAAGTACACACAAACACACAGACACATGAACACTCAAACACACAGACACACGTACCTACAAACACACAGACAAACGTACACACAAACTCACAACCCATGTACACACAAAACCACAGACATACGTATCTACAAACACAGACACCCGTACACACAAACACACAGACACACATACATTAACACACAGACACACATATTCACGCAAACACACCGAGACACGTACACGCAAACACACAGACACACATACACACAAACACAGAGACACACGTACATGAAAACACACAGACACACATACCTACAAGCACACAGACAAACCTACCCACAGACACATGTACACACAAACCCACAGACATAAGTATCTACAAACACAGACACCCGTACACACAAACACACAGACACACGTACACAAACACACATACACACTCACGCACACAGACACTCGTGCACACTCACGCACAGACACACGTACACACAGACACGTGTACATGCAAACACACATACACACATACACACAAACACACCGACACACGTACACACAAACACAGAGACACACGTACATGCAAACACACATACACACGTACACACAAACACACAGACACACATACCTACAAGCACACAGGCAAACCTACCCACAGACACATGCACACTCAAACAAACAGACTCGTACCTACAAACACACAGACACATGTACACACAAACACACAGGCATACGTATCTACAAACACAGACACATGTACACACAAACACACAGACACACATACACGCAAACACACAGAGGCATGTACATGCAAAGACACCTACACACATACACACAAACACACAGCCACAAGTACACACAAACACACACAGACACACGTACCCACAAACACAAATAATTAAGTACACCCAAACACACAGACACATGTAAACACAGACAAACAGACACACAGACACAGGCAAACACACAAACACACTTACACACGTACACACTCATGCATGCAAACACACAGACACACATACACACTCACGCACAGATACATGTACACACTCACGAACAGACACACGTACAAACTCATGCAGAGAAACACACAGACACAAGTACACACAGACACACGAACACACAGACACACAAACACACAGACACACAAACACACAGACACACACGGACACAAGTACACACAAGCACACAGACACAAGTACACACAGACACACAAACACACAGACACACAAACACACAGACACACAAACACACAGACACACACGGACACAAGTACACACAAGCACACAGACACATGTTCACACAAACACACATACACATGTAAACGCAAAGACACAGCCACACATACACGCAAACACACAGATACACGTACACAAACACACATACACATATACACGCAAACACACAGACACACAGACACATGTACACACAAACACAGGCACATGTACACACAAACACACACACACAGACACACAAACACACAGATACATGTACACACTGACACATGTACATGCAAACACACAGACGCACGGACATAAACACACAGACAGGCATACACAAAAACACACAGACACACAAACAAGCAGACACACGTACACACAGACACATGTACACACAGAGACATGTACACGCAAACACACAGACAAACTAACATAAACACGCAGACACGAACACAAACACGCAGACACACGTAGACAAAAACACACAGACACACAAATACGTAGACACACGAACACACAGACACATGTACACACAGACACAAAAACACAGTTTGACACTGAGAGGATGGATAAGAACGAGTGAAAGAAGAGGCCTTCTGTTTTAAGTCCAAATATCATGACCAAGGTCTGAGTAGACAACCACATCGTAAAAAATAAAACATTTAACTTTTGTGCAGAGTTAGTTTGTGTGGATATTTTTTATCTTGATATGAGTGCGTATTGCAGATTAAATACTTTCAGTCAAACAGTAATGGCTAATGAAGCGATTAAACATTGGCCTAACATGCCGAGTCTGCTCTAGTGCCATTGGTAGATGATCCATTACAATCACACTCACAGGGGCTGCCTGTTATCACAATCAGATTAATGGACAAACACAGGAACACTGCTAGCATTACACACACACTGGGAGAGATAACACTAGAGAAAAATTACACTGCATAGATATTGTATAGCTAAACTAGTCAGTACTCTATGTCTCTCCTTTTCTCTCCTCCATCCTTCTCTTCTTTCCTCCATCCTTCCTCTGCGCTCCTCTTCTCTTCTCCCTCTCGTCTCCTTCTTCTCCCCTTCTTGTTCTGCTCCCTCCTCTCCTGTCGTCCCAGTCCTCTCGTCTCCTTCTTCTCCCCTTCTTGTTCTGCTCCCTCCTCTCCTGTCGTCCCAGTCCTCTCGTCTCCTTCTTCTCCCCTCCTTGTTCTGCTCCCTCCTCTCCTGTCGTCCCAGTCCTCTCGTCTCCTTCTTCTCCCCTTCTTGTTCTGCTCCCTCCTCTCCTGTCGTCCCAGTCCTCTCGTCTCCTTCTTCTCCCCTTCTTGTTCTGCTCCCTCCTCTCCTGTCGTCCCAGTCCTCTTGTCTCCTCTTTTGTATTTAATGTTAAGAGGGCGTGGGTGAAATGGGCCCAGTATCAATGGTAATCCTTATCCGGCAAAGCTCCCTCTCCTCTTATTATTCTATGGTAATTAGCTGACTGCAGTTCTAAACTTTTATTGCTATTATTTTATAACCCCTCTGTGAGCGATATTAGAACAGGGAGTAATATAAAAATCCCTTTTATACCATAATCAGGCAGAAATATAAAAGCCAAGCTGACAGCGTGTAGAAATGGGCGAGGGGGCGCTCAAAATGCATAAATATGCAACGATTCGCCTGATGCCATGTGCAATAGTGAAAGTGGGAAAAGTGCTGAAACCAGGGGTCTATGCAGCAGACTTTGACCGTTGGTTGGATAGGCAGAAGGATCATTTGGGTGCAGTTCCCTCCTATATTCACAGAGTAATCATGTCCACTGTTTTATTCATAATGCCCATCATGTCTCATCACAGACAGTTAGTGGTCTGTATTGTCCCTTTAACCCCACATCTGTTCAGACACGGCTGCAGGGAGGGGACTGTGTCTGTGGGTTTGTCTTTGTCTGTGTCTGTGTGTGTGTGTGTGTGTGTGTGTGTGTGTGTGTGTGTGTGTGTGTGTGTGTGTGTGTGTGTGTGTGTGTGTGTGTGTGTGAGTGTGACAGGGTCACAGTGAGTGAAAGCACACGGCAATGCATTGGATTAAACATTAAAATATTAAATATTCAAGGGAACGTCAGTCGCCCTCAGCTCCTGCTTTCAATTCAAACCAGAATGCAATGAGACCCTGATCAAATCACATGGAAACGAGAGGGCGCACAAAAAGAACACAGTTCAGATGAGAGGAACGGGGAGATAAGAGGAGATAAGGGGAGAGACGAAAGGAGAGACGTGTGGAGAAGAGGACGAAAGGTGGGGAGATGAAGCGATAGAGAGAACAGAGGCTGAGAAAAAGAGGACACTAACTGAGGACCATGCCTACAGAGGGGCAGACAATTTAAAGGATTAAGAGAAAATGAGACACAAAGAAACTACCAGAGTGCAAGGGAAAGTTGTATATGTGGTTGTTTTCCCCCAGAGGTAGAGTAGGCCATGATTCAGGGTTGTTTTTCCCCAGAGGTAGAGTTGGGCCAGGATTCAGGGTTGTTTTTTTCCCAGAGGTATAGTTTGTCCAGGATCCAGGGTGTTTTTTCCCCAGTGGTAGAGATGGGCCAGGAATCAGGGTTGTTTGTTCCCCAGAAGGAGAGCTGGGCCAGGAATCAGGTTTTTTTTCCCCCAGAGCTAGAGTGGGGCCAGGAATCAGGGTTATTTTTCCCCAGAGCTAGAGTTGTGCAGGAATCAGGGTTGTTTTTCCCCAGAGCTAGAGTTGAGCCAGGAATCAGGGTTGTTTTTCCCCAGAGCTAGAGTTGGGCCAGGAATCAGGGTTGTTTTTTCCCCCAGAGCTATAGTTGGGCCAGCAATCAGGACTGTTTTTCCCCAGATCTATAGTTGGGCCAGGAATCAGGGTTTTTTCCCCCCAAAGCTAGAGTTTAGCCAGGAATCAGGTTTTTCCCCCCCCAAAGCTATAGTTGGCCCAGGAATCAGGGTTGTTTGTTCCTTAGAGATAGAGTTGGGTCAGGAAATCAATGGAAATCAAAGAAAATGTTTTTGTAGGTTTACATCTGAACTTTACCTTTGTACTTTACCTTTGTTCTCTCTCTCCCTCTTCTCTCCATCCCGGGTGTTCTGGTCCTGGAGGGTGCCATCAGCTTCATGACTCAGGGATCGTTTAATTGCCTTGCTCCCCTTGATTCTTGTGCTGGTTAACTGTGCTGTTTTAATCAGGAATGTGGGCTTGTACTAAGGCAGAGAAGGAACACCCCGCTGTGTGAAAACAACATCCCCTCTGAACAGGGAAGAAGCCTGTGAGGATTCCCTTTGAATAAGATTTGAGACCCTCCAACCTTCACAATGTGAAATGAAACATAAACATCAGTAGCAGTCCCCACATTGACACATTTGATATAGGTTTAGGGCAAGTGCCTTGCATCCATCCACCCATCCATATTCCTTTCAACTACAACCTAGCTTCAAGATAACAAAGGTTAGGACAAATTCTACTCACAAGAACAATATTTCAAAATAATCAAATGAATATGACCAGCTCTGTTGCTAAATAACATCACTGGTCCATTCGTTTATAGTTCTTCTGCATTTGTGGGATATTAGAATCCTCTTGTGTCCTAACCTGGGCATATTCAGCCTAGCCTAGCCTACAGTGTGTTGTGCTGTCATAACAGATAAAAGAGAGGGATGCATTGTAGTGTGTGGGGATGAAGCCTTTGTCTGTGTGTGTCTGAAGGGTTGGACACAATCTGTGGGCGGATATAAAAGCAATCTGAGAGTTTATTGATTTGTAAAAAGTGTCAAATCAAATCAATTTGTATTTGTCACATGCACCGAGTACAACAGCTGCAAACCTTACCACATCCCCATCTCTGAGTAATTGATTGTTATTTTGACTCTACACCTTGTGATAGGTGCTGGACAGGGTGAGAGGGAGAGACGTAGTGATGGATAAATGAAGGGCGGAGGAGTGGGTAAAATAGATGAAAACCACCTTCCTCTTGAATGTCACAACTCAGCCAGGTCACCCGTGAAACAAGTCAGTATTCGACGTCCAACAATGTCTGAGGATGTCGGGAGATTATGTGGAAACCTGCCACTAGGGGCAACAGTTAAATTCAACTAGTTTTTGGTTTTGCTAGGGCGTTGTGGATGGGCTGAAGCATCTGCCTCTGATTCCTAAAATTCAAATCAGCGATAGAACGTAATTTTAATGTTTTTAATTTAAGCCTATCACAAACCTAAACTTAAACATTCTGAGTTAATGCCTCTCTACAAGCCCATCAGTCTGGGGGTGGTATATGGAGGTTTTGAGTTGCTTCACCTTTGAGTTGCTTCACCTTTTGAGTTGCTTCACCTTGTCGGCAGGTCTCTTTCATCACAGTAAACATGAAGCACGAGCCTTGGTCAGTAAGGATCTCGTCTGCTATCCCCACCCAGCTGAAGAGTTGGACCAGTTCTCTGGCCACGGCTTTTGAGGTGGCTGATCGAAGAGGTATGGCCTCGGGGAATCGGGAGGCGTAGTCAAGGATGACTAGAATGTATCGGTGTCAACGGTTCGATTTTGGCAGCGGCCCCACAATGTCCAGTGCAATCCTGCTGAAAGGGGTCTCAATGATCGGCAGAGGAACAAGGGGTTTTGATATGTTACCTTGGGGCTGTTGAGTTGACATTCAGAACAGTGACGACAATAATCTCGACCACTTTTTTGACCCCAGGCCAATAGAAACGTGTGAGGATCCTTTCATAGGTCTTTTCTGCCCCCAAATGGCCCCCTAGCAGGTGAGTGTGGGCAAAATATAACACCTTAGTGGCATATGGCCTGGGGACCAACAACTGTTCTATAATTTCACCCCTTCTCTGATCCACTCTATACAACAATCTGTTCTTGATCATAAAATGTGGGTAAGTAAGTCTACTCACCCCAACTTGTGGCTGGCCCTTAACCACCTGGACATTCCCTCATGCTTGGCTCAGCACTGGGTCTTGTAGTTGAGCCGTGCCGAACCGTCCCAGCCATCCTCCCTGGAGGGTTTCTGCTGGGGGAAATTCAGAAAATACTTCATGGGATTCTATGTCGTCACGAATCTGTACATTTTCTGAGGCAGTGGTAGTGGAGTCAGAGGGATGATCCTCCCCTCTATCATCATTTAGGGGCTCTTTATGGCTAGTTGCATCTGCATGGGTTTGAGAAGCGCAGTGATTGGATAGACGGTCTCTTCTTCTGCGCTGGGTAGGTCTCTTCCCCTTTGTAGCTCGGTTTGTCCAGTAGGCAGAAAATGCTTGACAGTCTCAGCCGACCAGGACAGGGACTGGCATATGATCCACGACCCCTGCTTGTACTCGGAACTGTCCCCGTGGGGTGACCATGCTTAATTCTGCAGTGGGGTAGGTCCTGGTGTCCCCATGAATACAGGACACAGAGATCTCTCTTCCCAGGCTCTGAAAACTCTGGTCGGATTAGTGTTACCATACTGCCTGAGTCTATAAGGGCTTCTGTGTCTTTGCCCCCAATCTTAACAGGGACTTTAGAGGCGGGTTGCCCCCTCATGAGCCCAGCAGGTGGTAAGAAAATGGCATGGGAACCTTGATTCTGAGGTACTGGCCATGGGCATTAGCTCTTCTCGGCCTGGGCAATCCCGGGCCAGGTGTCCCTCCTTCCCACATGTGAAGCATTGGAATGGAGCAGGGTTTCGCAGAGGCCTTTCATCTTTCCAGTTTCCTTGGGCTTTTAGGGGTCTTGTTTGGACTGCTTCGGGGGGTTTCTTAGGAGGCTCTCGCTCTCGACTCGGTTTCCAAGAGGGGTTTTTGGGTACTTCAGGTTTCAACAAGCTCACAGTCACCTGGTGGTTTTCTAGGAGTGCAATCAAGGCATCTACGCTTTGTGGTCCTTGTTGAGCCACATATTTTTTTTTAATCTGCATGCAGGCCACGTGTGCATCGATCAATTACTACTCTTTCTAAAGCAGTTGGCGCATCTCCTTCCTCTAGCCAGCTTCTCACCATGCGGGTTAACGTGGTTACTTGAGTCTGCGTGGGAAGTGATGGATGGTATTCCCAGCTATGGACACTCTGGGCCTTGGCAGGCAGACTGAGCCCATATTGGGCGAGGATCGATCTCTTGACCACTTCATAATTGGTTGCCTCATGAACGGTGAGGTCACGGCAGGCCTTCTGTGCTTCCCCAGTTAGCAGAGGGAGTATCAGGTTCGCCTAGTCTGCCCTGGGCCATCTCTCCCTTTGGGTAGTTTTTTCAAAGAAATCGAGGTAGGTTTCAACATCATCTTCTCCAGTCATTTTGGTCAGATAATCTTGGGGTCTCCTACCGTGTGCCTCAGTCCTTCGGCAGAGCTCGGTGACTGCGGCATTCAGTGTGGTTTGGGCCTGCAGAATGGCGGTCAGAGCTTCCTCCATTTTCTTGTTGATTCTCTTCACTGTCTGAATCCTAAGTGAGGCTTAACTCCTGCCCGCATTCTCCACCATATGTAACCTCCCCTCTCAAGATTGGGAGGGTTTAACTCTGGAGGTCGAAGAAAATCACTCACTGGGCAGAGTTTCAGTGAGGCAAACTTAGGTTTCTTTATTTATATATATTCATAAAGCAGGGGAAAGGGGGAAGGGGAGAAAACTGTAACTCAGGTAACTCTTCCTTCTCATGGTTGCTCCTTGTGGCATCAGTTTACTTCTGGAAGGGAGGCGGAAGAGGTGTAGGATTAGTTAACTTCTTAGGGAGCGGCTCCCGAGGTGACGGTTTTGGAGAGTCTGGCATGCCCAAATTAAAATGCATGCCACTCAGGCCCAGAAAATAGGATATGCACATTAGTACTATTGGATAGGAATCACTCTGAAGTTTCTAAGAGTGTTAACATAATGTATGTGAGTATAACAGAAGTGATATAGCAGGCAAAAACCTGAGGAAAATCCATCCAGATTTGCAGTTGTTTTTTGTAAATGAGCATCTTCTCCATTGTGCCTATTGCATACAACTTTATGTAGGACTGAGACTGCAGTACCTATGGCTTCCACTAGATGTCAACAGTCAACAGTCAAAGAATGGGAATTCTAGCTGCTCCTTAAGAAGTTAAAGTGGCTAGTGATACATTTGTTACATCCTATTTTCAATTATTTAAAGTGGCTAGAGATTTAACAGTCTGATGGCCTTGAGATAGAAGCTGTTTTTCAGTCTCTCGGTCCCAGCTTTAATGCACCTGTACTGACCTCACCTTCTGGATGATAGCGGGGTGAACAGGCAGTGGCTCGGGTGGTTGTTGTCCTTGATGATCTTTTTGGCCTTCCTGTGACGGGTGGTGTAGGTGTCCTGGAGGGCAGGTTGTGCAGACCTCACTACCCTCTGGAGAGCCTTACGGTTGTGGGCGGAGCAGTTGCAGTACCAGGCGGTGATACAGCCCGACAGGATGCTCTCGATTGTGCATCTGTAGAAGTTTGTGAGTGTTTTTGGTGACAAGCCGAATTTCTTCAGCCTCCTGAGGTTGAAGAGGCGCTGCTGCGCCTTCTTTACCACGCTGTCTGTGTGGGTGGACCATTTCAGTTTATCCGTGATGTGTACACTGAGGAACTTTCCACCTTCTCCACTACTGTCCCGTCGATGTGGATAGGGGGTGCTCCCTCTGCTGTTTCCTGAAGTCCACGATCATCTCCTTTGTTTTGTTGACGTTGAGTGAGAGGTTATTTTTCTGACACCACACTCCGAGGGCCCTTACCTCCTCCCTGTAGTCCGTCTTGTCATTGTTGGTAATCAAGCCTACCACTGTAGTGTCGTCAGCAAACTTGACGATTGAGTTGGAGGCGTGCTTGGCCATGCAGTCATGGGTCAACCAGGAGAATAGGAGAGGGCTGAGAACGCACCCTTGTGGGGCCCCAGTGTTGAAGATCATCGGGGTGGAGATGTTGTTTCCTACCCTCATCCACCTGTGGCCGGCCCGTCAGTAAGTCCACGTTGGCAGCGGTGAAGTTGAGCCCGCAGGTTTTCCTAGCGGGCCATGTCGGTGGAACTGTATTGTCCTCAAAGCGAGCAAAGAAGTAGTTTAGTTTGTCTGGGAGCAGGACATCGTGGTCCACAACGGGGGCTGGTTTTCTTTTTGCAGTCCGTGATTGACTGTAGACCCTGCCACATTCCTCTCATGTCTGAGCCGTTGAATTGTGACTCTACTTTGTCTCTATATTGACACTTAGCTTGTTTGATTGCCTTGTGGAAGGAATAGCTTCACTGTTTGTATTCAGTCATGTTTCCGGTCGCCTTACCCTGGTTAAAATCAGTGGTTTGCGCTTTCAGTTTTGCGCGAATGCTGCCATCAATCCACGGTTTCTGGTTGGGAAAGGTTTTAATAGTTGCTATGGGTACAACATCACCGATGCACTTGCTAATAAACTCGCTCACCGAATCAGCGTACACATCAATGTTGTTGTCTGATGCTATACGGAACATATCCCAGTCCACGTGCTCGAAGCAATCTTGAAGCGTGGAATCAGATTGGTCGGACCAGCGTTGAACAGACCTGAGCACGAGCGTTTCCTGTTTTTGTTTCTGTCTGTAGGCTGGAAGCAATAAAATGGAGTCATGGTCAGACTTGCCGAAAGGAGGGCAGAGAATGGCCTTGAATGCATTGCGGAAGTTACAATAACAATGAGCCAGGATTTTGCCAGCCCGGGTCGCATATTCGATATGCTGATAAAATTTAGGGAGCCTTGTTTTCAGATTAGCCTTGTTAAAATCCCCAGCCACAATAAATGCAGCCTCAGGATATGTGGTTTCCAGTTTACATAGAGTCCAATTAATTGTTTTCAGTGCCGTCAATGTGTCAGCTTGAGGGGGTATATATGCGACTGTGATTATAATCGAAGAGAATTCTCTTGGTAGATAATGCGGTCTGCATTTGATTGTAAAGAATTCTATGTCAGGTGAACAAAAGGACTTGAGTTCCTGTATGTTGTTAAGATCACACCACTACTCATTAATCATAAGGAATATACCACCGCCCTTCTTCTTACCGGATAGATGTTTGTTTCTGCGTGAAGAAACCATGAGGCTGTACCGACTCTGATAGCGTGTCCTGAGTGAGCCATGTCTCCGTGAAGCAAAGAACGTTGCAGTCGCTGATGTCTCTCTGGAAGGCAACCCTTGCTCGGATTTCGTCTACCTTGTTGTCCAGAGACTGGACATTGGCAAGTAGTATACTCGGGAGCGGTGCGTGATGTGCCCGTCTACGGAGCCTGACCAGAACACTGCCCCGTCTGCCCCTTCTCCTGCGCTGCCGTTGTTTTGGGCCGCTGGCTGGGATCCGGTCTATTGTCCTGGTTGCTGGACCAAACAGAGGACCGCCTCGGGAAAGTTGTATGCCTGGTCGTAATTTTTGTAAGTTGACGTTGCTCTTGTATCCAATAGTTCCCCCCTGCTGTATGTAATAAAATATTTCCTGGGGTAACAAAGTAAGAAGTAATACATAAAAAAACTAAATACCGCATAGCTTCCTGAGAACATGAAGCGAGGCTGCTATCTCTGTCGGCGCCAGAAGTTATTGTGCGTGTGTGTGTGTGTGTGTGAGTTTACAGGGAATAGTGAGAAAATCTCTCAATCCCAGTATGATTGGCAGGAATATAATCTATCCTCAGGCGACGTCATCAACTATGATTCCACTAGTCTCACAATGACAGGAACAGGAGAGGGAGGGAAGGAGGGAGGGAGGGGGAAGGTAGGTTCCATCATCTATTTTTTTGTTTGGATCTCTCGCTTTCTCTCTCTTCTGCTCTCTGTCTTTCTTTCTCTCTCTCCCTGTCTCTCTCAATCTTTCCCTAATGCTATTTTCTACATCTCACCTATAAATGCTAGTCTTATTTATTTGTGTCCCTTGTCAAAATGAATGTGTAAAACAGGATTAAGCCCCGTGGAAGAATATTATTACAGAGATTCAGAAACAAAAAAACGGAATACATCTGAAAACAGTTGATTTTATTTTTTTGTGGTTAAACATTAAAGTTATCAATATTCTTGGACTTCTAATTTTCCAACTATGTATTTCTTTATTTATTTGTGTTCATTGCGCAGTCAGCATTTCAAAACTCAAACATCATCAATCTTTCTACAAATTCACAGCAGATAAACCAAGATATCAAGAAACTTCTTTCAATGTTTTTCATTCATTAAAATTTTATAAATACAGGTACATTCTTTCACATTCATTTACATCTGTGCATCACGACCAATACATATGTTTGTCACATTTTTCATGTTTATCTTGTTAGGGAGTGGCAGCTGAGGGGTCGGTTTTGGAGAGCCTGGCGTGCCCAAAGTAAAATGCCTCCCATTCAGGCCCAGAAAATAGGATATGCAGATATTTGGTACCATGGGATAGGAAACACTCTGAATTGTCCAAAACTGTTAACCATTTGTCTGTGAGTAAAAGAGAACGCATATAGCAGGCGAAACCCCGATGAATTTCTGTCCTGGAAAAAGTGATTTTGACACATTGCTCATTTGGGAACCCCTCCCTCATGAAAATGACCATATAGGGGCATATGAATGCAGTACCCATCGCTTCCTTTAGATGTCAACAGTCTCGAGACAGTGTATTTTTTTCATTTTGGATGAATAAGACAAGAGAAGAAGAGCAAACAAGGAAGTCACTCTTTCATGTAAACAGTACCCAGTGCGCGCTCCCGACAAAGCGCGCAGTGTCTTTTTTACCGTCGTTATCGATCAGTTTATATTCCGGTTGATTTATAATAGTAAATATACGTAAAAGTGTTCCTAAGGATACATTTAAAACTATGTTTGATTGTTCTTGGACAAGTTTGTAGGTATAAGATGAACGAGTTCGCGTCACGTTTTAATGTAGTGGAAGCTGTCGTTTCTGATTATAACGCGCAAACCAAATGGAGGATTTATGGATAAAATACATTACTTTTTCTAACAAAAGAACCATGGATTGTCTTCGTTGGACACTTAGGATGACCTCAGCAGAAGTTCTTCAACAGGTAATTGATTTGTTTTTGCTGTGAAATGTGTTATGTGTGTGCCATGATGGCTAATCGATACATGGCTATGGGAAAAATATGTGAGGTGCTACTCTCAAACAATCAAATGTGCTGCTTTCGCCGTAAAGCCTTTTTGAAATCTGACAACGCTGTGATATTGCCAAGAAACAGAGCTTTTGATGAGTATGGAACACTTGTATATTGGTGGATGTTTAATAATTCAACTTTTGGATTTTGAATTTGGCGCCTTACATTTTACCTGGTAGTGTCGGGAGCAGCCCGCTAGCGCCCCAGTGATCCCTGAGAAGTTATAGTGTCCATCACATGTATCAACTTGGGCAAAAAATTACAACCCAAAGTATTGTAAATATATGAACTGTAATTATGGAATGTAAATGTTTGGTAATTTGAATAGATCTGTGTTACTGGTTAGTGTAATGACTCCCTCTCTCTAACCTTCTCCAGTGTGTTAGTGGTTAGTGTAATGACTCCCTCTCTCTATCCCTCTCCAGTGTGTTAGTGGTTAGTGTAATGACTCCCTCTCTCTAACCCTCTCAAGTGTGTTAGTGGTTAGTGTAATGACTCCCTCTCTCTAACCCTCTCAAGTGTGTTAGTGGTTAGTGTAATGACTCCCTCTCTCTAACCCTCTCCAGTGTGTTAGTGGTTAGTGTAATGACTCCCTCTCTCTAACCCTCTCAAGTGTGTTAGTGGTTAGTGTAATGACTCCCTCTCTCTAACCCCCTCTAACCCTCTGTAATGAGAACTTGTTCTCAACTTGCCTACCTGGTTAAATAAAGGTGAAATTAAAAATAAAATAAAAAAACATGATGACCAGAGAGTTTTACAACGCCTCCGGCTCTTTGTCATGACATCATAGAAGGGCTGTTGTTAATCCTATCTCCTGATCTCTCCAACACCCAGTCACATTGTCATCACTAGTTACCACAGCTACAAAGTCATAGTTATGGCTAAACCCAGCCTATTTCTCAAATGTATCTTCTTAAAATCTGATTTTAAACCTAACCCTTAATCACATTGCTAACCTTTTGCCTAACGCTAACCTTAATTTAAGAACAAAAAGCTTATGTTTGTTTTCGTTCTTTTTTACGATATAGCCAATTTTGACCTGTTGGCTGTGGTAACCATTGACAACCCAGTCACACCCCCTCACACTGCTACTCCACTACTGCCACGTTATATCTGGAGAGAGGGCACTACTGACACTTTACAAATGGAGAGAGGGCACTACTGACACTTTACAAATGGAGAGAGGGCACTACTGACACTTTACAAATGGAGAGAGGGCACTACTGACACTTTACAAATGGAGAGAGCGCACTACTGACACTTTACAAATGAAGAGAGGGCATTACTGACACTTTATAACTGAAAAGAGGGCACTACTGACACTTTACAAATGGAGAGAGGGCACTACTGCCACTTTACAAATGGAGAGAGGGCACTACTGACACTTTACAACTGGAGAGAGGGCACTACTGACACTTTACAACTGAAGAGAGTGCACTACTGACACTTTACAAATGGAGAGAGGGCACTACTGACACTTTACAACTGAAAAGAGGGCATTACTGACACTTTATAACTGAAAAGAGGGCACTACTGACACTTTACAACTAGAGAGAGGGCACTACCGACACTTCACAACAGAAGAGAGGGCACTACTGAAACTTTACAACTGAAGAGAGCGCACTACTGACACTTTACAACTGAAGAGAGGGACCTAGTAAACACTTTAAAACTGAAGAGAGGGCACTACTGACACTTTACAAATGGAGAGAGGGCACTGTTAGTGTCTTAGTGGTTAGTGTAATGACTCCCTCTCTCTAACCCTCTCCAGTGTTAGTGGTTAGTGTGTTGACTCCCTCTCTCTATCCCTCTCCAGTGTGTTAGTGGTTAGTGTGTTGACTCCCTCTCTCTATCCCTCTCCAGTGTGTTAGTGGTTAGTGTAATGACTCCCTCTCTCTAACCCTCTCCAGTGTGTTAGTGGTTAGTGTGTTGACTCCCTCTCTCTAACCCTCTCCAGTGTGTTAGTGGTTAGTGTAATGACTCCCTCTCTCTATCCCTCTCCAGTGTGTTAGTGGTTAGTGTAATGACTCCCTCTCTCTATCCCTCTCCAGTGTGTTACTGTTTAGTGTAATGACTCCCTCTCTCTAACCCTCTCCAGTGTGTTAGTGGTTAGTGTAATGAATCCCTCTCTAACCTTCTCCAGTGTGTTAGTGGTTAGTGTAATGACTCCCTCTCTCTAACCCTCTCCAGTGTGTTAGTGGTTAGTGTAATGACTCTACTGACACTTTACAACTGAAGAGAGGGCATTACTGACACTTTATAACTGAAAAGAGGGCACTACTGCCACTTTACAACTGGAGAGAGCGCACTACTGAAACTTTACAACTGGAGAGAGCGCACTACTGACACTTTACAACTGAAGAGAGGGCACTACTGACACTTTACAACTGAAGAGAGGGCACTACTGACACTTTACAACTGAAGAGAGGGCACTACTGACACTTTACAACTGAAGAGAGCGCACTACTGACACTTTACAACTGAAGAGAGGGCACTACTGACACTTTACAACTGAAGAGAGGGCACTACTGACAATTTACAACTGGAGAGAGGGCACTACTGACACTTTACAACAAGAGAGAGGGCCTTTATGGTAGAGTGGCCAGACGGAAGCCACTCCTCAGTAAAAGGCACATGACATTCCACTTGGAGTTTTCCAAAAGGCACCTAAAGACTCTCAGACAATGAGAAACAAGATTCTCTTGTCTGATGAAACCAATATTGAACTCTTTGGCCTGAATTCCAAGCGTTACATCTGGAGGAAACCTGGCAACATCCCTACGGTGAAGCATGGTGGTGGCAACATCATCTTGTGATGATGTTTTTCAGCAGTAGACTAGTCAGGATCGAGGCAAAGTTGAACAGAGCAAAGTACATAGAGATCCTTGATGAAAACCTTCTCCAGAGTGCTCAGGTCCCCAGACTGGGGTAAAGGTTCACCTTCCAACAGGACAACGACCCCAAGCACACAGCCAAGACAACGCAGGAGTGGTTTCGGGACAAGTCTCTGAATGTCCTTGAGTAAGCCAGCCAGAACCCAGACTTGAACCTGATCAAATATCTCTGGAGAGACCTGAAAATAGCTGCGCAGTAACGCTCCCCATCCAACCTGAGAGCTTGAGAGGATCTGTAAAAAAGAATGGGAAAAACTCACCAAATACAGGTGTGCCAATCTTGTAGCGTTAAACCCAAGAAGACTCGAGGCTATTATCACTGCCAAAGGTGCTTCAACAAAGGACTGGGTAAAGGGTCTGAATGCTTATGTCAATTTCTGTATTTATGGGGTATTGTGTGTAGATTGATGAGGGGGAAAAAGCAATGTAATACATTTTAGAATAAGGCTGTAACGTAACAAAATGTGGGAAAAGTCAAGGGGTCTGAATACATTCCGAAGGTACTGTATATAAAAAAAAGTGATAATAACATGTAATATACTTTTCTAATCAAACATTTTCTACAGATATACTCAATATTTTGTCCACATACTTGCCATAATGTATATAGTGTCTATGCTATATATATATATATATATATATATATATATATATACAGTACCAGTCAAAAGTTTGGACACACCTACTCATTCCAGGGTTCGTCTTTATTATTTTGTAGAATAATGGTGAATGGTGAGATTTTTCAAAGTAGCCACCCTTTGCCTTGATGACAGCTTTGCATACTCTTGGCATTCTCTTAACCAACTTCATGAGGTAGTCACCTGGAATGCATTTCAAATAACAGGTGTGCCTTGTTAAAAGTTAATTTGTGGAATTAATTTGAAAGTTTCTTCAACTGCAGTCGCAAAAACCATCATGCGCTATGATGAAACTGGCTCTCATGAACACAACAAGAATGGAAGACCCAGAGTTACCTCTGCTACAGAGGATAAGTTCATTACAGTTACCATCCTCAGAGTCTCAACATCAAGTGTTCAGAGGAGACTGTGTGCATTAGGCCATCATGGTCAAATTGCTGCAAATATACCACTACCAAAGGACACCAATAAGAAGAAAAGACTTGCTTGGGCCAAGAAGCACAAGCAATGGACATTAGAACAGTGGAAATTAGTCCTTTGGTCTGATGAGTCAATATTTGAGATTTTTGGTTCCAATCGGCGTGTCTTTGTGAGATGCAGAGTTGGTGAACGGATGATCTCTGCATGTCTAGTTCCCACCGTGAAGCATGGAGGGAAGAGGTGTAATGGTTTGGGGGTGCATTGCTGGTGACCCAGTCAGTGATCTATTTAGAATTCAAGGCACAATTAACCAGCATGGCTGTCACAGCATTCTGCAGCAATACGCCATCCCATCTGGTTTGAGCTTAGTGGGACTATCAGTTGTTTTTCAACAGGACAATGACTAAAAACACACCTCCAGGCTGTGCAAGGGCTATTTGACCAAGGAGGGTGATGGAGTGCTGCATCAGAGTCCATGGTCTCCACAATCACCCAACCTCAACCCAATTAAGATAAGTTGGATCGCAGAGTGAAGAAAAAGCAGCAAGTGCTCAGCATATGTGGGAAATCCTTCAAGACTGTTGAAAAAGCATTATTCATGAAGCTGGTTGAGAAAATGCCAAGAGTGTTCAAAGCTGTCATCAAGGCAAAGGGTGGCTACATTGAAGAATATAAAATATAACATATATTTTGATTTATTTAACACTTTTTTGGTTACTACATGAGTCCATATGTGCTATGTCATATGTCTTCACTTCTATTGTACTATGTAGAATATATTAAAAATGAATAAAAAAAACATTGAATAAGTACAGTGAGGGAAAAAAGTATTTGATCCCTCTGCAAAACATGACTTAGTACTTGGTGGCAAAAGCCTTGTTGGCAATCACAGAGGTCAGACGTTTCTTGTAGTTGGCCACCAGGTTTGCACACATCTCAGGAGGGATTTTGTCCCACTCCTCTTTGCAGATATTCTCCAAGTCATTAAGGTTTCGAGGCTGACGTTTGGCAACTCGAACCTTCAGCTCCCTCCACAGATTTTCTATGGGATTAAGGTCTGGAGACTGGCTAGGCCACTCCAGGACCTTAATGTGCTTCTTCTTGAGCCACTCCTTTGTTGCCTTGGCCGTGTGTTTTGGGTCACTGTCATGCTGGAATAGCCATCCACGACCCATTTTCAATGCCCTGGCTGAGGGAAGGAGGTTCTCACCCAAAACTTGACGGTACATGGCCCCGTCCATCGTCCCTTTGATGCGGTGAAGTTGTCCTGTCCCCTTAGCAGAAAAACACCCCCAAAGCATAATGTTTCCACCTCCATGTTTGACGGTGAGGATGGTGCTCTTGGGGTCATAGGCAGCATTCCTCCTCCTCCAAACACGGCGAGTTGAGTTGATGCCAAAGAGCTCCATTTTGGTCTCATCTGACCACAACACTTTCACCCAGTTGTCCTCTGAATCATTCAGATGTTCATTTGCAAACTTCAGACGGGCATGTATATGTGCTTTCTTGAGCAGGGGGACCTTGTGGGTGCTGCAGGATTTCAGTCCTTCACGGTGTAGTGTGTTACCAATTGTTTTCTTGGTGACTATGGTCCCAGCTGCCTTGAGATCATTGACAAGATCCTCCCGTGTAGTTCTGGGCTGATTCCTCACCATTCTCATGATCATTGTAACTCCACCAGGTGAGATCTTGCATGGAGCCCCAGGCCGAGGGAGATTGACAGTTCTTTTGTGTTTCATCCATTTGCGAATAATCACACCAACTGTTGTCACCTTCTCACCAAGCTGCTTGGCGATGATCTTGTAGTCCATTCCAGCCTTGTGTAGGTCTACAATCTTGTCCCTGACATCCTTGGAGAGCTCTTTGGTCTTGGCCATGGTGGAGAGTTTGGAATCTGATTGATTGCTTCTGTGGATAGGTGTCTTTTATACAGGTAACAAACGGAGATTAGAAGCACTCCCTTTAAGAGTGTACTCCTAATCCCAGCTCGTTACCTGTATAAAAGACACCTGGGAGCCAGAAATCTTTCTGATTGAGATGGGGTCAAATACTTATTTCCCTCATTAAAATGTAAATCATTTTATAAAATTTTTCACATGCGTTTTTCTGGATTTTTTTGTTGTTATTCTGTCTCTCACTGTTCAAATAAACCTACCATTAAAATTATAGACTGATCATTTCTTTGTCAGTGGGCAAACGTACAAAATCAGCAGGGGATCAAATACTTTTTCCCTCACTGTAGGTGTGTCCGAACTTTGACTGGTACCGTAAATGCAAAAATAAAATGTCCTTTAATTTGATTTGAAGTGAAGGAGGAAGAGGTGAAGGAAAGTGAAGATTAGAGGAGAGGAGGAACAGGAGGAGGAGGATGAGGAGAAGAAGGAGGAGGAGAAGGGAGGAGTAACAGGAGGAGGAGGAAGAGAAGGGGGAACAGTAGGACGAGCAGGAGAGGGGGGGAGAAGGAGTAGCAGGAGGAGAAGGAGAAGAAGAAGGTGGTGGTACTGTCCAGCCAGTTCACAGTGCTACAAGTCAGTATTTGGCATCCATCCGTGTCTGAGGACGTTGGGAGATAACATGGAAACCGGCCACTAGTTGCAACAGTGAGTGTTGTTACCTTCGCCTATGCCGCACTACCTCATCTGCGGTCAAAGGTGACAGAGCTAGAGTGGTGTTTGTCAGACCATGAGACATCCCGAAAATCTGTATCGTCCAAACGTTTTGCTCTATAACCTCCACAATTGTCAGGAGACTCGTTTGAAGTTGGTACAGCCGATTTGCCAACTTCTGTCTGTAGCCTCTAGGACCTCCTGAATTGTACGATACCTGGTCTACAGACTAATATGACCCATCTATGCAAAGGTGAGACTCTAACGAACGTACATGTCGGCTTTTTTGATCTATGATGCCCATAGGCATCACAAGACTGGTCTGAAGGCCCCCCGGGTTCCAGTTTAACAGTTTAAGTATATAGTATATGTGACAGTCCGGCTCGATTTGGTTTTTACATTGGATAAGAGTAGAAAATTGTACATCATACACTACAGTTCAGGAACAATGGGAAAAGTAATTCTGCTTTCAATGTTTTAGTACACCTACTGGAGAGCCCTGCATAGTCATCAAAAGCTCTGCTTCTTGGCAATATCACAGCGTTGTCAGATTTCACGCCAGACTCTCGAAAACCGTCACCTCACCTGCCGCTCCCTAAGAAGTTAAGGTCCTGGAGTGGCCTAGCCAGTCTCCAGACCATAGTCCCATAGAAAATCTGTGGAGGGAGCTGAAGGTTCGAGTTGCCAAAAGTCAGCCTCAAAACCTTAATGACTTGGAGAAGATCTGCAAAGAGGAGTGGGATCAAATACTTATTTCCCTCATTAAAATGCAAATAAATGTATAGCATTTTTCACATGCACAAAATGTATAACATTTTTCACAACTTCACAAGAAGTTAATGCCAGAAATAGGATGTTGAAAACAAACAATTGTTTACTGATATTTCTTATATTTCTCAGATATAGGAAAGAAACATCAGAACAAACTTCCTTTTTTTATATATGTTGGTTGTTCCATCTTGTGAAAATGTTATTAAATGGGTTTGTATGGGCTAATAGCAGTGAGACCAGAAACTATTTGTTATCCATTTTTCATATATATATATATTGTTTTGATGCTTCAAGGCATCTTAACATTTCAAAGTCATGATCCTTGGGTTAACCATTTGGAGTTAATGCCCCTACCTTAACACTTCGGAGTGAATGCCAAAGCATAACCTTTAACACTTCTAAATTTGACGTTTGCAACAACTTAGAAATTTGACTTTTGAGAAACATGGCTGAACGTTTAATTCTGCCGTGAGACTGTGAGAGCTAGTTGTACAGAGACAGTCATAATAGAGTGATTCCATGATATCCACGTTGATCCCCAGTGAGACCCTGCGATAGAGAGATCAAAAAGAGAGTGAGAGACCGCGTATCATAATGGCTGTCAAAATCCTTGAATAGAAACAAGAGGTACCGAGAGAGAAAGAGAGAAGGATAAATAGATAGACTGACACAAAGGGGGCGGGTGCCATATCCATGTCACAGGTATGTAACAGTCTTTGTTCCTCTAACTGATCTCTTATTCCCAGCAACCAGTCAACAACACAAGGCATTTTTAACCACGCTACATTTTGATAGCAATCCCCTGTTGAACAGAAAACCACTCCGTTTTGTTGCCTACAAAAAATTCCTGTCAAAATGTCTTGTAAATATTACACTGATTCCTGTCCCTATGTAGCCAAGACATTATGCCTGTTGCCTAGGAATATATTGTTTTAACATAGTAATTAGTAGTAGTAGTATTAGTAGTAGTAGTAGTAGTAGTAGTAGCATTAGCAGTAGTTGTTATAGTAGTAGTAGTACTCGTAGTAACAGTAGTAATATTATTAGTAGTAGCAGTAGCAGTAGTAGTAGCAGTAGTAATAGTAATATTAGTAGTAGTAGTAGTAGTTATAGTAGTATTAGTATTAGTAGCAGTAGTATTAGTAGTATTAGTTATGGTAGTTATAGTATTATTATTATTGTTATTATTATTATTAGTAGTAGTAGTAGTAGTAGTAGTAGTAGTAGTAGTAATAGCATTAGCAGTAGTAGCAGTAGTACTAGTAGTAGCAGTAGTAATATTATTAGTAATAGCAGTAGCAGTAGTATCAGTAGTAGTAGTAGTAGCAGCAGTAGTATTAGTAGTATTAGTTATTGTATTTATAGTAGTAGTAGCAGTTATAATATTAGTAGTAGTAGCTATAGTTGTAGTAGTAGTAGTAGTAGTATCGTTAGTAATAGTAGTGATAGCAGTAGTAATAGAAATAGTAGTAGTAGTTATAATATTAGTAGTAGTAGTTATAGTACGTATAGTATTAGTAGTAGTAGGAGGAGTAATTGCAAGCAACACATTCACTATTACACAGAGAGATATAGCCTAATTGGTAGTCTTGTTTCTTGTTATGTTCCCCCACTTATTCTGAGCTGATGAGCAAGCTGTGTGTGTGTGTGTTCATGCTTGGTTGTGTGTTTGTGTGTGTGTGTGTGTGTGTGTGTGTGTGTGTGTGTGTGTGTGTGTGTGTGTGTGTGTGTGTGTGTGTGTGTGTGTGTGTGTGTGTGTGTGTGTGTGTGTGTGTGTGTGTGTGTGTGTGTGTGTGTGTGTGTGTGAGTGTGCATGCGTACAAGTGTGTGTTCTCTGCTTTGGAATTAGCCACAGACCATTTTTGAGCTTGCTTCTCTTGTAATACCACAACCCCATAGCTACAAATGATTAGTATAATGATCTCTTTCTATTCTATGGCCAATTTATCTCAGAGCCAGAGCAGGATCACATAGTCTAGCACCCGCTTACTCTCTGAATAGACTAATAATAAAAAGCCTTGCCTTTCACTAAATCAGAAGCAAGGCCGTAATCAATCTCCTGTATGAGGTGCACAATTGCTGTTTGGTAGTGAGAACATAGTGTGTTTTATAGTATGTGCATGTGTGTGCATGCATGCATGCGCGTGTGTGTGCAAATTATTGACATTTTTAATGAATGAATAAATGAATACAGTTTTATTTTCATGTCAAATCGCCCATTGGCAACCCATCCCTTATGGGTTTAACTGACACATAAACAAACATTACAATACACTGTGGTAATTAAATGATCATTATTCTTCTGGTGTTCTCTGCATTACGCATCACATGAAGAGTGAAAACAAATTCCATTACATTTTTAGTTATTATCAATACATAATAGTAATTATATCCCTGGTCAGTAAAATAATATACACACATACACACTGTATATATACACATACATACATACATACATACATACATACTAAACATAACATAACGTAACGAAAATGTGACATACACAGATAAAAATATACAGTTAAAATAAATACAGAAAAAAAGAAACAGAAGGCATTTGATCCCACAATCATACATGCCATTTGACAAATAGATGCTAAATATGTTAAAAATTTAATTATAGATTGCCCTTTTTCTTTTATTCCAGGCTTTATCTAAACATTCTGCAAACGGAAACACACAATGGACAAAACAACATTTCATTTTCTCCTCATCACTCAGCCACATAATGCCAGGGTATATCGGGTGGGCTTTCTGGAATAAGAGCAAGCGTATATCGTGGTAGAAAGGACAATAGAGGATGAAATGAGTTTCATTCTCTTTTTCTTCGAGGTCACAATAGTTTCATAGTCTTTCCTCTTCCATTTCACCACAATACCTGTTTCAATACGCAGAGGCAATATCCCTGATCTGACCTGTTTCAATAAGATGAGGAAATATCCCTGATCTGACCTGTTTCAACCCGCAGAGGCAATATCCCTGATCTGACCTGTTTCAATATACAGAGGCAATATCCCTGATCTGACCTGTTTCAATACACAGAGGCAATATCCCTGATCTGATCTGTTTCTATATGCAGAGGCAAAATCCCTGATCTTACCTGTTTCAATACGCAGAGACAATATCCCTGATCTTACCTGTTTCAATATGCAGAGGCAATATCCCTGGTCTTACCTGTTTCAATACGCAGAGGCAATATCCCTGATCTGACCTGTTTCAATACGCAGAGGCAATATCCCTGATCTCCACAATATCCCTGATCTCAGTGGAGCTGAAGTGCACTACTCCAGAGCACATTACCAGTACCTCTCTTTGTGCTAACTCAATATATCCTTACAACAGATATTGAATTACACCAGCAGATTTGATAACACTTGATGAAAGCGAAAATGCTGCTTGTCCATTAAACGAGACAGCGATTATATCTTCCTCTCTCTTCCTCTCTCTCTCTCCCTTCTTCGTCTCTCAGATAAATCATCATGTGATTTTTAGATTTCAACAACCTTTTTGCCAAATACAAAAATCTATTATAAAAAGTGCTTAATGTAGTCCATTTAAAGAATGACTGTGTTAATAATGATGATGGTGTTGTTATTAAGGATGTACACATTCTCAGTAATAAACAGGTATGATGTTGTTATTAAGGATGTACACATTCTCAGTAATACACAGGTATGATGTTGTTAACCTCTTAGGGATCTGGGGCAGTGTTCAGAGGTTCGGAGAGTCTGGCGTGCCCAAAGTAAAATGCCTGTTACATATTCTTGGTACCATTTGAAAGGAAACACTTTAAAGTTTGTGGAAATGTGAAAGGAATGTATATCCTTGCTTCAGGGCCTGAGCTACAGGCAGTTCGATTTGGGTATGTAATTTTTAGGCAAAAATTGAAAAAAAGTGGCAGATCCTGTGAATGTTTACAGTCTTAATTAAGCCATTTTGACACAACTTTGGAAGTATGCATGGGGTCATTGATCATTTGGAAGACCCATTTGCGACCGAGCTTTAACTTCCTGACCAATGTCTTGAGATGTTGCTTCAATATATTCACATAATTGGGTTGGGATGGTGTTCTTCGGCTTGCAAGCCACCCCCCTTTTCCTTCAAACATAACGATGGTCATTATGGCCAAACAAATCTGTTTTTGTTTCATCAGACCAGAGGACATTTCTCCAAAAAGTACAATCTTTGTCCCCATGTGCAGCTGCAAACCGTAGTCTGGCTTTTTTATGCCGGTTTTTGAGCAGTGGCTTCTTCCTTGCTGAGCGGCCTTTCAGGTTATGTCGATATAGGACTCGTTTTGCTGTGAATATAGATATTTTTGTACCTGTTTCCTCCAGCATTTTTGCAAGGTCCTTTGCTCTTGTTCAGGGATTGATTTGCACTTTTCGCACAAAAGTACGTTAATCTCTAGGAGACAGAACGCGTCTCCTTCCTGAGTGGTATGACGGCTGCGTGGTCCCATGGTGTTTATACTTGCGTACTATTGTTTGTACAAATTAACGTGGTACCTTCAGGCATTTGGAAAATGCTCCCAAGGATGAACCAGACTTGTGTAGGTCTACACTTTTTTTCTGAGGTCTTGGCAGATTGTTTTTGATTTTCCCATGATGTCAAGCAAAGAGGCACTGTTTGAAGGTAGGCCTTTATATACATCCACAGGTACACCTCCAATTGACTCAAATAATGTCAGAAGCTTATAAAGCCATGACATAATTTTGGGGAAGGCATTGTGAACTTACCTTATGTAAACTTCTGACCCACTGGAATTGTGATACAGTGAGTAATAAGTGAAATAATCTGTCTGTAAACAAATGTTGGAAAAATTACTTATCCTAACTGACTTTCCAAAACTATAGTTTGTTAACAAGAAATGTGTGGAGTGGTTGAAAAACGAGTTTTAATGACTCCAACCTAAGTGTATGTAAACTTCCGACTTCAACTGTAAAAATGTGGGGTATATAGAAGGTATATCATTTGGAAAATAAAATGGTATGTACAGTAGTAGGTATACTGGGATGAGCTATGTGGAGAATACAGAACATACTGTACATACACAGTGAGTAAATAACAGTATAGAAACAGTACATGAGGTGACCATTGTTCAATGACTCTATATACATGGGGCATCAGTCTCAAGGTGCAGGGCAGAGCACCAGGCTGAGGACCTTTATGCCAACACACACAGAGGAAACAAGGGAACACGGACAGGCATGCATATGAATAACGCAATGTGGTAGAGAAAGGAGAAGTAAAGGAAGGAGAGAGACAGAGGGATAAGACTAAATAAAAATAAAATAATGGAGGGAGTTAAGTGATTCTCATTCAATGATAGGAGCAGTACAGTTATCCCAGCAGTATATCCCTGTCTGCTGTCTGACCTTTAACCCCATCCCTTTTAGACACACAGGTGCTAAAGTGCTTAGAGATGCGTGCTTCAGTGTCTGTGAGTCAGTCACCATGAACACCAAACAGACCTGGCTACGAGACAGGAAGACACAGGGCCAATACCACATTCACCCGTATCCACCTGGAACTACCACATAGGAAGACCAGGAGCGCTGGCTGAGTCGCTGTGCAGGGTGGGATCAGCTTCCCTCGCCCTACTGTGTCGGGGATCTCCAGGATAAGCGGGATAGAAGAGGGAACTTTGCGGTTTTCAGAAGTGCGGAAAAGCCCCATTGTTTTTCGGCCTCATCCCAGATAAACCTGAAAAGCCCAGAGTCTGGGATTTGTGTTTGGGCTGAACTAATTGAGCCTCGAAAATCTCACCCTGCCTGGGAGACAACACACACACACACTTTGCCAAGCTTAATCCTGCCTTGCCAGCTGCAGTATAGTGAGAATCCCCTCCCTCTATTCAGTTCCAATTCACTTTTCAATTTCAAGGTGCTTTATTGGCAAAGGCCAGCCGCAGCACTGCCAAAGCAATTAAGAAAAAATGGGTAGCTTAAAGAAACTAAAGACACAGGAATTCTATTGGGACAATAATAATAATAATAAGCATTCAAATCATTTCAATTTCGATTCCAATCCACTCTTTTTTCCAGTTCCTCGTCTATGGAGGGTATTGGTTTCCTCTGTGTTCCTAATTTTGATTGGCTTTGAAATGAGGCACAGTAATTATGTAAAGCACTATCAGAGACCACACGAGGTTTGTCATTATATGTTTTATGTGTGAGTTGCTGAAAAAACAGTGACAGCTGTTTGAAAATGGATGATTATGTAAGAACATAATGTCATATAGTGAAACCTTTTAACTAGGGTTTAAATGACATGCTGATTCTTAGGGTTTTCCCAGAATGACCACATTTAAGTTGATATCAGTAAATCAGTCAGATTATCAGATAAACATGTTAGCTGCTGCTGTATTGTCCTAGCCCATCGATTCCCTCCCTCCCTCTCTCTCTCTCTGTCTGTCTGTCTGTCTGTCTGTCTGTCTGTCTGTCTGTCTGTCTCTCTCTCTCTCTCTCTCTCTCTCTCTCTCTCTCTCTCTCTCTCTCTCTCTCTCTCTCTCTCTCTCTCTCTCTCTGTCTCTCTCTCTCTGTCTCTCTCTCTCTGTCTCTCTCTCTCTCTGTCTCTCTCTCTCTATCTCTATCTCTCAATTCAATTTGCTTTATTGGCATGTTGTAACAATGTACATGTTGCCAAAGCTTACCTTGGAGATTTACAATATTCACATAATGAAAATAATAACAATCAAGATTGTCAACTGGACAACAGTAACAACAATAATGAAGAGTCAAATAACAATAACAATAAGCATATAGGACATGTGCAGGTTATTTGGTCTGTCAGTCAGACACTGTCCCTCATCTTTTGACAGGCAGCAATGTAGTGCGTTGCCAACCCACATCTCTCTGTGTCCTCCCCCAGCAGGACGGATAGCCTATTCTCATTAGAGAGGTCTTTGAAACCTTAAATAAGGGTTTCAAATTTGTGGAAGTGAAACTCTCTATTTGTTTTATCTTTTTTACATATTGTCAGGAAATGCAGCTCTGTCTCAGGTTCTGCTGTGGTGCAGTGGTTACACAGCCTTTCCACTTTTATTTTATTTTATTTAACCTTTATTTAACCTTAATTTAACTAGGCAAGTCAGTTAAGTACACATTCTTATTTACAATGACGGCCTACCAAAAGGTAAAAAGGCAAAAGGCCTCCTGCGAGGACCGGGATGAGATGAAAAATAATTAAATAAAAATATAAGACAAAACACACATCATGACAAGAGAGACAACACAACACTACATAAAGAGAGACCGGCAAGAGATACAACACAACACTAGATAAAGCGAGACCTAAGACGACAACATAGCATGCCAGCAACACATGAAAACACAGCATGGTAGCAACCCAACATGACAACAACATGGTAGCAACACAACATGGCAGCAGCACAACATGATAGCAGCACAAAACATGATACAAACATTATTGGGCACACACAACAGCACAGAGGGCAAGAAGGTAGAGACAACAATACATCACGCAAATCAGCCACAACTGTCAGTAAGAGTGTCCATGATAGAGTCTATGAATGAAGAGATGGAGATAAAACGGTCCCTGTACAGGGAGCCAAGTTTTCCTCTGTCTACCCATCTCAATGGTAAGGCTGTGCTCATTGAGCCTGTACTTTGTCAATGTTTTTCTAAGGTTTTGATCAGTAACAATGGTCAAATCGTTTGCCACGGTGTACTGTCGATTTAGGTTCAGCTAGCAATGCATTTTACTTTGTGCTTGTGATTGTGTTTCCCAATAAGCATTGTAGTTTTGTTTTGACTGTGTTGTAATTTGGTTTATGCTCATTGATTGAATGTTCTGGTCCTGACTCTTCAGTGTGTTAGTAGAACAGGTTTGTGAACTCAGCCCCAGGACCAGCTGGATGAGGGGACTCTTTTCTTTGCTCATCTCTTGGCATTGCATGGCTTGGTAATGATATGAGAGGGGGTCACTGTATTTTAGATGTTTCCAAAACTTAATTGTTCTTTTCTTTTTTTTATTATCAGTGGATATTGGTCTAATTCTGCACTGCATGCATTGTTTGTAGTTTTCCTCTGGACATGTAGGAAAATCATATAGGGTTTCAATTTGGTGTTTGTCCCATTGGATTAAATCTTGTTTTCGACCCAACACCTCGCTGCCATAAATTGGTTCAATGACACATTCAATTACTTTTAGCCAAATTTGAATAGGTATTTCAATTTGAATTCGTTTTTTAACGGCAAAGAATGACCTGCGTGTTTTCTCTCTCAGTTCATTGACTGCTTCATTAAGGTGTCCAGTCGAGCATATTTTTAAACCTAAGTAATTGTAGTGTGAAAGAGAGAGTCGATAGATGTTGTACCAATACTCTATAAATGTTGTACCAATTGAGAACTTTGGTCTAAATCCCGGGGAGATCTGGATCTTCTCTGGAAAATCATTATTTTGTATTTTTGGGGTTTACTGCCAGGGCTCAGGTTTGGCAGTACTGCGCTAGCAGGTCCATGCTCTGCTGGCGACCATGTGCTGTGGGCACAGGTCATTGGCGAAGAGCAGGCATTTAAACTCTGAATTGTGGAGACTAACACCAGGGGCTGAGGATTGTTCTAGAATATTGTCCAATTCGTTGATGTGAATATTGAAAAGTGCTGGGCTTAGATTGCAACCCCGGCAAAGGCCCTGCCCCTGGTTAAATATTTATGAAAATATTATTGACGATTTTGATGCTGCACGTATTGCCAGTATACATTGATTTAAATACACTGCTCAAAAAAATAAAGGGAACACTAAAATAACACATCCTAGATCTGAATGAATGAAATAATCTTATTCAATACTTTTTTCTTTACATAGTTGAATGTGCTGACAACAAAATTACACAAAAATTAGCGGATGGTCTCCTGAGGGATCTCCTCTCAGACCTGGACTAAAGCATCCGCCAACTCCTGGACAGTCTGTGGTGCAACGTGGCGTTGGTGGATGGAGCGAGACATGATGTCCCAGATGTGCTCAATTGGATTCAGGTCTGGGAACGGGCGGGCCAGTCCATAGCATCAATGCCTTCCTCTTGCAGGAACTGCTGACACACTCCAGCCACATGAGGTCTAGCATTGTCTTGCATTAGGAGGAACCCAGGGCCAACCGCACCAGCATATGGTCTCACAAGGGGTCTGAGGATCTCATCTCGGTACCTAATGGCAGTCAGGCTACCTCTGGCGAGCACATGGAGGGCTGTGCGGCCCCCCAAAGAAATGCCACCCCACACCATGACTGACCCACCGCCAAACCGGTCATGCTGGAGGATGTTGCAGGCAGCAGAACGTTCTCCACGGCATCTCCAGACTCTGTCACGTCTGTCACATGTGCTCAGTGTGAACCTGCTTTCATCTGTGAAGAGCACAGGGCGCCAATGGCGAATTTGCCAATCTTGGTGTTCTCTGGCAAATGCCAAACGTCCTGCACGGTGTTGGGCTGTAAGCACAACCCCCACCTGTGGACATCGGGCCCTCATACCACCCTCATGGAGTCTGTTTCTGACCGTTTGAGCAGACACATGCACATTTGTGGCCTGCTGGAGGTCATTTTGCAGGGCTCTGGCAGTGCTCCTCCTGCTCCTCCTTGCACAAAGGCGGAGGTAGCGGTCCTGCTGCTGGGTTGTTGCCCTCCACGGCCTCCTCCACGTCTCCTGATGTACTGGCCTGTCTCCTGGTAGCGCCTCCATGCTCTGGACACTACGCTGACAGACACAGCAAACCTTCTTGCCACAGCTCGCATTGATGTGCCATCCTGGATGAGCTGCACTACCTGAGCCACTTGTGTGGGTTGTAGACTCCGTCTCATGCTACCACTAGAGTGAAAGCACCGCCAGCATTCAAAAGTGACCAAAACATCAGCCAGGAGGCATAGGAACTGAGAAGTGGTCTGTGGTCACCACCTTCAGAACCACTCCTTTATTGGGGGTGTCTTGCTAATTGCCTATAATTTACACCTGTTGTCTATTCCATTTGCACAACAGCATGTGAAATTTATTGTCAATCAGTGTTGCTTCCTAAGTGGACAGTTTGATTTCACAGAAGTGTGATTGACTTGGAGTTACATTGTGTTGTTTAAGTGTTCCCTTTATTTTTTTGAGCAGTGTATATAATATGTTTAAATAGCACGATTAACATTTTAACTCACACTTTGTCAATATTTTCCTCTTGTGTTGATCTTCAGTACAATTTGATTACATATGTATTTTTTGCTAATATGATCTTGTTAATCTCACTCTTAACAACCAGAAAGTTAGAACAAGTCAGGAGCTGTTTGTCTGCATGACTGCCTCTCTCTCTCTCTCTCTCTCTCTCTCTCTCTCTCTCTCTCTCTCTCTCTCTCTCTCTCTCTCTCTCTCTCTCTCTCTCTCTCTCTCCCCCTCTCCCCTCCCTCCCTCCCATACATTGTGTGTGTGTGTTTATGACCTTTCCCCATACCTGTTACGGTATCAGTAAGTCCATCAGCACTATACTGCAGTAAAGGTTAAGTGTTTGTTTGTCTGTCTCTCCCCCACTGGGGCGTGATATTGGGAGGAACTATTAATAGCCGGTGTGTGTGTGTGTTTACGCAGTACAACTTCACTTCATTTGCACAGCAGGACAGTACTTTGCCCTCTAGTCCTCCTGCACCTCTACCTTCTCCTCTCTCCTCCCCTCACCCCTCCTCACGTCTCTCCCATCACCCCTCATCACCCTTATCCTCCCCTCACCCCTCCTCACCCCTCACCTCTCCTCCCCTCATACCCATCACTACTCTCTCCCCTCCTCACCCTCTCACCCCTCCTCACCCTCTCACCCCTACAAACACCTCTCCTCTCCTCACCCCCCTCTCCTGATATTTACCTTCCCAGCTTCCTCCGGTCTGACATATTAAATCTGTGATTTATGACTCTCTCCTCTCTTTCTATCGACTCTCTCTTTCTGTCTCTCATTCTTTCGGTCTCTCTCTGTCGGACTCTTCACACGGAGCTGAATTAAACACGAGCCATTTCCTTGTGCCAAACTTTCTCTCTCTCTCTGTCTCTCTCTCTCTCTCTCTCTCTCTCTCTCTCTCTCTCTCTCTCTCTCTCTCTCTCTCTCTCTCTCTCTCTCTCTCTCTCTCTCTCTCTCTCTCTCTCTCTCTCTCTCTCTCTCTCTCTCTCTCTCTCTCTCTCTCACACACACTCAAACGAGAACACACACACACACACATACAAACACACACACACACACAGACGTTACAGGAAGTTCAGGGAATGTTGAGGTGTTACTTAGTGCTCCTCGTCACGTACCCTTCTTCTCACTCCTGTTCCTGATCGGGGGGCAGTGGCGTTCCAACATTCCGCTCCAGGAATCATAATGAAAGTGTCAGGCTCTGTCGAGAACCTGGACTTATGGACACACTGGAGAATGGCGCCAGAGGAGATGGCTGCCGTTTTACGGACTCCTAATCAATTGTGCTGTTGTGTGTGTTTTTTCTTACATAATTTTGTACATAATGTTTCTGCCACTGTCTCTTATGACCAAAAAGAGCTTTTGGCTATCAGGACAGAGATTACTCACCTCGTACTGGATGAAGATTTTTTCTTTAACTTCTTTGGGAGCAGCGCACGAGGTGACGGTTTTGGAGTGCCTGGCGTGCCCAAATGTAAAATGCCTCCCATTCAGGCCCAGAAATTAGGATATGCACATATTTAGTACCATTGGATAGGAAACACTCTGAACTTTCTAAAAGTGTGAACATTTTGTCTGTGAGTATAACAGAACGGATATGGCAGGCAAAAACCCGAGGAATTTCTGTCCTGGAAAAAGTGGTTTTGACACATTGCCTCATTTGGAACCCCTCCCTTATGAAAATGCCTATATAAGGGCATTTGAATGCAGTACCTATTGCTTCCTCTGGATGTCAACAGTCTCGAGAAAGTGTTTTGATTCTTTGTAGCTGCTTTTAGATTGTAGAAGAAGAAGACGAATAAGGAAGTGGCCACACAGTTGTCAATACAAGTAAATGCGCGTTCCCGGCTGGCGCGCTCTGTGGTTTTTTCCTTTCTTATCGCCCAGTTTATATTCCGGTTGAAATATTATACTATATATACATAAAAGTGTTCCTAAGGATACATTTACAATTATGTTTGATTGTTCTTGGACAAGTTTATAGGTATAAGTGGAGGCTGTATAAACTCATCAACGCGCCAACCAAACTGAGATTTATGGATATAATACATAACCTTTTCTAACAAAAGAACCATGGATTGTCTTCGTTGGACACTTGGGAAGTCCTCAGCAGAAGTTCTTCAAAAGGTAAGGGATTTCTTTAACTTCTTAGGGAGCGGCAGGTGAGGTGACGGTTTTGGAGAGTCTGGCATGTCCAAAGCGAAATGCCTGCAACTCAGGCTCAGAAAATAGGATATGCACATAATTAGTACTATTGGATAGGAAACACTCTGAAGTGTCTAAAAGTGTTAACATAATGTCTGTGAGTATAACAGAACTCATTTAGCAGGCAGAAACCCGAGAAAAAAACATCCGGAAATCAGTTTCTGGTGACCTTTGGCTCTGTTAGACACACTCCCTATTGAATCTATTTGTTACCAGGACTGAGACTGCAGTACCTATGGCTTCCACTAGATGTCAGAAGTCTATATACCAATACTCAGAGAGATTGGAGTAAACACAATGAATAGGTACAGGAAATGGCATGGGGACCTGAAATTTCAACAAGTTTTCCCAGGCGCGAGTCTGGCTGGAGCGCCCCACTTTATTTTACTTATATAAGGTATAGGTGACCATCCGAGTGAAATATTATTGCTAATATTCATAAAAGGATAGCTAAGGATGCATTTGACCTGGTATTTGATTTGTTTAGGAAAAGTTTATAGGTATATTTAAACGCGTTCTCTTCACGTTTCAATGGGCGATTCGAAGTTGGATTTTCTGAACATAACGCACCAACCAAACTGAGATTTATGGATATAATAAATGACTTTTTCTAACAAAAGAACCATTGGATGTCTTCGTTGGACAGTTGGGAAGCCCTCAGCAGAAGTTCTTCAAAAGGTAAGGGATTTGTTTTCGCTGTGAAATGTGTTTTGTGTGAACAGTGATGGTTTATGAATTTATGCTAATGCATAAATATTGGAGGTGCTAACCTCAAACAATCAAATGTGCTTTCGCCGTAAAGCCTTTTTGAAATCTGACAACACTGTGATATTGCCAAGAAGCAGAGCTTTTGATGACTATGCAACACTTGTATATTGATGAATGTTTAATAATTCAACTTTTGGATTTTGAATTTGGTGCCTTGCATTTCACCGGGTAGTGTCGGTAGCGCCCCACTGCTAGAGCCCCACTGCTCCCTAAGTGTTGGACGCAAAGGATTTACTTCACACATCTGACAAGGCCCAAATCCTTGTCATTCGCATGAGAAAGAGACAGAGATTTCGGGGACTTAGGTCGCGGTGCCTTGTAAGGTAATCCACATCTACCATCAGTCCTCTTAGCCAACATACAATCATTGGATAACAAAATAGACGAGCTACAATCATAAATATCCTACCACTGGACATTAAAAACTGTAATATCTTGTTTCACCGAGTCGTGGCTGAATGACGACAGAGATAACATACAGCTGGCGGTGTTCACACTGCATAGGCAAGATAGAACAGCTGCCTCTGTTAAAACAAACAGCTGGTGCACGAAATCTAATATTAATGGAGTCTCAAGGTTTTGCTCGCCTGAGGTTGTGTATCTCATAATAAGCTGTAGACGACATTGTTTACCAAGAGAGTTTTCATCTATGTTTTTTCGTAGCTGTCTATTTACCACTACAAACCAATGCTGGCATTAGGACAACACTCAATGAGTTATATAAGGCCATAAGCAAACATGAAAACCCTCATCCAGAGGTGGCACTCCTATTTGTCAGAGCCGGGACTCAAACCTGGGTCTCTGACGTGAGAGTCAGACTCTCAATCCTTGAGCAACTGGAGGTGGTGAACCCAACAGTAAGACGCACTCGGAAGAAGATGAGATGCAGAATAGTTTTAATACAAAAACAAGCAACAGAAATCCATAGCTGGAGCAAAAATCATCAAAAGGTCATCCTCAAAAACCAAAACCAGTCCAACGGGGCTTTTCAAAAAATAGTCAAAACTGTTACCAAGGAAATTCAGCAAAAAACTCCAGAGGAAAAAATCCACATAAAATAAAACAGAGAAGGGAATAATCCACAGGCAAGGGAAAAATAAACTGTCTCCGAGTAGAGAACACTTACTTGGGCAACCGGCTAAAGGACTTCTTGGACAAGTTTCCCCAGCAGGGGAAGTGGACCGACGGATAATCCCTGCCGCGAGGGCTTCCTCAATGTAATTGTCCATAGCTGCACGCTCGGGAGAAGACAAGGAGAAGATGCGGCCTCTGGAGGGACAGGTACCTGGGAGCAGGTCAATGGCACAGTCATAAGGGCGGTGTGGTGGTAAAGAGGTGGCTTTCTTTTTACTGAAAACTGCCTTGAGGTGGTGGTACTGAGTGGGGATCTGAGATAGGTCTAAAGATTATTGAGTCTCGAGAGTAGGGTCAGGGGAACTCGGGGTCAAACAGGTGACAGGACAAGTGGGGCCCCAACTGAGGATAGCGCCAGTGAACCAGTCAAGATGGGGGTTATGGCGAAGAAGCCAGGGGTGGCCGAGAATCACAGGGAACTCTGGAGATTGTATCAGATGAAAATACAGCTCCTCCTGGTGTTGAAAAATAGAGAGGTGAAGAGGAACGGTAAGAAGGGTTACCTTCCCGGGGCCCAGAGGTCTTCCATCCAGTGCGATAACTGATAGAGGGGTTTCGAGTGAGTCAGAGGGGATCTGGAGGCTCCTAGCAAGAGATAAGTCCATAAAGTTCCCGGCTGCACCTGAATCCACCAAGGCTTTAAGTTGATGCTTCTGATCTCCCCAATAAAGTGTGATGGGGAGAGTCAATCCTGAATTGGAAGGTGGGGCAATGCAAGTAATTCCCGTTACAGTCCTTCCTTGCCTGTACGGGAAGGAGCGTTTCCCGAGAGCTCTGGTGGTGTCAGGTGAAGGCCCTAAAAATTGTCAAAGACTCCAGCCACCCTTCTCTCTGCTACCGTACGGCAAGCGGTACCGGAATGCCAAGTCTAGGTCCAAAAGGCTTCTTAACAGCTTATACCCCCAAGTCATAAGACTCCTGAACAGCTAATCAAATTGCTACCTGGACTATTTGCATTGTCATCCCCCCCTCCACCCCTTATTTTAAGCTGCTGCTACTTTCTGTTTATTATCTATGCATAGTCACTTTAACACTAACTACATGTACATATTACCTCCATTATCTCGTCAAACCTGTGCCCCAATATTGACTCTGTACTGGTACCCCCTGTATATGGCCTCGCAACTGAAATTTTACTGCTGCTCTTTACTTATTTGTTATTTTAATTTTAATACAAAAATGTACTTATCTATTTTTACTTAAGGACAACAAAGTCAAGGTATTAGAGTGGCCATCACAAAGCTCTGACCTTAATCCTTTAGAAAATGTGTGGGCAGAACTGAAAAAGCATGTGCAAGCAAGAAGGCCTACAAACCTGACTCAGTTACAACAGCTGTCAGTAGAAATGGGCCCAAATTTACCCAGCTTACTGTGGTAAGCTCATGGAAGGCTACCGGAAACGTTTGACCCAAGTAAAAAAAAAATAACACAATGCTACCACATACTAATTGAGTGTATGTGAACTTCTGAGCCACTGGGAATGTGATGAAAGAAATAAAAGCTGAAATAAACCATTCTGTCTACTATTATTCTGACATTTCAAATTCTTAAAATAAAGTGGTGATCCTAACTGGCAGAAGACAGGAAATCTTTACTAGGATTAAATGTCAGGAAATGTGTGAAAAACTTAGTTTAAATGTATCTGGCTAAGGTGTATGTAAACTTCCAACTTCAACTGTACATTCTGGATTCTCACACACACTCACTCCAATATATATTTATACATTTATATGTGTATACACTGGACTGTTTTTCTTCATTTCCTGTTTTGATTACTTGCATTATTTCTGTATTTGTATTGTATTTGTGCGACATTCTACTGAACTGTTGGAGCTAGTAACACAAGACATTCTACTGCATTGTTGGAGCTAGTAACACAATACATTCTACTGCACTGTTGGAGCTAGTAACACAAAACATTCTACTGCACTATTGGAGCTAGTAACACAATACATTCTACTGCACTGTTGGAGCTAGAAACACAAGACATTCTACTATACTGTTGGAGCTACTAACACAAAAAATTCTACTGCATTATTGGAGCTAGTAACACAAAACATTCTACTGCATTATTGGAGCTAGTAACAGAAGACATTCTACTGCCATGTTGGAGCTAGTAACACAAGACATTCTACTGCATTATTGGAGCTAGCAACACAATACATTGTACTGCATTATTGGAGCTAGCAACACAAGACATTCTACTGCACTGTTGGAGCTAGTAACAGAAGACATTCTACAGCACTGTTGGAGCTAGTAACACAAGACATTCTACTGCACTGTTGGAGCTAGTAACACAAGACATTCTACTGCATTATTGGAGCTAGTAACAGAAGACATTCTACTGCACTGTTGGAGCTAGTAACAGAACACATTCTACTGTACTGTTGGAGCTAGTAACACAAAACAATCTACTGCATTATTGGAGCTACTAACAGAAGACATTCTACTATACTGTTGGAGCTACTAACACAAAACATTCTACTGCATTATTGGAGCTAGTAACACAAAACATTCTACTGCATTATTGGAGCTAGTAACAGAAGACATTCTACTGCCATGTTGGAGCTAGTAACACAAGACATTCTACTGCATTATTGGAGCTAGCAACACAAGACATTCTACTGCATTATTGGAGCTAGTAACAGAAGACATTCTACAGCACTGTTGGAGCTAGTAACACAAAACATTCTACTGCATTATTGGAGCTAGTAACAGAAGACATTCTACTGCACTGTTGGAGCTAGTGACACAAAACATTCTAATGCATTATTGGAGCTAGTAACAGAAGACATTCTACTGCCATGTTGGAGCTAGTAACACAAGACATTCTACTGCATTATTGGAGCTAGCAACACAAGACATTCTACTGAATTATTGGAGCTAGCAACACAAGACATTCTACTGCATTATTGGAGCTAGTAACAGAAGACATTCTACTGCACTGTTGGAGCTATAAACACAAAATATTCTACTGCATTATTGGAGCTAGTAACAGAAGACATTCTACTGCAGTGTTGGAGCTAGTAACACAATACATTCTACTGCATTATTGGAGCTAGTAACAGAAGACATTCTACTGCCATGTTGGAGCTAGTAACACAAGACATTCTACTGCATTATTGGAGCTAGCAACACAAGACATTCTACTGCATCATTGGAGCTAGTAACATAAGACATTCTACAGCACTGTTGGAGCTAGTAACACAAGACATTCTACTGCATTATTGGAGCTAGTAACAGAAGACATTCTACTGCCATGTTGGAGCTAGTAACACAAGACATTCTACTGCACTGTTGGAGCTAGTAACACAAGACATTCTACTGCATTGTTGGAGCTAGTAACACAAGACATTCTACTGCACTGTTGGAGCTAGTAACACAAGACATTCTACTGCACTGTTGGAGCTAGTAACACAAGACGCTCTACTGCACTGTTGGAGCTAGTAACACAAGACATTCTACTGTACTGTTGGAGCTAGCAGCACAAGACATTCTACTGCTATAAGAACGGAAAAAAACACAGAGCGCGCCTTGGCGAGAGCGCGCGTCCTCTTCTATTGACATCTGAGGGAACACTTCCTGATTCCTCTTCTTCTCTGCTCTAATAGCATCCCAAAAAAATCTGAACACAAATTCAGAGTGTTTCCTATCCAATGGTACTAAATATGTGCATATCCTATTTTCTGGGCCTGAATGGGAGGCATTTTACTTTGGGCACGCCAGGGTCTCCAAAACGGTCACCTCATGCGCTGCTCCCTAAGAAGTTAATCATATATCCTGATGCCTATTCACTTTACCCCTAAACATATGTCACTCCAGTATCCCTAACATTGTAAATATGGTATTGGAACTGACCCTGTATATTGCTTACTTACTGTTTTGTTCTTCTTATTTCTTATTTTTACTATTACATTGATTACTGCATTGTTGGGTTTACAGCTTGCAAGAAAGGCATTTCACTGTACTTGTGCACGTGATATTAAAAGTTGAAACTTAAGGTTGAGTTGAGTTAGTTTCAGACACTAGGGGTTTTAGGGCAATAGGCCCCTAGTGGATTGTGTGTTGAAAGAGAGGCAATGTTCAATATGTTTTATAAGTGTTTGTGTGTAAGTGTGGGTGTGTGTGTGTGGGTGTGTCTGTGTCTGTGTATGTGCGTGTGTCTGTGTGTGTGTGTTTGTGCATGCGTGTGCGTGTGTGTGTGTGTGTGTGCATGCGTGTGTGTATGTGTGTGGTATGTGTGTGCGTTCTCATGTGCTGGTGTATACCAGATGGGGTGCTCAGGTTGAGGCCTATTGTACCTGTAACTGTAAACAACAGATGGTGCACCGCACAGTCCCCAAAGTACACATCCCTGTATACACACACATGCATTCACACACACACACACACACACACACACACACACACACACACACACACACACACACACACACACACACACACACACACACACACACACATACAGGCAAACACACAAAGAGAGAGACAGTTTCTGAAATGCACAAAAAAACTGTCTATACATGCTAACCAAGTATAAAGTATTCAGAGAGTTGAGAAAGAAGTTCCCAGCACTTCTCTAAGTAGAGCAGAGAGTATAAATGTTGATTTGTTGGGGTGTTGGTAAGGTGGTTAAAGACCCAGAAGTTCAATAAGAAGAGAAGTAGTCATGGGTCCAGGTCTTACCTTAATCCTCCCCACATCATTTCAAAGTGCTTTCCCCTGAATCTAAAGGAGGAGAGGCCATGCTATTGTCAAGACCAGATGAACCTGAAATGAACAGGTCTTAGCCGAGGGCACATTAAATAAACAGGTCTTAGCAGAGGGGATTGGATGGTCAAAGAAGAGAGGAGTGAAGGACCTGAAAAAAGTTTCATTTGAAGAAATGAAATGAAATAGATTGATTGAACTGGTCAGTGAAAGTGTGAGAGAGATACAGTGGGAGCAGGTTGTATAGACAGAGAGAGACCGGCAAAGAGAGAGAAAGAGAGGAGAGAGGTACAGTAGAAAAGACACATATATACAGAGAGGAGATAGACACAGTAAAAGAGAAAAATAGGGAGGCAGAAAGAGAGAGAGATTGCGAGAGAGAGAGTGAGATACCCTCTAATTATCAAAATCCAGAAAAGAGCCGTTCAATTCTACAAACACCTAAAAAGAAGCGATTCCCAAACCTTCCATAACAAAGCCATCATCTACAGAGAGAGGAACCTGAAGAACAGTCCCCTAAGCAATCTGGTGCTAGGGTTCTGTTCACAAACACAAACAGACCCCACAGAGCCCCTGGACAGCAACACATTTAGACCCAACCAAATCATGAGAAAACAAAAAGATATCTACTTGAGACATTGGAAAGAATTAACAAAAGAACAAGGCAAACTAGAATGCTATTTGCCCCTAAACAGAGAGTACCTGACCACTGTGACTGATCCAAAATTAAGGACATCTTTGACTATGTACGGACTCCGTGAGCATAGCCTTGCTACTGCGAGAGGCCGCCGAAGGTAGACACGGCTCTCAAGAGAAGACAGGCTATGTGGATACTGCCCACAAAATGAGGTGGAAACTGTGCTGCACTTCCTAACCTCCTGTCAAATGTATGACCATATTAGAGACACATATTTCCCTCAGATTACACAGACCCACAAAGAATTCAAAAACAAATCCAAATTTGATAAACTCCCATTTCTGTTGAGTGAAATACCACAGTGTGCAATCACAGCAGCAATATGTGTGACCTGTTGCCACAAGAAAAGGCCAACCAGTGAATAACAAACACCATTGTAAATACAACCTATATTTATGTTTATTTATTTTCCCTTTTGTACTATTTGCACGTCATTACAACATAACATGACATTTGAAATGTCTTAATTATTTTGGAACTTTTGTGAGTGTAATGTTTACTGTTAATTTTTTATTGTTTATTTAACTTTCAATTATTATCTTATTCACTTGCTTTGGCAATGTAAACATATGTTTCCCATACCAATAAAGCCCTTAAATTGAATTGAAATTGAATTGAGAGAGAAAGCGAGAGAGAGGGAGAAAGATAGAGAAGAGAGAGAGAGAGATACAGAGAAAGAGAGGGGGGAGAGCAGGCTTTGGGTGCTTGGTTGTTTGGGAGAGCAGCCAGGAGTGCAGCTCAGAGGCAGTAAGCTGCTTCCCTCCCAGTGAAAGGAAACAGCAGCAGCAGCCATGTTATTGCTGTCACCCAAGAAACACACACAGCAGTGAGCAGAGCAGATCACACAGAGGCTCTCCCCTGCACAGATTAACACTAACACTACAGCATGCTGGTTCGCAGAGAGGGGGTAACGGGTGAGCGAGAGGGAGTGGGGAGGGGAAAAGAGCGTGAGAAAAAAAGAGAGAGGGGGGAGCAGCAGGGATAGAGAGAAAAAGGGAGAGAGGGAAAGAAAGGGAGGCAGAGAGAGAGGGAGAGAAAGGGAGGCAGAGAGAGAGATACACCCATCTAGGCCTAAACATCAGTGCCACAGGTAACTTCCACAAAGCTGTGAACAATCTGAGAGACAAGGCAAGAAGGGCATTCTATGCCATCAAAAGGAAGAATAAATTCAACATACCAATTAGGATCTGGCTAAAAATACTTGAATCAGTTATAGAACCCATTGTTCTTTATGGTTGTCTGTGGAGGTCTGTGGTCCGCTCACCAAACAAGATTTCACAAAACAGAACAAACACCAAATTGAGACTCTGCATGTAGAATCCTGCAAAAATATCCTCTGTGTACAATGTAAAACAACAAATAATGGACACGCAGAGCAGAATTAGGGCGATACAGGCAAATCATCAAAATCCAGAAAAGAGTGGTTCAATTCTGTAACCATCTAAAAGGGAGCAATTCCCAAACCTTCCATAACAAAGCCATCACCTACAGAGAGATGAACCTGGAGAAGAGTCCCCCTAAGCAAACTGGTCCTGGGGCTCTGTTCACAAACACAAACAGACCCCACAAAGCCCAAGGACAGCAACACAATTAGACCCAACCAAATCATGAGAAAACAAAAATATAATTATTTGACAAGTTGGAAGGAATTAACAAAAAAACTGAGCAAACTAGAATGCTTTTTGGCCCTAAACAGAGAGTACACAGTGGCAGAAAACCTGACCACTGTGACTGACCCAAACTTAAGGAAAGCTTTGACTATATACAGACTCAGTGAGCATAGCCTTGCTATTGAGAAAGGCCACCGTAGGCAGACCTGGATATCAAGAGAATACAGGCTGTGTGCACACTGCCCATAAAATGAGGTGGAAACTGAGCTGCACTTCCTATCCTTCTGCTAAATGTATGACCATATTAGAGACAGATATTTCCCTGTGAGTGTAATGTGTACTGTTCATTTTTATTGTTTGTTTCACTTTTGTATATTATCTACTTCACTTGCTTTGGCAATGTTAACATACCAATGCCAATAAAGCAACTTGAATTGAATGAGAGAGAGAGAGAGAGAGAGAGAGAGAGAGAGAGAGAGAGAGAGAGAGAGAGAGAGAGAGCGTGAGAGCGTGAGAGAGCGAGAAATGAAGAAAGACAGGAGAGGGGGAAGGTAAACAGAAAGTGATCAACAAATGAATACATGATTTGATCTAAAAATCAACAAATGTAGGTTTTGCTGATGTAGTCAAACAGTCAGTTTTGATTAAACTGAGTGATTTAAATAATCAGAGAGGTCATCCCCGATCAACCCTTCCATTCTCATATTAATCGAATCACGTGACATGACTCATGAATCACGCAACATAAATCGTCCCTGTATGATCATATGATGCAAAATGCTTCATAAGGTGATGATTTCTGTATTTTGAAAGTTCCATATCATGAATTTGAATGCTGACATGCAAAACATTTTGGGACTATGCCAATAATGGACTAATGAAAAAAATACCAAAAGATGGTTGTATCAAAAGCAAAAGTATAAATCATTTCACATTCCTTATGTTAAGCAAACCAGACGGCACAGCTTTCTGGTTTGAAAATGTAGGGATAGTCAGGGCCACACCAACACTCAGACACCATTTACAAACAAATGATTTGTGTTTAGTGAGTCCACCAGATCAGAGGCAGTAGGGATGACCAGGGATGTTCTCTGTTTAGTGAGTCCGCCAGATCAGAGGCAGTAGGGATGACCAGGGATGTTCTCTTGATAAGTGTGTCAATTGGACCATTTTCCTGTCCTGCTCAGCATTCGAAATGTAACTAGTACTTTTGCGTGTCAGGGAAAACATTTGTAGTAAAAAGTATATTATTTTCTTCAGGAATGTAGTGAATTAAAAGTAGTCAAAAATATGAATAGTAAAGTAAAGTACAGATACCCCTAAAAAATATATTTTACACCTTACGCCACTGCCCCAAAACTAATCTCCAACTGTTACGTCCTACCCTCCTGCCCCATTACCCTAGCATCCTACCCTTTGCCCCATTACCTAGTCTCCTACCCCAAGCCCCATTACCCTTAGCCCCAAAATCCTACCCTTTACCCCATTAGCCCCATTACCCTACCATTAGCCCCATTACCCTTAGCCCCATATCCTACCCTTAGCCAATTAACCTACTCTTAGCCCCATTACCCTTACCTCCATTACCCTACCCTTAAACACACTAACCTACCCTTAGCCCATTACCCCATCCTTAGCCCTATTACCCTTAGCCCCAATACATACCCTTAGCCCCATTACCCTTTGCCCCAAAACCCTACAAATAGCCCCATTTCCCTACCATTATACCCATTACCCTACCATTAGCCCCATTACACTGTCATTAGCCCCATTACCCAACCATCAGCCCCATTACCCTACCATTAGCCCCATTACCCTACCATTAGCCCCATTACCCTACCATTAGCCCCATTACACTACCATTAGCCCCATTACCCTACCATTAGCCCCATTACCCTACCATTAGCCCCATTACCCTACCATTAGCCCCATTACACTACCATTAGCCCCATTACCCTACCATTAGCCCCATTACCCTACCATTAGCCCCATTACCCAACCATTATCCCCATTACCCTACCATTAGCCCAATTACCCTGCCATTAGCCCCATTCCCTTACCATTAGCCCCAATACCCTACCATTAGCCCCATTACACTACCATTAGCCCCATTACCCTACCCTTTACCCCATTACCCTACCATTAGCCCCATTACCCTACCCTTTACCCCATTACCCTACCATTAGCCCCATTATCCTACCATTAGCCCCATTACCCTTAGCCCCATATCCTACCCTTAGCCAATTGACCTACTCTTAGCCCCATTACCCTTAGCCCCATTACCCTACCATTAGCCCCATTACCCTACCATTAGCCCAATTACCCTACCATTATCCCCATTACCCTACCATTAGCCCAATTACCCTGCCATTAGCCCCATTCCCTTACCATTAACCCCATTACCCTACCATTAGCCCCATTACACTACCATTAGCCCCATTACCCTACCATTACCCCCATTACCCTACCATTATCCCCATTACCATACCATAAGCCCCATTACCCTGCCATTAGCCCCATTACCCTACCATTAACCCCATTACTCTACCATTAGCCCCATGACCCTGCCATTAGCCCCATAACCCTGCCATTAGCCCCATTCCCTTACCATTAGCCCCATTACCCAACCCTTTGCCCCATTCCCCTTGCTCAATAACAATAGCCCCCTACCCTTAGCCCCATTTGTGTCCCTCCTACCCTTACCCCCTACCCTTAGCCCTTATTCCCATAGCCCCTTACCCTTAGCCCTTATTTCCCTAACATCCCTACCCTTTGCCCTTATTCCCCTAGCCCCCTACCCTTAACCCTTATTCCCCTAGCCTCCCTATCCTTAGCCCTTATTCCCTTTGCCCCCTACCCTTAGCACCATTACCCTTAGCCCCATGACTCTAACCTTTGCACCAATCCCCTACCATTTGCCCCATTATTATCCCCATTATCCTGCAATTAGCCCCAATCCCCTACCATTAGCCCCATTACCCAACCCTTAGCCCCATTCCCCTAGCACCCTACCCTTAGCCCCTTTCCCCTAGCTCACTACCCTTAGCCCCCTACCCTTAGCCCCATTTGTTTACCCCCTACCCTTACCCCCTACCCTTAGCCCTTATCCCCTAGCCTCCCCACCATTAGCCCTTATCCCCCTAGCCTCCTCACCATTAGCCCTTATTCCCCTAGCCTCCCTACCCTTAACCCTTATTCCCCTAGCCTCCCTACCCTTAACCCTTATTCCCCTAGCCCCCTACCCTTAACCTGTATTCCCCTAGGCCAATTCCCCTAGCCCAACAATACTTAAGCCATACCCTGACCAACAGTCTCTTTATGAACCAGGACATGTTGTCTGGTCTAGATTTCTACCAACAGTCTCTTTATGGACCAGGACATGTTGTCTGGTCTAGATTTCTACCAACAGTCTCTTTATGGACCAGGACATGTTGTCTGGTCTAGATTGTGCATGAGAGTGGATTTCACCTTTTTGTAGGAAAACTCACTGAACCGGATGCAAATCATATCCCATTCCCACACACACTAACACCTGGCAGCAAAATCAATATGGAATATGCTTAGCTGTGGCACAAGGAAATGAAGTCAAACTAATATGAAAGATATTTCCAACGAAAGGTCAGAGACTCAGAAAGCAGGAATACCACACACACACACACATGCACACACACAGGAAAAATGTAAAGACCTCCACACGATCCGTCGCACTGCACTGCTGTACAATGGCGTTGTGTAATTGACTTAATGCACAAAAGCAATTATTTTAATTGTATCCACAGGGATAATGTGAGCTCAAATAGACCACTGTCATATATTTACCCTTTTATGGTGCCCTCATAAAAACACAGACGTATATTCTCACCAGGGAGAAATGACCGTTTCTTCTTCCCTCTTCTTTTCGCTTGTTCTCTCTTTGTGCCTGTCTCTCTCTTGTTTTCGCTCTCTGTGCCTGTCTCTCTCTTGTTCTTTCTCTTTGTGCCTGTCTCTCTCTTGTTTTCGCTCTCTGTGCCTGTATCTCTCTTGTTCTTTCTCTTTGTGCCTGTCTCTCTCTTGTTTTCGCTCTCTGTGCCTGTCTCTCTCTTGTTCTTTCTCTTTGTGCCTGTCTCTCTCTTGTTTTCGCTCTCTGTGCCTGTCTCTCTCTTGTTCTTTCTCTTTGTGCCTGTCTCTCTCTTGTTTTCGCTCTCTGTGCCTGTCTCTCTCTTGTTCTTTCTCTTTGTGCCTGTCTCTCTTGTTTTCGCTCTCTGTGCCTGTCTCTCTCTTGTTCTTTCTCTTTGTGCCTGTCTCTCTCTTGTTTTCGCTCTCTGTGCCTGTCTCTCTCCTGTTCTTTCTCTTTGTGCCTGTCTCTCTTGTTTTCGCTCTCTGTGCCTGTCTCTCTCTTGTTCTTTCTCTCTGTGCCTGTCTCTCTCTTGTTCTTTCTCTTTGTGCCTGTCTCTCTCTTGTTCTCTCTCTCTTTGTGCTTGTCTCTCTCTTGTTCTTTCTCTTTGTGCCTGTCTCTCTCTTGTTCTTTCTCTTTGTGCCTGTCTCTCTCTTGTTCTTTCTCTTTGTGCCTGTCTCTGTCTTGTTCTCCTCTTTGTGCCTGTTTCTCTCTTGTTCTCTCTCTCTTTGTGCCTGTCTCTCTCTTGTTCTCTGTCTTTGTCTGTGTCTCACTCTCCCTGTCTACACGTTATATACAAAAGTATGTGGACACCCCTTCAAATTAGTTGATTTGACTATTTCAGCTACACCCGTTGCTGACAGGTGTATGAAATAGAACACACAGCCATGTAATCTCCATAGACAAATATTGGCAGTAGAATGGCCTTACTGAAGAGCTCAGAGACTTTCAGCGTGGCATCGTCATATGATGCGACCTTTCCAACAAGTCAGTTCATCACATTTCTTCCCGTCAACTGTAAGTGCTGTTATTGTGAAGTGGAAACAACAACGGCTCAGCCACGAAGTGGTCGGCCACACAAGCTCACAGAATGGGACCGGGGAATGCAGATGCGTGTAGTCAGTAGAAATCATCTGTCCTTGGTTTCAACACTCACTACCGAGATCCAAACTGCCTCTGGAAGCAACGTCAGCACAAGAACTGTTTGTCGACAGCTTCATGAAATGGGTTTCCATGGCCGAGCAGCCACACATAAGCCTAAGATCACCAAACACAATGCCAACATCGACTGGAGTGCTGTAAAGCTTGTCGCCATTGCACCTAGAATCAGTGGAAGCGCGTTCTATGGAGTGATGAATCACGTTTCACCATCTGGCAGTCAGACGGATTGGTTTTGGCGGATGCCAGGAGAACGCTACCTGCCCCAATGCATAGTGACAACTAAAGTTTGGTGGAGGAGGAATAATGGTCTGGGGCTGTTTTTTGGGGGGCTGGACCCTTTAGTTCCAGTGAAGGGCAATCTCAACGCTACAGCATACAATGACCTCGTGCACAAAGCGGGGTCCATACAGAAATGGTTTGTCAAGAACGGTGTCAAAGAACTTGACTGGCCTGCACAGAGCCCGGTACTAAACCCCAATCACAAACCTTTGGGATTAATTGAAACTCAGACTGCGAGCCAGGCCTAATCGCCCAACATCAGTGCTCAACCTCAGTAATGCTCTTGTGCCTGAATGGAAGCAAGCCCCTGAAGCAATGTTCCAATCTAGTGCAAAGCCTTCCCAGAAGAGTGGAGGCTGTTATAGCAGCAAAGGGGGGACCGACTCGATATGAATGCACATGATTCTGGAATAAGATGTTCCACAAGCATATTTTTGGCCATGTAGTTTATCTATCTAACTGTCTCTCTCTCTCTTGTTATCTCTCCTTTTCTGTGTCTCCCTCTGTCTATCTAACTCTGTCTGTTTTCTGATATGTTTGGTTGGGTTAAATGACCTGTCCAGAAGCTGTTTACTTTTAACAACCACTAGTAGTACAATTTCCACTTTCTTTATAAGGTCAGTTACACACATGCACACGCACACACACACACACACACACACACAAACACAAATGGGTGGCAGATAGGTTAGCGGTTAAGAGCGCTGCGCAAGTAACCTAAAGGTCGCTGGTTTGACTCCCTGAGCCGGCAAGGTAGAAAAATCTGGCGCTCTGCCCTTGAGCAAGACTTTCTACCCTCTACAACAAATGCGTCATGGACGCCGATAACGTGGATGTTGATTAAGCCAGCCCCCCACACCTCTCTGTTTCAGGTGGAAGACACATTTCGGTTGAATGAATTCAGTTGTACAGCTGACTAGTTATCCCCTTTATAAAGTGACAGGTGCCCTGTGTAGGTGAGCTACTGATGATGAACTCACTGACCCCCCAACTCAGTCTCCCTTTGCCCTGCATCTGCTCTGCTACATCAATCAGACATACTGTACACCAGTGCTTAATTTGAGCCGGATCTGGTGGAACAGGATTCGGCCCCTCTCAGATTTGACTTTGTTTGTTCCGGCACCTCTCACTGCACAATTTATTTATTATTTCACTTTTTTTTTCTGTAGACATTCTAATAAAAATGATCGGCATTAAATCAAGTTGCCTGCTCATTATTTTTCCCGCCTCCCAGAAAAACCATAATGTAGAATTGAGGTGATCCTTCTGTGTAATCATCCTATCCTGCCACTCTGATTCCAGATCTGCTCTCTTATTTGTACACAGAGGTTACAGGGAGGGCCAGTGGGGTAAGTAACTGATCTTGACACAGGTCTTGGTGGTGGTGTTCAGATAGTCTACGTAATCACGTTACGTAGCCCAGGCTAGTCGTCTCCCTACAGAATTTGAATCGTGGGAAAGCCAAATAAAAAGTGGTTAAGAAAAGGCAATGGAGTTTCACGTTTTTCAAATTCAGAAATCCAGAGAATGATGGTGAATCGAACTCAGAACGAGCCAGAGAACTGTCAGTGCCGGAGGAGAGGTACAGTAAATCAAATCAAATCAAATTGTATTGGTAACATACACATGGTTAGCAGATAGTAAATGTAGCGAAATGCTTGTGCTTCCAGTTCCGACAGTGCAGTAATATCTAACAAGTAATCTAACAATTCCACAACAACTACGTAATACACACAATGTAAATGGATGGCTTAAGAATGTGTACATATAAATGTATGGATGCGCGAAGGCCGTGCGGCATAGGCAAGATGCAATCGATGGTATTGAATAAAATACAGTATGTACATGTGAGATGAGAAATGTAGGATATGTAAACATTATTAAAGTGGCATTATTTAAAGTAAATAGTGATACCATTATTAAAATCATTTATTAAAGTGGCCAGTGATTTGAGTCTGTATGTTGGCAGCAGCCTCTCTGTGTTAGTGATGGCTGTTTATAACCTTCCCTAACCAGAAATCGTGGATTGATGGCAGCATTCGCACAAAACTGGAAGCGGGAACTACCGCATTTAATCATGGCAAGATGACTGGAAACATGACCGAATACAAACAGTGTAGCTATTCCCTCCCCAATCCAATTAAACAAGCAAAGCGTCAGTAAAGAGACAAAGTAGAGTCGCAATTCAACGGCTCAAAAATGAGACGTATTTGGCAAGGTCTACAGACAATCAGGAATTACAAAAAGAAAACCAGCCCCGTCGCGCTTTGAGGACAATACAGTGACACCGACACAGCCCGCTACCAAAGACTGTGGGCTCTCCTTCAACGTGGCCGACGTGAGTAAAACATTTAAGCATGTTAACCATTGCGTCCTCAGAGCTTGCGCAGACCAGCTGGCTGGTGTGTTTATGGACATATTCAATCAATCCCTATCCCTGTCTGCTGTCTCCACATGCTTCAAGACGGCCACCATTGTGGCAGGTAGCCTAGTGGTTAGAGCGTTGGACTTGTAACACTTTTTCCATTGACATGCTTTTGAAAGCAGGGAGATCTAGCTCCCAGATTGCAGTTCCTATGGCTTCCACTAGATGTCAACAGTCTTTAGTCAAGGTTTCTGGCTTTTATTTTGAAAAACCAAGGAGTAATAGCTGCTTTTATCAGTGGTCTCTGGAGATTACTCTTTTCTTTGACGCGCGTGACTGAGAGCGTGAAATATTATTGTTTATATACATATTAGGGTACCTGATTAGAAACATTGTTTGAGTTGTTTGGACAAAGTTTATAGGTAACTTTTTAATGTTTTCTATGTCTTGTATATTGAACGAGTAGAACGGTTGATTTCTGAACAAAACGCGCCACCCAAACGGAGCTTTTGGGACATAAAGAGGGACTTTATCGAACAAAAGGACCATTTATTGTGTAGCTGGGACCCTTTGGATTGCCATCAAAGGAAGATCTTCAAAGGTAAGCAATTTATTTTATCGCTATTTTTTTGTTTTGTGACACCCGTGCTGGTTACAGTGGGGACAACATCTCCAATGACTTCTTAATAAAGTCACAGTCACCATTATTAGTCAGTTGTACAACCAAATGCCTTCAACTGAAACGTGTCTTCCGCATTTAACCCAAACCCTCTGAATCAGAGAGGTGCGGGGTGCTGCCTTAATTGACATCCACATCTTCGGCGCCCAGGGAACAGTGGGTTAACTGCCTTGTTCAGGGGTAGAACGACAGATTTGTACCTTATCAGCTCTGGGATTCAAACTTGCAACCCTCCGGTTACAAGTCCAACGCTCTAACCACTAGGCTACCTGCCACCCCACTCACTGAGTGAGCATACACATCAATGTTATTGTCTGAGGCTAGCCGGAACATATCCCAGTCCACGTGATCTAAATAATCTTGAAGCATGGAATCCGATTGGTCAGACCAGCGTTGGATAGACCTAAGCACGGGCGCGACCTGTTTTATTACCTGCCTATAGGAGGGGAGCAACAAGATGGAGTCATGGTCAGATTTGACAAAGGGAGGTTTGGGGAGGGCCTTGTATGATTCACGGAAGTTAGAGTAGCAGTGTTAAAATCCCCAGCTCCAGTAAAGTTCTTTCAGGGCTATCGAGGTATCTGCTTGGGGAGGGATATACATGGCTGTGACTATAATCGAAGAGATTTCTCTTGGAAGATAATGCAGTAGGCATTTGATCGCAAGGATTTCTAGGTCAGGTAAACAAAAGGACTTGTGTTCCTGTAAGTTGTTATAATTACACCATGAGTCGTTAATCATGAGGCATACACCCCTGCCCTTCTTCTTACCACAGAGATGTTTGTTTCTGTCAGCACTACGCATGAAGAAACCCGGTAGCTGTACCGACTCTGACAACATATCCCGAGTGAGCCATGTTACTGTGAAACAGAGCATGTTTCAATCTCTGATGTCTCTCTGGAAGGCAACTCGTGCCCTAATTTCATCCACCTTGTTGTCTAGAGACTGGACATTGGCGAGTAATATGCTCGGAAGCGGTGGATGGTGTGCTCGCCTTCTAACTTCTTAGGCAGTGGTGGGGGCGCTAGCGCCCCAATTCCGACACTACCAGGTGAAATGCAAGGCGCCAAATTCAAAATCCAAAAGTTGAATTATTAAACATGCACCAATATACAAGTGTTTCATACTCATCAAAAGCTCTGTTTCTTGGCAATATCACAGCGCTGTCAGATTTCAAAAAGGCTTTACGGCGAAAGCACCACATTTGATTGTTTGAGGGTAGCACCTTTACTATTTTTGCCATTACCATGAATTCATTAGCCTTCATGGTTCACACAAAACACATTTCACAGCGAAAACAAATCAATTACCTGTTGAAGAACTTCTGCTGATGGCTTCCAAAGTGTCCAACGAAGACGATCCATGGTTCTTTTGTTAGAAAAAGTAATGTATTATATCCATAAATCTCTGTTTGGTTCGCGCGTTATAATCAGAAACTACAGCCTCCACTCGTCCATTGAAACGTGAAGAGAACTCGTTCAACTTATACCTATAAACTTGTCCAAGAACAATCAAAAATCATTTTAAATGTATCCTTAGGAACACTTTTATGTATATTTACTATAATAAATCAACCGGAATATAAACTGGGCTATAAGAACGGAAAAAAACACAGAGCGTGCCTTCTCGGGAGCACGCTTCCTCTCCTATTGACATCCAAGGGGACACTTCCTGATTTCTCTTCTTCTCTGCTCTAATAGCATCCCAAAAAAATCTGAACACTGTCTCGAGACTGTTGACATCCAGAGGAAGCGATAGGTACTGCATTCATATGCCCTTATATGGGCATTTTCATAAGGGGAGGGGTTCCAAATAAGGCACTCTGTCAAAACCACTTTTTCCAGGACAGACATTCCTCGGGGTTTCGCCTGCCATATCCGTTCTGTTTTACTCACAGACAAATGGTTAACACCTTTAAAAAATTCAGATTGTTTCCTATCCAATTGTACTAAATATGTGCATATCCTATTTTCTGGGCCTGAATGGGAGGCATTTTACTTTGGGCATGCCAGGCTCTCCAAAACGGTCACCTCGTGCGCTGATCGCTAAGAAGCTAAGTCTGACTAGGAGCCTGCTCCATCTGCCTCTCCTGCGGTGAGGACGTTGTTTTGGGTCGGCCTCTGGGATTAGAACCAATTTCCAGGGTGGAGGTCAGAAACAATGGATCCGCTTCAGAAAAGTCGTATTCCTGGTCCTAATGTTCATAACTTGACGTCGCTCTATATCCAGTGTTTTTCACGGCTGTATGTAATAACACCTATGTTTTTCTGGGCTAACAATGTAAGAAACAATACATAAAACTACTGCATAGTTTCCTAAGGACGTGAAGCGAGGTCGACCATCTCTGTCGGCGCAATCTTGCTAAAACGTTTCAGAAAAAAGGTTGAACCAAGGACCATTTTATGGCAGCAAGCCTTGTAGACAAGGCTAAAGAGGACACCCAGGGTAACACTCAAAATAAAATAAAATAGACACTACATTCTTCAGAACAGCCTTAGAATGAGGCTAAACATCACATCCACATGCCCGTTCATGGCTTTGAGCAAGAAGTTGACTCTCAGGAGTTAAATGATCTTGACATGGGGAGAGTCATTGCAGGAGGTTTTGAAAACTAAGGTAGGACATTTTGTGTTTGTTTACAAACTTGTTCTGTGCTGTGAAGGTAATCTGAATATGTGCTTCATATTATCACATAGGCAGGAGGTCTACGTAGCCTACATTGATTTATTTTATTTGAAGTTATATTACCATATTGTGATATTTGTTCTACTGCTACATTGATGCCCCACAGCTGTGTATGTGTTCATATGGCGGGTGTTCTGCAGTGTTGTTTAAAAATGTTGCTGTACATTGATAAGAAATTTGGACTTGTGTAAGTCCTGCAGCTATACTCAAGTCTGTGGGCATACTGCAGTGACGTCTAAAATGCTTTGAATTAATTTGCACCTTGTAGAGTGCTGTCTATTTCACCACCATAGATAGTTGGCTACTTGGTTGCTACATTGTGTTTGACATTTTTTTCATCAATGTGTTCCGGTATCTCAGAGGGTAAGGGTCAACTGAGGGAGAGGGTAAGGGTAAGGGTCGACTGATTAAAACATCAGGTCACTATTGAGAGGTAAATCTTTAAAGGTGAAACGTTTTTTGGAACTTCATAATTATTATTTATGAAGTACAATGTTGTACAATGTTGTCTGATATGTGAGTGAATTAAATCAGACTAGTTTCCAGGTGAAAACTGAAGAGCTAGATCTCAAATGTTTCTATTTGGTCTTTGAATAGTTCCAGTCCAGAAGGCTTTATGATGGGGTGAAGGACGTTTCAGTCCAGCAGGCTTTATGATGGGGTGAAGGACGTTTCACAATTTAGAGTGGAAAGAATCATGACACTGTTCATCTGGTTTTCATCTCTCTCTCTCTCTCTCTCTCTCTTCTCTCTCTCTCTCTCTCTCTCTCTCTCTCTCTCTCTCTCTCTCTCTGGTCCTCTCTTTCCCGCTCTTTCTTTATCTCGCCCTCTCTCTCTTTCTCCCTCGCCCTCTCTCTCCTTCTATCTCGTTCTCTCTCTGAACTCTCAATTTAAGGGGCTTTATTGGCATATGTTAACATTGCCAAAACAAGTGAAATAAAGAATAAAGACAGTTTCAAATGTCACATTGTGTCTATATACTGTGTTGTAATGATGTGCAAATAATTAAAGTACAAAAGGGAAAATAAATAAACATAAATATAGGTTTAATTTACAATGGTTTTTGTTCTTCACTGGTTGCCCTTTTCTTTTGACAATTCTTTGTGGGTCTGTGTAATCTGAGGGAAGTATGTGTCACTAATATTGTCATACATTTGGCAGGAGGTTGGGAAGTGCAGCTCAGTTTTCACCTCATTTTGTGGGCAGTGTGCACAGAGCCTCTTGAGAGCCAGGTCTGCCTTTGGTGGCCTTTCTCTCTCTCTCTCTCTCTCTCTCTCTCTCTCTCTCTCTCTCTCTCTCTCTCTCTCTCTCTCTCTCTCTCTCTCCATCTCTCTCTCTCCCCATCTCTCTCTCTCTCTCTCTCTCTCTCTCTCTCTCTCTCTCTCTCTCTCTCTCTCTCTCTCTATCCCCATCTCTATCTTTCTCTCTCTCCCCAACTCTCTCACTCCCCATCTCTCTCTCTCTCCCTATCTCTCTCTCTCCCCATCTCTCTCTCTCTTTGACTCACTCTGTCTCTGTCTGTGTCTCTGTCTCTGTCTGTCTCTGTCTCTCTACCCATCCCTCTGTATCACTCTACAGAGTGATACCCATCCCTCTGTGTCTCTGGATAGGTAACACCGTCACTCTACTACTCTCCCCGCTTCTCACCTATGGAATATTACGCTCAACCCTTTTCTCTCCCTCCTTTTTACATGTCGCTCTCTTTCTCTCCTCTCTCACCAGACGCAGTCAGGTTGTCCAACTCTTTATTCCCCCTCTCCCCCCCTGCTCTCTGTCTGGAGCGACAGACTATGACAGAATGATGAAAAGAAAGGATAAAGAAAGGAAAGGCAGACGTATTTCTGTTTGTTAATTAGAGGAGAAACACACTTTAATGTGAGTTATCACCCTGCACGTAGCCTCATTAATGAAGAGCAGGCTGTCGGAGGAGGGACAGACAAAGGACACACACTCACAGAGGACGCTAAGACAAACATGCTTGGATAAGTGAATTGAAATTCATGAATAAAAATAAGTGGTCTTATAAGAAATGTTTAATCTAATAAAAAAAAAAAATTATTGGTCGTGTACACATATTTTGTAGATGTTATTGCAGGTGTGGCTAAATGCTTATGTTTCTAGCTTCAACAGTGCAGTAATACCGAACAAGAAGATAGCACTCAGGGGTATTGGGAGAGAGCTGAGTCATAAAGCAAACCAATGGCGGGCAGGAGAGGAGGTAATACTTCATGTTGTCTAGGAAACTCATAATGTTAACAACAAACACTTTAGATGTGTTTCACCCACTGACACCCTCTGATGACATCACTATGTTGACATCACACCAATACTGATACCATGATCATTTAGTGCGGGTAATGAATTACCCATGACAACGGCGACATGACACATCCCTCTCACTCATATCTACGGTAATAGAGGGACAGGAAGGGAATGAACAATTCATTTATACGTAAATTAAATATGTAATTAAGAAATTATTATTTAAATCAACCTTGGAAACAGAATCTGGACTTCCCATCAGGAAACCTACGTTTCCACCAGAACTTTCATTACTGTAAGCAGGCCTACAATGGTACAACCTGTTGCCACCAACCAGCATCCTTATCGTCAACTGTACCCCAGAACACCACTAGCAGACATGGTCTGTGTGTGTGTGTGTGTGTATCCAGGTCCTTTACCTTGCTATGTTTCTGTGTCTCTTCCTCCTCCCATCCTAACATCCTGTAACTGTATCCTCTTATTTTCCTGAAAGTACACAGACCAGGAAGCTGCTGAGCCAATCCCCTTCTTTTATCTCCCTGCATGAGCTCACATGTCAGACAAACTGTGTTAATCTACGGTTATCTCACCTAACTTCTCTACACTGGTGTTTGACTGTTTAACAGATTTCAGCCCCATAGACAGTTAACAGTGAAATTGAATATTTCCTTTAAGTGTTACACAGACAGGAGAACGCACATTATCTCTTTCAGTCACTTTATTATTTCAACATGTAAACTTGGTTATCATTTCTTTGAGACAAATTACAAAGACCAACAGTACCTTTCACTAATGATTCTCTTTCTATCTTGTTGTTCTCTCCCTCCTCCTGAAATCACAGTTATAATCACTCTAATGGGTGGAATCACATTCACCTAATTGGGAAATCTAGAGAGGAGGTGGAGGGTGAGGCAATGACAATGTGAAAAACTCAAGGCCAGAGACTCTCTCCCCCCTTTCCCCTCTGCCCCCTTCCCTTCCCCCTCTCCCCCTTCCCTCTCCCCTCTTGGCACCACTGCACTGATAGATTGCAATGAACCTTAATTATGTCTAAATATAACGATCACTGCTGCCATCAACTTCTCTCCTTTCCTCTGTTTTTACCCCCTCCCCTCCTCTACTCTCTTCTCCTCTCTTCTTCTCTCCCCTTCCCTCGTCTTCTCTCTGTGACAACTGGCTATCACTGGTTCAGGAGAGAGAGAGAGAGAATGAGGGAAATGAGAGAGAGAGAGAGAGAGAGAGAGAATGAGGGAAATGAGAGAGAGAGAGAGAGAGAGAGAGAGAGAATGAGGGAAATGAGATAGAGAGAGAGAGAGAGAGAGAGAGAGAGAGAGAGAGAGAGAGAGAGAGAGAGAGAGAGAGAGAGAGAGAGAGAGAGAGAATGAGGGAAATGAGAGAGAGAGAGAGAGAATGAGGGAAATGAGATAGAGAGAGAGAGAGAGAGAGAGAGAGAGAGAGAGAGAGAGAGAGAGAGAGAGAGAGAGAGAGAGAGAGAGAGAATGAGGGAAATGAGAGAGAGAGAGAGAGAGAGAGAGAGAGAGAGAGAGAGAGAGAGAGAGAGAGAGAGAGAGAGAGAGAGAGAGAGAGAGAGAGAGATCATAGGAGGCATGTCTATCTTTTGTCATTGACAGAGAGTTCCAGAACGCTCAGGCACTAATGTGATTGGCTGATGTGATTGAAGGACGCCAGGCGTTTGTAATTTACACCCCAATTTTTGTAAGTTACGGAGAGAAAGCAATCAGCAGCCACATCAGGAGTCAATTAGTCTGACACTCTTCTCTCACACACCCCCATCGTTCCCTCGTTCCTTACAGGGAGAGGAATAGCAGAGAGAGGGAGAAAGAGAGAGATTCCTCTTATCCTTTTGTCTTTTTGGAGGTGGGGATAAAAGGGAAGCAAGAATGTAGGACAGACGGTAACTAAATCTATCTCACAAACTCACACGCACACACACGCACACACGTGTGCACACACACAAACACAATACATCTCTTCTTATGTGGGCAGTCCAGCACTACACAATACAGAGTTGAAATCAAATGTAAAATGGCCACCAGTCAAACGAGGCTGATTTAGCAACAGTCATTTACGTAGCTAGTGGCAGTACTGTGTCTGTCTTTCTGGTGTTTGTGTTTTTTCACCTGATTGCATTAGGCCCCATGGCCCTGCTTTTACTGCCGGGGGAGAGTGAAGGATCATGGGTTCTCCAGGGATAGAGGTTGGATTACCTTGTTGATAGAACAACAACCTCTTCCTCCTCTCCTCCTTTCCTCCTTTCCTCTTCCTCTCCCCCTCCTCTTCTCCTCCTCCTTCATTCCTCTGCTGCTCTTCTGTAATGTGATCTGGGAATAAACAGCCCACCAGGTAAATTACCCACACTGCTTTGCCCACTATCAAAAATGAGCAGTCATTGAAGAAGCACTTCAGCAGATTGCAATGGCTGCAGACAGACAGACAGCCAGACAGTCAGACGGACAGAGAGAGAGAGAAAAAGAAGGGGGGATGAGAAGAAAGAGGGAGACAGACTAGCAGAGGTAGGGGAAGACAGAGGAGGTGGATGAAGTGGTGAAGAGAGATGAATTAAAGGAATAGAGAGTGAGAAAAAGGAGGGGTGAGAGGAGAGACAGAGGATTAGAGAAGGGACACATAATTAAGCAAAGGGGAGAGAAAAAGTGAGAGTTAGTGAGATATAGGTGTGTAGAGAGGGGAGGGGGGTTGTTTGTCCAGTATCAGCCTGTATTATTGATTATAACTATATCCATTGGAGACACAAGTACCAGCCAGTCATATTGATCCACACTGTCCTAACATACACACACTGGAACATTCCCAAAATATTTCTATGGGGATTTATTTGATAAGCTCAAGCTATTTTTTTTTTGTGTTTGCATGTGCATGCGTTAGAGTGCTCGTGCGTGCTTGCGTGTGAATGTGTGTGTGTGTAACAAAGGTTGGCAGTAGATTCCTTAGAAACCACCACGTCTCAAGGTCTTTGCTGTTATAGTCGATGTCGGCACCCCGTGAAAATCTAATTTGCATAATACAAACATCCACATAGACATCTAGGCATTTGAACGGTTTGACACCCAGAGGCCTCACAAGACTCTTATAAAGGTCCCCCGGTACCAGTAGAAAAAATTAATGGAAGTTTATATGAAGAATTTTTAGTGGCAAAAATAAGGGGTTAAATAAATGTAAAAAAAATAATATAAATAAAAAGTCTCCTGATTGTTCTTATATCTCTCTTATATACTGTAGGACAGACACTTCAGAACAAACCTCTTTAGGAGCTAATAGCAGTAAGGCAATTTTTTTTAAATCAAATAATTCTTTTATATATATCTTTTTTATACATCAGGGGTTCTTAAAATTCTAAATCAAATGGCAAAATCATCCTTGGTATGACCTTCTTAAGACAATTCCACATAGCTTAGTAGAACCCCTCCCTCGGCATGGACAGGGCTTAGACTCTTATGGGTTAAAGAATAAAGAATCTACCCCTGCAGCTACTCCAAGATCCACACAATGCAATTAATTAACAGCTTTTAAAATTAGTTGACCGATTTAAAGGAAATTAAGCTGTGAAAACAATCCAACATGTTTTTGATAGCGTTTTAGTTTGATATTCGATGCATATTTTATGTGAAATACTGTCAGTTTTTATGTAGCTGAAAAAAAAATCACATTTCGGCTACACAACACGGTCATTAAGCGCACTTTTGCTTTTCTCAAGATGAAAGAAAAACTATTATAATCTCCACTCCTGTTCCCGAACAAAAAAGCATTTTACTGAAAGACTTCAGTTACTACTACTATTACTGTTTCCATCTGAAAAAGTGATAGTAAAGCATGTGCAGACGGTGAAAAACAAGATGTTCACATGCCACAGTATCCCTTCTAAGATCTGAAAACCCCAGGCATCTTATTCAGGTTTCTCAAAACCAGGATACAAGCTTATTCAGGTTGTTGTAAACAGGGTATGATGTTAATAAATGCATCAACTCAAAAACAGAATACTTGAGTGTCCAAAATATTAACAGGATATTGGTGTGCATGTGTAACAGCTGTCCACACAAAGACCAGAAGACTGGTCTCAGCACCAGCAGTGTAACAGCTGTCCACACAAAGACCAGAAGACTGGTCTCAGCACCAGCAGTGTAACAGCTGTCCACACAAAGACCAGAAGACTGGTCTCAGCACCAGCAGTGTAACAGCTGTCCACACAAAGACATGAAGACTGGTCTCAGCACCAGCAGTGTAACAGCTGTCCACACAAAGACCAGAAGACTGGTCTCAGCACCAGTAGTGTAACAGCTGTCCAGTCGTAGACCAGAAGACTGGTCTCAGCAGCAGCAGTGTAACAGCTGTCCACACAAAGACCAGAAGACTGGTCTCAGTACCAGTAGTGTAACAGCTGTCCACTCGTAGACCAGAAGACTGGTGTCAGCACCAGTAGTGTAACAGCTGTCCACACAAACACATGAAGACTGGTCTCAGCACCAGTAGTGTAACAGCTGTCCACACAAAGACCAGAAGACTGGTCTCAGCACCAGCAGTGTAACAGCTGTCCACACAAAGACCAGAAGACTGGTCTCAGCACCAGTAGTGTAACAGCTGTCCACTCGTAGACCAGAAGACTGGTGTCAGCACCAGTAGTGTAACAGCTGTCCACACAAAGACATGACGACTGGTCTCAGCACCAGCAGTGTAACAGCTGTCCACACAAAGACCAGAAGACTGGTCTCAGCACCAGCAGTGTAACAGCTGTCCACTCGTAGACCAGAAGACTGGTGTCAGCACCAGTAGTGTAACAGCTGTCCACACAAAGACCAGAAGACTGGTCTCAGCACCAGCAGTGTAACAGCTGTCCACACAAAGACCAGAAGACTGGTCTCAGCACCAGTAGTGTAACAGCTGTCCAGTCGTAGACCAGAAGACTGGTCTCAGCACCAGCAGTGTAACAGCTGTCCACACAAAGACCAGAAGACTGGTCTCAGCACCAGTAGTGTAACAGCTGTCCACTCGTAAACCAGAAGACTGGTCTCAGCACCAGCAGTGTAACAGCTGTCCACACAAAGACCAGAAGACTGGTCTCAGCACCAGTAGTGTAACAGCTGTCCACTCGTAGACCAGAAGACTGGTCTCAGCACCAGCAGTGTAACAGCTGTCCACACAAAGACCAGAAGACTGGTCTCAGCACCAGTAGTGTAACAGCTGTCCACACAAAGACATGAAGACTGGTCTCAGCACCAGCAGTGTAACAGCTGTCCACACAAAGACCAGAAGACTGGTCTCAGCACCAGCAGTGTAACAGCTGTCCACTCGTATACCAGAAGACTGGTCTCAGCACCAGCAGTGTAACAGCTGTCCACACAAAGACCAGAAGACTGGTCTCAGCACCAGCAGTGTAACAGCTGTCCACACGAAGACCAGAAGACTGGTGTCAGCACCAGTAGTGTAACAGCTGTCCACACAAAGACATGAAGACTGGTCTCAGCACCAGTAGTGTAACAGCTGTCCACACAAAGACCAGAAGACTGGTCTCAGCACCAGCAGTGTAACAGCTGTCCACACAAAGACCAGAAGACTGGTCTCAGCACCAGCAGTGTAACAGCTGTCCACACAAAGACCAGAAGACTGGTCTCAGCACCAGTAGTGTAACAGCTGTCCAGTCGTAGACCAGAAGACTGGTCTCAGCACCAGCAGTGTAACAGCTGTCCACACAAAGACATGAAGACTGGTCTCAGCACCAGTAGTGTGACAGCTGTCCACTCGTATACCAAAAGACTGGTCTCAGCACCAGCAGTGTAACAGCTGTCCACACAAAGACCAGAAGACTGGTCTCAGCACCAGCAGTGTAACAGCTGTCCACACAAAGACCAGAAGACTGGTGTCAGCACCAGTAGTGTAACAGCTGTCCACACAAAGACATGAAGACTGGTCTCAGCACCAGTAGTGTAACAGCTGTCCACACAAAGACCAGAAGACTGGTCTCAGCACCAGCAGTGTAACAGCTGTCCACACAAAGACCAGAAGACTGGTCTCAGCACCAGCAGTGTAACAGCTGTCCACACAAAGACCAGAAGACTGGTCTCAGCACCAGTAGTGTAACAGCTGTCCACACAAAGACCAGAAGACTGGTCTCAGCACCAGTAGTGTAACAGCTGTCCAGTCGTAGACCAGAAGACTGGTCTCAGCACCAGCAGTGTAACAGCTTTCCACACAAAGACATGAAGACTGGTCTCAGCACCAGTAGTGTAACAGCTGTCCACTCGTAGACTAGAAGACTGGTCTCAGCACCAGTAGTGAAACAGCTGTCCACTCGTAGACCAGAAGACTGGTCTCAGCACCAGTATTGTAACAGCTGTCCAGTGAAGACCAGAAGACTGGTCTCAGCACCAGTAGTGTAACAGCTGTCCAGTGAAGACCAGAAGACTGGTCTCAGCACCAGTAGTGAAACAGCTGTCCAGTGAAGACCAGAAGACTGGTCTCAGCACCAGTAGTGTAACAGCTGTCCACACGAAGACCAGAAGACTGGTCTCAGCACCAGTAGTGAAACAGCTGTCCAGTGAAGACCAGAAGACTGGTCTCAGCACCAGTAGTGTAACAGCTGTCCACTCGTAGACCAGAAGACTGGTCTCAGCACCAGTAGTGAAACAGCTGTCCACTCGTAGACCAGAAGACTGGTCTCAGCACTAGTAGTGAAACAGCTGTCCAGTGAAGACCAGAAGACTTGTCTCAGCACCAGTAGTGAAACAGCTGTCCACTCGTAGACCAGAAGACTGGTCTCAGCACCAGTAGTGAAACAGCTGTCCAGTGAAGACCAGAAGACTGGTCTCAACACCAGTAGTTTAACAGCTGTCCACACAAAGACCAGAAGACTGGTCTCAGCACCAGCAGTGTAACAGCTGTCCACACAAAGACCAGAAGACTGGTCTCAGCACCAGTAGTGTAACAGCTGTCCAGTCGTAGACCAGAAGACTGGTCTCAGCACCAGCAGTGTAACAGCTGTCCACACAAAGACCAGAAGACTGGTCTCAGCACCAGTAGTGTAACAGCTGTCCACTCGTAAACCAGAAGACTGGTCTCAGCACCAGCAGTGTAACAGCTGTCCACACAAAGACCAGAAGACTGGTCTCAGCACCAGTAGTGTAACAGCTGTCCACTCGTAGACCAGAAGACTGGTCTCAGCACCAGCAGTGTAACAGCTGTCCACACAAAGACCAGAAGACTGGTCTCAGCACCAGTAGTGTAACAGCTGTCCACACAAAGACATGAAGACTGGTCTCAGCACCAGCAGTGTAACAGCTGTCCACACAAAGACCAGAAGACTGGTCTCAGCACCAGCAGTGTAACAGCTGTCCACTCGTTTACCAGAAGACTGGTCTCAGCACCAGCAGTGTAACAGCTGTCCACACAAAGACCAGAAGACTGGTCTCAGCACCAGCAGTGTAACAGCTGTCCACACGAAGACCAGAAGACTGGTGTCAGCACCAGTAGTGTAACAGCTGTCCACACAAAGACATGAAGACTGGTCTCAGCACCAGTAGTGTAACAGCTGTCCACACAAAGACCAGAAGACTGGTCTCAGCACCAGCAGTGTAACAGCTGTCCACACAAAGACCAGAAGACTGGTCTCAGCACCAGCAGTGTAACAGCTGTCCACACAAAGACCAGAAGACTGGTCTCAGCACCAGTAGTGTAACAGCTGTCCAGTCGTAGACCAGAAGACTGGTCTCAGCACCAGCAGTGTAACAGCTGTCCACACAAAGACATGAAGACTGGTCTCAGCACCAGTAGTGTGACAGCTGTCCACTCGTATACCAAAAGACTGGTCTCAGCACCAGCAGTGTAACAGCTGTCCACACAAAGACCAGAAGACTGGTCTCAGCACCAGCAGTGTAACAGCTGTCCACACAAAGACCAGAAGACTGGTGTCAGCACCAGTAGTGTAACAGCTGTCCACACAAAGACATGAAGACTGGTCTCAGCACCAGTAGTGTAACAGCTGTCCACACAAAGACCAGAAGACTGGTCTCAGCACCAGCAGTGTAACAGCTGTCCACACAAAGACCAGAAGACTGGTCTCAGCACCAGCAGTGTAACAGCTGTCCACACAAAGACCAGAAGACTGGTCTCAGCACCAGTAGTGTAACAGCTGTCCACACAAAGACCAGAAGACTGGTCTCAGCACCAGTAGTGTAACAGCTGTCCAGTCGTAGACCAGAAGACTGGTCTCAGCACCAGCAGTGTAACAGCTTTCCACACAAAGACATGAAGACTGGTCTCAGCACCAGTAGTGTAACAGCTGTCCACTTTCGTAGACTAGAAGACTGGTCTCAGCACCAGTAGTGAAACAGCTGTCCACTCGTAGACCAGAAGACTGGTCTCAGCACCAGTATTGTAACAGCTGTCCAGTGAAGACCAGAAGACTGGTCTCAGCACCAGTAGTGTAACAGCTGTCCAGTGAAGACCAGAAGACTGGTCTCAGCACCAGTAGTGAAACAGCTGTCCAGTGAAGACCAGAAGACTGGTCTCAGCACCAGTAGTGTAACAGCTGTCCACACGAAGACCAGAAGACTGGTCTCAGCACCAGTAGTGAAACAGCTGTCCAGTGAAGACCAGAAGACTGGTCTCAGCACCAGTAGTGTAACAGCTGTCCACTCGTAGACCAGAAGACTGGTCTCAGCACCAGTAGTGAAACAGCTGTCCACTCGTAGACCAGAAGACTGGTCTCAGCACTAGTAGTGAAACAGCTGTCCAGTGAAGACCAGAAGACTTGTCTCAGCACCAGTAGTGAAACAGCTGTCCACTCGTAGACCAGAAGACTGGTCTCAGCACCAGTAGTGAAACAGCTGTCCAGTGAAGACCAGAAGACTGGTCTCAACACCAGTAGTTTAACAGCTGTCCACACGAAGACCAGAAGACTGTTCTCAGCACCAGTAGTGAAACAGCTGTCCACTCGTAGACCAGAAGACTGGTCTCAGCACCAGTAGTGAAACAGCTGTCCAGTGAAGACCAGAAGACTGGTCTCAACACCAGTAGTGTAACAGCTGTGATCGTACTTCATAACTACCTTGCGTTGTTAAAAAAAAAATAAAGGACTGTCCAGCCAGCGATCCCAGTTAACTGGTGCTTATTCTGACTGACTGACGATAGACACAAGAAAGCACAGATGAGGAGGACAACAGTATGCTGTTGGCTGTTGATTTGTGATTTGTCTGTTAGCATGGGAAGAACTGTAAATTAGCCGGGAGCTAATTTGACGACTACCACAAATAGAGCATGCTAGCAAACTCGCTCTTACAGCAATAACATACAAACATCCCAGGATGCCCCTCAATATCTAACAGGTACCGTACTCATTAGGACATATTCATAGTGAACTCGTACACGTTGTAAATAGGAAAATAAAATACAGTATTTTCAGAACGTGACCTACCGCGATGAGAGGAGGGGAGGAGTGGGAGTGTGTGCAGTGTTAAATGGGTGTGAGGGAGTTCCAAATGATCACTGGAGTTCCAAATTATATCTCAATTTCCCTCAGTCTTCTCTTCTTCATCTCCTTTTTTCTCTATTCTTCTCTCCTCTGCTCCCCCCCACCGTTCCCTCCTGCGTGGTGTTGCTTTGGGTAATTTACTGTCAGCAGGAGATCCCTCCAAGCTCTCTGGAGCACACACACTTGTTAAATATCCCTAACTGTTTCCGAGAGAGACACAAACATCTCAGCTCAGCCTATAAATATCACCCCAAAACATTTAAGAAAGTTTGACAGGCAACTTTTCTCTTTAGCAGGTATGCGCTGCTACTGATGAGGTTATTATAGTGGGGGAGGTGGCTGAAAGGGAACGGAGCACGCTGCTTGAAGATTATGCACTGGAAAGTAAGTACTGGTGTCTACATTTTCAAGCTGATATTACGATATAGGATTAAAAAAAAAATCCTAAGTGCATTTTCCCTAATTTCCTTTTCATTTCCTCTGCGTCTGGCTGTCCCTGACAAGGTTAGGACTTCATTAAAATAGAACAAAGATCATGAAGCCCATGTAAATTATGTTACAATTGCTTTACTCAAATGACTCGGCATTAAAAGTAAACCAGCTTTCAGACAAAGGCAGAAACATATCGTCACAGAAGACATTAAAATCAGAGACTCTCATGCTCACGCTTGGCGTGTGAGTGAGTGCATACATACATGCATGTTTGTGTGTGACACAGAACAAGGTGTGTGAAATTGTTACCCAATGCCGTGCTCATGCTAGTGAGTGACAGGACAGTAGTTGTTTGAGTGGCAGGACAGTAAGTGTTTGAGTGACAGGACAGTACGTGTTTGAGTGACAGGACAGCAGGTGTTTGAGTGACAGGACAGTACGTGTTTGAGTGACAGGACAGTAGGTGTTTGAGTGACAGGACAGTAGGTGTTTGAGTGACTGGACAGTAGTTGTTTGAGTGACAGGACAGTAGTTGTTTGAGTGACAGGACAGTAGGTGTTTGAGTGACAGGACAGTAGTTGTTTGAGTGGCAGGACAGTAAGTGTTTGAGTGGCAGGACAGTAGTTGTTTGAGTGACAGGACAGTAGGTGTTTGAGTGGCAGGACAGTAGTTGTTTGAGTGACTGGACAGTAGGTGTTTGAGTGACTGAACAGTAGTTGTTTGAGTGACAGGACAGTAGTTGTTTGAGTGACAGGACAGTAGGTGTTTGAGTGACAGGACAGTAGGTGTTTGAGTGACAGGACAGTAGGTGTTTGAGTGACAGGACAGTAGTTGTTTGAGTGGCACGACAGTAGGTGTTTGAGTGACAAGACAGTAGGTGTTTGAGTGGCAGGACAGTAGGTGTTTGAGTGACAGGACAGTAGTTGTTTGAGTGACTGGACAGTAGGTGTTTGAGTGACTGAACAGTAGTTGTTTGAGTGACAGGACAGTAGTTGTTTGAGTGGCACGACAGTAGGTGTTTGAGTGACAAGACAGTAGGTGTTTGAGTGGCAGGACAGTAGGTGTTTGAGTGACAGGTAATTTGTGGGTGTGTTGAGGTAATTTGTGAAAGTGTGGGTGTGTTGAGGTAATTTGTGACAGTGTGGGTGTGTTGAGGTAATTTGTGACAGTGTGGGTGTGTTGAGGTAATTTGTGACAGTGTGGGTGTGTTGAGGTAATTTGTGACAGTGTGGGTGTGTTGAGGTAATTTGTGACAGTGTGGGTATGTTGAGGTAATTTGTGACAGTGTGGGTATGTTGAGGTAATTTGTGACAGTGTGGGTGTGTTGAGGTAATTTGTGACAGTGTGGGTGTGTTGAGGTAATTTGTGACAGTGTGGGTGTGTTGAGGTAATTTGTGACAGTGTGGGTGTGTTGAGGTAATTTGTGAAAGTGTGGGTGTGTTGAGGTAATTTGTGACAGTGTGGGTGTGTTGAGGTAATTTGTGAAAGTGTGGGTGTGTTGAGGTAATTTGTGACAGTGTGGGTGTGTTGAGGTAATTTGTGACAGTGTGGGTGTGTTGAGGTAATTTGTGACAGTGTGGGTGTGTTGAGGTAATTTGTGACAGTGTGGGTGTGTTGAGGTAATTTGTGAAAGTGTGGGTGTGTTGAGGTAATTTGTGACAGTGTGGGTGTGTTGAGGTAATTTGTGGGTGTGTTGAGGTAATTTGTGACAGTGTGGGTGTGTTGAGGTAATTTGTGACAGTGTGGGTGTGTTGAGGTAATTTGTGACAGTGTGGGTGTGTTGAGGTAATTTGTGAAAGTGTGGGTGTGTTGAGGTAATTTGTGACAGTGTGGGTGTGTTGAGGTAATTTGTGAAAGTGTGGGTGTGTTGAGGTAATTTGTGACAGTGTGGGTGTGTTGAGGTAATTTGTGACAGTGTGGGTGTGTTGAGGTCATTTGTTAATGTGCAAGTTAGTGTGTTTGTTAGTGTGTTTTTTGTGTGCTTGTTGGAGTATTTGTTAGTGTGCTTATTAGAGTATTTGTTAGTGTGCTTGTTAGTGTGCTTGTTAGTGTGCTCAGTTAGTGTGCTTGTTAGAGTATTTGTTAGTGTGCTCAGTTTGTGTGCTTGTTAGTGTGCTCGTTTAGTGTGCTTGTTATTGTGTTAATTTAGTGTGCTTGTTAGTGTGCTCAGTTTGTGTGCCTGTTAGTGTGCTCAGCTAGTGTGCTTGTTAGTGTGCTCAGTTTGTGTGCTTGTTAGTGTGCTCAGTTAGCGTGCTTGTTAGTGTGCTCAGTTAGTGTGTTTCTTTGTGTGTTTGTTGTTGTGCTCAGTTAGTGTGCTTGTTAGAGTGCTCAGTTAGTACACTGACTTTGATTTTCATAAGTATTTTCTGTTGTCCTGACAATTCCCTAAGCCTCATTTCACCCATATCGCTCTCTCATTCTCTCTCTTTCTCTCTCTATATATCCTCATTCCTCTCTATATCTCCTCATTCCTCTCTATATCTCCTCATTCTTTTCTCTCTCTCTCTCTCTCTCTCTCTCTCTCTCTCTCTCTCTCTCTCTCTCTCTCTCTCTCTCTCTCTCTCTCTCTCTCTCTCTCTCTCTCTCTCTCTCTCTCTCTGGGGTAATGACTATGTGAATCAGGATGTTTCTTAAGCCACATTAAACATGATTTTCTAATCAGTTTTTGAAGCAGAGGTCATTTGATTGGTCAAGAAGGCGGAGTGATGTAACATAATAACCATTTATGGCTGAGTGGGACAAATGGATGTAGCTAAGTTCACACATGGTGTCAATTTAAATGGAAATTATATATGTCTCATTTATTTCCGCAATTTCAGGACATTGACAAAAATGGAAAATACAGTGTGAGGGAGAGGGTGAGAGGGTACTGTAAAATATGTCAGGAAGGAATAGGATGTGTGGGACAAATCTCGATTTAGCAGGTTTTAGCATCTTTCAAATTTCGGAAGGGGAGGGGACATTCGGCCCGCAACTTGAAAAGAGAGAGGGTGGAGTTCCTCATTCCAGTTCCGTTTCTCGTTCTAGCATCTCCTCATCTATATTCTCTTAACACGTATTGACCCAGAACTTAATTGAGCGGCCGACCAATTACGCAAGACCGTAGTTGTGGGTTAACCAAGATGAGGTTTTTTGTGACATCAGGGAGAAGGGCAGAGCTAGAGGGATTCAGGTGTGCTCTATTCTGGAGAAAAGAACCATGTTTGTTTATTTATTTGTGCACATAATATGCTTGAGGCCAATTGCAGGCACCTGTCTCTCTCTGTATGTATCTCTCTCTTTCAATCTCTCTTTCAATTCAATTTCAATGTAATGGTCTTTATCTGCATGGGAAACATTATGTTTACATTGGCAAAGCAAAGTCGGGCTTGTTAGTTTAGTGAGGAGTCCGTCATAAAGCATTCCCAGGGGCACAAAGAAAGAGAGTCTGAACGAAAGAGAGGAACGGGTAGAGAGAGGGAAAATAACATCTCCCCAAAATTCATCACCTGTGTCTCTTTGTTTTAGGATGTGTGTGTGTGTGTATGCTAGCGTGTGTGCGAGCGTGTATCCTCAGAGGGTGTATAAAGAACTACTCGTTGTGCTCTGATCATGTCTCTGTTTCTCTCCCAGCTGCTCCATCTCATTGACTCAGCACTGTTTAGACAGCGCCCACAGCACACTCTGACTCATACCATCTGATCCCAGACCAGCACTCATATCACAATCCATTGCACACAGCTGGGTCTTTTCACCAATTAAGTGCATTTTTAGGAGTGTATCTTGGTGAATAAAAACGTTTTATTTCACCAAATTGTAACAATCTGTCTTAAAGAGCACATGTTCAATGTAATAAAAAGGATGTTTTCCCCATCTAAAAAATAAATGACTATGGTAAATGCCAAAAAAAGAAACAGGGTTGACTGTAACAGGGTCGATTACTTAAATCCACCATAAATCCCCCTGTGACAAGGGGAATGGAAGTGTGTTGCGTGCAACAGGGATGGGCAATTGAATGCAAGCTTCACATAACAATGTCTAGCCTATCTGTTATGATCGACCCACTCAGTTCTCCACCACAAAACAGCAAAATCAACCAGCTCATCTGCTTTTACACTACACCTTACAGTTTAGAGAGACTTACAGGACGATGTCCCTCTGTGCATCCTCAATGTCCCTCTGTGCATCCTCTGATGCACAGAAGGACATGTCAACATTAGATGTATAGAGTTTTCCCTGTGGCCTATACTAAAGGCCACTTCAAGTGCACATCTATAGATTGTTGTACTTACTGGCCCAATGCTATTATCCTCTAGGCTAGGTGGTACACTGTGATTGGAGTATTATTATTATTTTTTATTTTTTATTTAACTAGGCAAGTCAGTTATGAACATCTTATTTACAATGATGGCCTACCCCGGCCAAACCCGGACGACGCTGGGCCAATTGTGCGGCACCCTATGGGACTCCCAATCATAGCCGGTTGTGATACAGCCTGGAATTGAACCAGGGTCTATAGTGACGCCCCTAGCACTGAGATGCTGTGCTTAAGACCGATTAGATGTTACATCTTTATTACATAGTTTCAATAAACAAGAGTTCAGTTCATGTAACGGGGTTGACCTTAAAATGAGGGACAGGTTGTTGTTGTTTTTTTTACCTTAAATGAATCACTAAACACATGAAATAAATAATCATCTTCAGAAATGACTTTGTCAAAGCGACAAAATAACTCTGGCCCAACTGGGCACAGACGTCAATTCAACGTCTATTCCACGTTGGTTTAATGATGGTTCATTGAAATTATGTGGAAACAATGTTGATTCCAAGAGAGTTTTTGAATGATGTTTTAAACTTTAAGTGGGTTAAAATCTTCCAAGAAGTCACAGAGAGACATGTCAAAATGCTGAATTTTGGCAAAAGAAGATGTTTATAATATTCCATGTGGTCTATATTAAAGGGCACACATCTAAGAAGCGGTAGATCTGTTCTATGTTCTCTATTTCTATATGCTTCCCATTCTTACGTTTCATTTTGGTGTCTTTTACTTTCGGTTTTGTACACCAGCTTCAAACAGCTTAAAGTATAATATTTTTGCTAATGGAACATATATTTCACAACAGTTTAGATGGTACAATGATTCTCTACACCATATTTGCTTGTTTTGGCACAAACTGAAATTTGGAGAACTATTTGAATTTTATCATCCAAGAAATGGCTTTTGTGCACAATTTTTACTAAAAATATCAAAGACACTAATTTAATGGAACTACCCATCTTCCTCAGCTCAGAGATTTGACCTAGGATCTGTGTCCTCAATGGGGCCACTGGCTGTGTCAGAGGAGACATAATGAAGTAGAAACCCTACAACATACAGTACATATAGCAAGACCTGGAGAGAAGCAACCCTGAACATGTGACTATTTGCTTGAAGTGTAAAGAAGGAGTAAACCTCATTGGTCTGTTTCTGTAATGTGACGTGGTGGGGAAAGTTCACATGATCCACTCTTCCTCTCATCCCTCCTTCTCCTCCCTCCACTCTACCTCTCATCCCTCCTTCTCCTCCCTCCACTCTACCTCTCATCCCTCCTTCTCCTCCCTCCACTCCACCTCTCATCCCTCCTTCTCCTCCCTCCACTCTACCTCTCATCCCTCCTTCTCCTCCCTCCACTCTACCTCTCATCCCTCCTTCTCCTCCCTCCACTCCACCTCTCATCCCTCCTTCTCCTCCCTCCACTCCACCTCTCATCCCTCCTTCTCCTCCCTCCACTCTACCTCTCATCCCTCCTTCTCCTCCCTTCACTCTACCTCTCATCCCTCCTTCTCCTCCCTCCACTCCACCTCTCATCCCTCCTTCTCCTCCCTCCACTCTACCTCTCATCCCTCCTTCTCCTCCCTCCACTCCACCTCTCATCCCTCCTTCTCCTCCCTCCACTCTACCTCTCATCCCTCCTTCTCCTCCCTCCACTCCACCTCTCATCCCTCCTTCTCCTCCCTCCACTCTACCTCTCATCACTCCCTCTCCTCCCTCCACTCTTCCTCACAGCCCTCCTCCTCCCTCCACTCTACCTCTCATCACTCCCTCTCCTCCCTCCACTCTTCCTCACAGCCCTCCTCCACCCTCCACTCTACCTCTCATCCCTCCCTCTCCTCCCTCCACTCTTCCTCACAGCCCTCCTCCACCCTCCACTCCACCTCTCCTCCCTCCACTCTACCTCTCATCCCTCCCTCTCCTCCCTCCACTCTTCCTCACAGCCCTCCTCCACCCTCCACTCTACCTCTCATCCCTCCTTCTCCACCCTCCACTCTACATCTCAGCCCTCCTGCTCCTCCCTCCACTCTACATCTTTTCCCACCTGCTCCTCTCTCCACTCTACATCTCAGCCCTCCTGCTCCTCTCTCCACTCTACTTCTCAGCCCTCCTGCTCCTCTCTCCACTCTACTTCTCAGCCCTCCTGCTCCTCTCTCCACTCTACTTCTCAGCCCTCCTCCTGCTCCTTCAGTGCACAGCGGAACACTGTATGCCGGAAACAATTGGTTTGATATTTTTTATTAAAACATAACAGCTATTAATTAAATACGAATACCAAACTTGTCTTTGCCATGGATTCCCTGACGCGATTAGCTTTTCGGAGGAAGTCCACTATGTGCAGCTCACCCTGTACTAACATAAATAACATGAGCGTTTCTACTTCTGCTAAGCTCCCCAGTAAAGCGATGGAAACAAGTAAGCATCCAAAAAGAAATGTGCTCAAAATAGCCCACCATAACATGTGTAGACACTCTTAAGGATACGCCCCCTTTTTTCAAATTTTACCTAAAATGACATACCCTAATCTAACTACCTGTTGGTCAGTCGTCGAAGCAAAGATATGCATATTCTTGGTACCATTTGAAAGGAAACACTTTGAAGTGTATGGAAATGTGAAAGGAATGTAGGAGAATATAACACAATAGACCTGGTAAAAGATAATACAAAGAAAAAAACAACCATTATTTTGTATTTTTTTGTACCATCTTCTTTGAAATGCAAGAGAAAGGCCATCATGTATTATTCCAGCCCAGCTGCCCTTCAGATTTTGGCCACTAGATGGCAGCAGTGTATGTGCAAAGCTTTAGACTGATCCAATGAACCATTGCATTTCTGTTCAAAATGTTGTATCAAGACTGCCCAAATGTGCCTAATTTGTTTATTAATAACTTTTCATGTTCAAAATTGTGCACTGTCCTCAAACAATAACATGGTATTCTTTCACTGTAATAGCTGTTGTTAATTGGACGGCGCAGTTAGATTAACAAGAATTTAAGCTTACGGACAATATCAGATATGTCTATGTCCTGGGAAATGTTCTTGTTACTTAGAACCTCATGCTAATCGCATTAGCCTACATTAGCTCATCCGTCCCGTGGAAGGGACACCGATCCCGAAGAAGTTTTAAGAAACAAGGTTCATGAAATCAATATTTTGCTATTAACAGATGCCTTTCATATATCTCTGAAACCCACTTAGATAATACCTTTGATGAATCAGTGGTAGCAATACAAGGTGTCAACATTTACAGGAAAGATAGAAATGCCAATGGTGGAGGTGTTGCTTTCTATATTCAGAACCATATTCCTGTAAAGATTAGAGAGGATATCATGTAGAATACTGTAATTTGGTAATACATCTACAGGTTCATCTGCCTCACCTAAAGCCCATTCTAGTGGGAAGCTACTATAGACCACCAAGTGCTAACAGTCAGTATCTGGATAACGTGAAATGCTTGATAATGTGTGTGATATCAACAGAGTGGCATATTTTCTAGGTGATTTAAATATTGACTGGCTTTCATCAAGCTGCCCACTTGTAACCAGTGCCTGCAACCTGGTTCAGATTATCTGTCAACCTACCAGGGTAGTTACAAACAGCACAGGAATGAAATCATCAACATGTATTGATCACATCTTTACTAATGCTACATTAGTAAAGCAGTATCCAGAGCCATCGGATGTAGTTATCGCAATATAGTAGCCATATCTAGGAAAATCAAAGTGTATAAGAGGTCATACAATATGTTTAATATTGATTCCTATGTTGTTGATGTAAAGAATATTTGATGGTCCGTGATGTGCAATGAGGAGCAAACAGACACAGCACTAATAAGTTCTAATAAGCATGTACCCATTAAGAAAATGACTGTAAACACTCCCATGGATTGATGAGGAATTGAAAAATGGTATGGTTGAGAGGGATGAGGCAAAAGGAATGGCAAATAAGTCTGACTGCACAATCGATTGGCAAACATACTGCAAATTGAGAAATCATGTGACTAAACTGAGTAAAAAGAAGAAGAATCTATGTTATTAAACAAAGATAAATTACATAAAGAAAGATAGTAAAAAAAGCTTTGGAGCACCTTAATGACATTTTGGGAAAAAAGTGACACGTCTTCTCCCGTTCCACGCCTCAGCCGGCTCGTCAGGCTCGCCCAGGTAGGTTGCCAGGTGGCGCCCCTAGAGGGGGGTTCTGTCACGTGTGCTCCCGCTCCCCCTCTCTGGCACTCGAGGTCACCAGGCTGCTCATCGTTATGCACACCTGTCACTGTCGTTACGCACACTTGTCACTATCGTTACGCACACCTGTCACTATAATTACGCACACCTGTCACTATCGTTACGCACACCTGTCACTATCGTTATGCACACCAGCACTTCATCGGACTCACCTGGACTCCACCACATCATTGATTGCTTACCATATATTTGTCACTTGTCTGCATTGATGGTGCTTTGTTTCTCTTGTCCAGACGCTGTTCTTGTTTAGTGTCATGTCTATTATTAAATCCTCACCTTGAATTTACTTCCCGTTTCCCAGCATGTGTGGTTACGTTGCAAAAGGCAAACTCAGCTCCATTATTAACTGAATCAGATGGCTTATTCATCACAAAAGCAACTGATATTGTCAACTACTTTAATAATTTTTTTTAATTGGCAAGATTAGCAAAATTTGGCATGATATGCCAGTAACAAATGCTGACACTTTACATCCAAGTGTATCTGACCAAAAGACAAGCACTGACCAAAAAAGCCTTTTTGAAATCTGACAACGCTGTGATATTGCCAAGAAGCAGAGCTTTTGATGACTATGCAACACACTCTCCAAAACCGTCAACTATGTAGCCACTCCCTAAGAAGTTAACTTCTTTGGGAGCAGCGCACGAAGTGACGGTTTTGGAGACCCCTGGCGTGCCCAAAGTAAAATGCCTCCCATTCAGGCCCAGAAAATAGGATATGCACATATTTAGTACCATTGGATAGGAAACACTCTGAATGTTCCAAAAGTGTTAACATTTTGTCTGTGAGTATAACAAAACGGATATGGCAGGCGAAACCCCGAGGAATTTCTGTCCTGGAAAAAGTGGTTTTGACAGATTGCCTCATTTAGAGCCCCTCCCTTATGAAAATTCCCTTATATGGGCATATGAATGCAGTACCTATCGCTTCCTCTGGATATCAACAGTCTCGAGAAAGTGTTCTGATTCATTTTAGATGCTTTTAGAGCAGAGAAGAAGAGGAATAAGGAAGAATCCACTCAGTTGTCAATACAAGCAAATGCGCGTTCACGGCTTGCACGCTCTTTGTTTTTTTTTCCTTTCTTATCGCCCAGTTTATATTCCGGTTGAAATATTATACTATTTATACATAAAAGTGTTCCTAAGGATACATTTACAATTATGTTTGATTGTTCTTGGACAAGCTTATAGGTATAAGTTGAACGAGTTCTCCTTACATTTCAATGGACGATTGGAGGCTGTATTTTCTTATCATAACGCGACAACCAAACGGAGATTTATGGATATAATACATTACTTTTTCTAACAAAAGAACCATGGATTGTCTTCGTTGGACACTTGGGAAGCCTTCAGCAGAAGTTCTTCAAAAGGTAATTGATGTGTTTTCGCTGTGAAATGTGTTTTCTGTGAACCGTGATTGCTTATGAATTTGTGGTAATGGGAAAAATATGTTAGATGCTACCCTCAAACAATCAAATGTGGTGCTTTCTCCGTGAAGCCTTTTTGAAATCTGACAACGTTGTGATATTGCCAAGAAGCAGAGCTTTTGATGACTATGAAAAACTTGAATATTGATGCATGTTTAATAATTCAACTTTTGGATTTTGAATTTGGCGCCTTGCATTTCACCGGGTAGTGTCGGGAGTGGGGCGCTAGTGCACCTTGCTGCTCCTTAAGAAGTTAACTCCAAAGGAAATTGGAGTTTCCTTCATTAACTTCTTAGGGAGCGGCAGCAGAGGTGATGGTTTTGGAGAGTCTGACGTGCCCAAAGTAAGAAGTTAAGGAGCAGCAAGGTGCGCTGGGGCGCTAGCGCCCCACTCCCGACACTACCAGGTGAAATGCAAGGTGCCAAATTCAAAATCCAAAAGTTGAATTATTAAGCATGCATCAATATACTGTTCAAATAAACCTACCATACAAATTATAGACTGATCATTTCTCGTCAGTGGGCAAACGTACAAAATCAGCAGGGAATCAAATACTTTTTTCCCTCACTGTATAATGAACAGAGAGTAGCAGCATCGTACAAAGAGGGGTTGGCGGGTGGTGGGACACAATGTAGATAGCCCGGTTAGCCAATGTGTGGGAACACTGGTTGGTCGGGCCAATTGAGGTAGTATGTACATGAATGTATAGTTAAAGTGACTATGCATATATGATAAACAGAACGTATCATCAGCGTAAAGAGGGGTTGGGAGGGGGCACACAATGCAAAAAGTCCGGATAACCATTTAGTTACCTGTTCAGGAGTCTTATGGCTTGGGGGTAAAAACTGTTGAGAAGCCTTTTTGTCCTAGACTTGGCACTCCGGTACCCCTTGCCATGCAATAGTAGAGAGAACAGTCTATGACTGGGGTGGCTGGGGTCTTTGAACATTTTTAGGGCCTTCCTCTGACACTGCCTGGTGTAGAGGTCCTGGATGGCAGGCAATGTTGCAGCTGTAGAACCTTTTGAGGATCTCAGGACCCATGCCAAATCTTTTTAGTTTCCTGAGGGGGAATAGACTTTGTTGTGCCCTCTTCACGACTGTCTTGGTGTGTTTGGACCATTCTAGTTTGTTGTTGATGTGGACACCAAGGAACTTGAAGCTCTCAACCTGCTCCACTACAGCCCCGTCGATGAGAATGGGGGCGTGCTTGGTGCTCCTTTTCCTGTAGTCCACAATCATCTCCTTAGTCTTGGATACGTTGAGGGATAGGTTGTTATTCTGGCACCACCCGGCCAGTTCTCTGACCTCCTCCCTATAGGCTGTCTCGTCGTTGTCGGTGATCAGGCCTACCACTGTTGTGTCGTCTGCAAACTTAATGATGGTGTTGGAGCCATGCCTGGCCATACAGTCGTGGGTGAACAGGGAGTACAGGAGGGGACTGAGCACGCACCCCTGCGGAGCTCCAGTGTTGAGGATCAGTGTATCAGATATGTTGCTACCTACCCTCACCACCATGGGGGCGGCCCGTCAGGAAGTCCAGGACCCAGTTGCAGAGGGAGGATCTCTCCTGGAATTGGAGGAGAGATTGATTTCATCACTACTTGTATTTATGAGAGGTGTTGACATGTTGAATGCACTGAGATGTCTGTTTGAACTACTGGCGCACAGCTCGGACACCCATGCATACCCAACAAGACATGCCACCAGAGGTCTCTTCACAGTCCCCAAGTCCAGAACAGACTATGGGAGGCGCACAGTAATACATAGAGCCATGACTACATGGAACTCTATTCCACATCAAGTAACTGATGCAAACAGTAACATTAGATTTAAAAATCAGATAAAAATACACCTTATGGAACAGCAGGAACTGTGAAGCAACACAAACATAGGCAAATACACATGCATACAAACACAATAAAATATGCTCTATACACACACGTACACATGGATTTTGTACTGTAGATATGTGTTAGTGGTGGAGTAGGGGCCTGAGGGCACACAGTGTGTTGTGAAATTTGTGAATGTATTGTAATGTTTTTACCAATTTTATAAACTCCCTTCATTTTGCTGGACCCCAGGAATAGTAGCTGCTGCCTTGGCAGCAATACAATACATTCTTCCTCTCAGCCCTCCTCCTCCTCCCCCTCCTCCCCCTCCTCTCTTCCTCTCAGCCCTCCTCCCTCTTCTCATCTCAGCCCTCCTCCTCCCCTGCCCCTCCTCTCTGCTTCTCAGCCCTCCTCCCTCCTGTCCTCCTCCTCCTCCTCTTCCTTCTCCTCCAGGGGAACTGGAGCACTTGTCCATCACTCCATGATGCATCATTAGCTCAGCAAGTTTCTCTTCTCTCTGTTTCTGTCTCTCAGTCTCTCTCTCTGTTTCTTTCTCTCTATCTCTCTCTCTCTCTGTTTCTCTCCCTCCATCTATCTCTTTGTCTCTCTCTCTGACTGAAGTGGGGAGGCAAGTTATTTGCTGTGTCGCCATTTGGGGAGTGAGTCTGTCTGAAGCACACTGTTTGATAAGAAGACAGTACTGAGAATATTTCCCCCAAATCATTGCCTCTACTGTACCCCTGTTGCCTTGGCAACTGTTTCTAAGGATGGGGTACCCCCTCCCCCTAATGTTCCCCCTTCGCCTCCCCTCTCCCTTTCGTTTCCCATTATTTAATTAGTTATTTCTGATAAATAAGTGTTTGTGGGAAGGTTTGTGGGAAGGTCGTTCCCTTTTGTAGTGTTTCTCGTTGGATTGGTGACGGCTGCATTCATTTGAGCAGGGAAGATTTCCCTTATTGACACCGTTTTCGGTCAGAACAAATTAAATCAACCATCAGCAGTTTGACATGGAAAGAAGCATCCACACACTTACACACACACACACACACACACACACACACACACACACACACACACACACACACACACACACACACACACACACACACAAATACACACACACACTCAACCACACACACACACACACACACACACACACACACACACACACACACACACACACACACACACACACACACACACACACACACACACAACCACACACACTCAACCACACACACACACACACACAAACAATTCATGTTTATCAAATGCTCAAGCAGACAATTTTACACTTACACATTAAAACACGCGCGCACACACACACACACACACACACACACACAAACACACTTAATCTAGATCCCAACCTCCCTCCCTCTTTATCACACATCCAGAGAAACTTCTACTTTGGGTGATGGGTGATGTAGTGTCTCCTAGTTTCCATGGCAACTTCCACAGAGTGAAGCTGGAATCAGGGCAACATTCATTCCAAAAGAGAACAGTGCCCCCCCACGACCAAACCCTGCTGATTCACACACACACACACACACACACACACACACACACACACACACACACACACACACACACACACACACACACACACACACACACACACACACATACACACACACACTCAACCACACACACACACAACCACACACACACACACACAACCAGAGTGTGGGCATAGAAGGCAGTCTCAACAGTTCGCCTGAAGGCCATTTGTCAACAACACCTAGGTACAGGTGACAGGTCTGGGCTTCGTTTCCCTAATGCGATGTAACTTAAGCATTACGACAATCGTACCAAATGCATCGCTATTTACGAGCCAACTTTTTAAGAATGTTTCCCAAAACGAAGAGAGAAGGTAAGTGCATCTTTGGACCATGTGTCGATATTGATAGGATGTAAAGAAAAACTGCGCTGCTCTCTGATCAGCTTTCTCCATTCCAATACATTTTCCTGGAGTGCCGCAGGTACTGCAGGATTTTGTCCTAACTAGTTACCACACTGACATACTTAGCTAATTGATCCATTTAAGGATTGCCTAAATTCAGCATACTTGATCTTCCAGGTAGTCACGTCCTGGCCAATAGAGAGCCCCCGGGGTTCTCTATGGGGTTTTAGGTCAGGACGTGACTAAGGGTGGTTTTCTAGTTGTTTTGTTACTATGTTGGTTTTGTGTATGGTTCCCAATTAGAGGCAGCTGTTATTCGTTAGATCTAATTGGGGATCATACTTAGTGTGTTCCTTTCCCACCTGTGTTTGTGGGACTATTGTTTTGTGCTAGTGCCTGTGAGCGCTAAGTTATTGTCCGGTCAGTTATTTCTTTGTTGTTTTTGTATGTTTCACATTTAATAAATATGTGGAACTCCATGCACTCTGCGCCTTGGTCCATTTATGAGAAAGACGATCGTGACACAGGTCAGTTAAATCAAAAACATAAAGTGCCTGCGGCACTCCAGGACAAGCGTCCTAGTCCTGGAAGGCCGCCATAATATCTCTCTAGGACAAGGGGAGATATTACAGCGGCTCACCAGGACCAGGGTTTTCTCCCCTTGTCCTAGAGAGATGTTACAGCGACCCTCCAGGACCAGGGTTTTCTCCCCTTGTCCTAGAGAGATGTTACAGCGACCCTCCAGGACCAGGGTTTTCTCCCCTTGTCCTAGAGAGATATTACAGCGACCCTCCAGGACCAGGGTTGCCTACCCTAGTCCTAGAGAGATATTACAGCGACCCTCCAGGACCAGGGTTGCCTCCCCTTGTCCTAGAGAGATATTACAGCGACCCTCCAGGACCAGGGTTGCCTACCCTAGTCCTAGAGAGATATTACAGCGGACCTCCAGGACCAGGGTTGCCTCCCCTTGTCCTAGAGAGATATTACAGCGACCCTCCAGGACCAGGGTTGCCTACCCTAGTCCTAGAGAGATATTACAGCGGACCTCCAGGACCAGGGTTGCCTCCCCTTGTCCTAGAGAGATATTACAGCGACCCTCCAGGACCAGGGTTGCCTCCCCTTGTCATATAGAGATATTACAGCTACCCTCCAGGACCAGGATTGCCTCCCCTAGTCCTAGAGAGATGTTACAGCGACCCTCCAGGACCAGGGTTGCCTCCCCTTGTCATATAGAGATATTACAGCGACCCTCCAGGACCAGGGTTGCCTCCCCTAGTCCTAGAGAGATGTTACAGCGACCCTCCAGGACCAGGGTTGCCTCCCCTAGTCCTAGAGAGATATTACAGCGGCCTCCAGGACCAGGGTTGCCTCCCCTAGTCATATAGAGATATTACAGCGACCCTCCAGGACCAGGATTGCCTCCCCTTGTCCTATAGAGATATTACAACCTATAGCTGCAAATAGGCTGTTGAGGTGGCCCAATACACTTACCAATAATAATGCAGTAATTCACAGATTGGGCACATCATTGCGCACATTTTTAAACATATTGAGGCAAAAATTACAGAAAGTATCCTCGTCGCGAAACATAACTAAATTGATTGAACATGAAATTGATTTCAACATGATTGAAATAGCCTACACATATGTCCCAGTAGCCTTTGTATCGTTTAAAGCAGTTCTTGGTATTCATTTCAGTCATCTTGGAATTCATTTCAATCATCATTTTATCCTTCACTTGTTTGAAACAATTGTACATTCTTTGGCTACTTTGAATTTGTTGTTATCTTTGTTCTGAAGTTATCAGCAGTCACAGACAGATTCCCAAAACATTTTGATTCTCTGTTTATTATGTGAATAAAGTGAAATGGAAGGTCAAAAAATGATCTCATGATGCACTTTGACATACCAGTGGCATGTATCACTACTAGATGTGCAAAGGTCTTTATGAGCCACATTAATATTTAAGGTTCTGGGAAACACTTTGGCTGCAGAATATACATTGTAAGAAGGTTTATCGATGGTCATAACACTACAAAGGTTCTGGGAAATGAGGCCATGATCCCTCTGGGTGCAGGTGACAGGTCTGTACACCAGTACTACTGCTGCTGCTGCTCCCTCTGGGTTCAGGTGACAGGTCTGTACTCTGGTACTACTGCTGCTGCTGCTGTCTCTGGGTCCAGGTGACAGGTCTGTACTCTGGTACTACTGCTGCTGCTCCCTCTGGTTCCAGGTGACAGGTCTATACTCTAGTACTACTACTGCTCCTCCCTCTGGGTCCAGGTGACAGGTCTGTACTCTGGTACTACTGCTGCTGCTGTCTCTGGGTCCAGGTGACTGGTCTGTACTCTGGTACTACTGCTGCTGTCTCTGGGTCCAGATGACAGGTCTGTACTCTGGTACTACTGCTGCTGCTGTCTCTGGGTCCAGGTGACAGGTCTGTACTCTAGTACTACTGCTGCTGCTGTCTCTGGGTCCAGGTGACAGGTCTGTACTCTGGTACTACTGCTGCTGCTCCCTCTGGGTCCAGGTGACAGGTCTGTACTCTGGTACTACTACTGCTTTCTCTGGGTCCAGGTGACAGGTCTGTACTCTAGTACTACTGCTGCTGCTCCCTCTGGGTCCAGGTGACAGGTCTGTACTCTGGTACTACTGCTGCTGCTGTCTCTGGGTCCAGGTGACAGGTCTGTACTCTTGTACTACTGCTGCTGCTGTCTCTGGGTCCAGGTGACAGGTCTGTACTCTAGTACTGCTGCTGCTGTCTCTGGGTCCAGGTGACAGGTCTGTACTCTAGTACTACTGCTGCTGTCTCTGGGTCCAGGTGACAGGTCTGTACTCTGGTACTACTGCTGCTGCTGTCTCTGGGTCCAGGTGACAGGTCTGTACTCTAGTACTACTGCTGCTGTCTCTGGGTCCAGGTGACAGGTCTGTACTCTAGTACTACTTCTACTGCTGTCTCTGGGTCCAGGTGACAGGTCTGTACTCTAGTACTACTGCTGCTGTCTCTGGGTCCAGGTGACAGGTCTGTACTCTGGTACTACTGCTGCTGCTGTCTCTGGGTTATGGTGCCCTTGCACAACTCCCATAAGTTGCTTTCAATCTGCGTTATGGGTGTGTAGGTATCTATTAGTGTGGGGATTTGGTGTGTACTCAAAAACACAACCAAACAACAAACACACACAAATGCAACACACGTGCGTGCACACCATGAAACACACACACACACACACACAGAAACACACAGACACACGCACGCATTCACGCATGCACACACACACACACACTCACACACTGGTGTGCGCTGTAGCTAATTGAAGTGGACATGAGAAAAGAAAAAGCTGTCGGCGTTAATTGAGACAAATGAAGCTGGTCGTGATCAAGGGATAAGCAGTCAGCCTCAATGTGACTGTTTCACTGAGAGTTGAAGGACAGTCAGCCTCAATGTGACTGTTTCACTGAGAGTTGAAGGACAGTCAGCCTCAATGTGACTGTTTCACTGAGAGTTGAAGGACAGTCAGCCTCAATGTGACTGTTTCACTGAGAGTTGATGGACAGTCAGCCTCAATGTGATTGTTTCACTGAGAGTTGAAGGACAGTCAGCCTCAATGTGACTGTTTCACTGAGAGTTGATGGACAGTCAGCCTCAATGTGATTGTTTCACTGAGAGAAGGACAGTCAGCCTCAATGTGACTGTTTCACTGAGAGCAGGACAGTCAGCCTCAATGTGACTGTTTCACTGAGAGCAGGACAGTCCGCCTCAATGTGACTGTTTCACTGAGAGGAGAAGAACAGACTCATGCTTAACATAATGCCTGACCAAACCTTCCTAAAACACATACAGGTGCAGTAGCATATACATAACAGATCGCTGTTTAGTAAAAGACTAGCATTGCAAACGCCTTCCAAAAAGCACCAACCATACAGATAGTTTCAACTCTTGACATGTTTTGACGCTATAGCCCCATCTTGCTCCTCTCTTCCGAATGATCAGAATTACACTCTAGTTTAGACCGTTCACTGAGCGACCACTCGTCGGTCTTCAGCAATAGTGAGCGCTACTCACCTCATCCACCCCTAAGCTGTGTAGTCTTTGTTAAGAGGGTGGATATAATTGGGTCACTCTCTGACACAGTAGCTAATGTGTTTGACCCGGTTGATCAATATCTGTAATATGTTGAGGTTTTAGGCTGGGTTTCTGTATGAGCACTTTGTTACATCTGCTGATTATAAATACATTTGATTAATTGATTGATATGTTAACTGATGTCAAGATGAGACTAAATTAGGTCTGAACGCTCTCCGAATGGCTTATCTATAACTACGCAACAGACACAGAGAAATAAAAAGAGAGGGAGAGAGAAAGAGAGAGGGAGAGAGGGATGAAGAAGAGGAGAGGAAAGAACACAATGCTTGTGTGCGGTAACGCCTGTGTGCGGTAACACTTGTGTGCGGTAACGCCTGTGTATAGTAACGCCTGTGTATAGTAACGCCTGTGTATAGTAACGCCTGTGTATAGTAGCATACTGTGTGCGATAGCATACCAATGTGTCGGTAACACTTGTGTCGATGCAGCCTGTGTATAGTAACGCCTGTGTATAGTAACGCCTGTGTATAGTAACGCCTGTGTGCGGTAACGCCTGTGTGCGGTAACGCCTGTGTATAGTAACGCCTGTGTGCAGTAACGCCTGTGTATAGTAACGCCTGTGTGCGTAACGCCTTTGTGCGGTAACGCCTGTGTATAGTAACGCCTGTGTATAGTAACGCCTGTGTGCGGTAACGCCTGTGTATAGTAACGCCTGTGTGCAGTAACGCCTGTGTGCGGTAACGCCTGTGTATAGTAACGCCTGTGTGCGGTAACGCCTGTGTATAGTAACGCCTGTGTGCGGTAACGCCTGTGTGCGGTAACGCCTGTGTGCGGTAACGCCTGTGTATAGTAACGCCTGTGTGCGGTAACGCCTGTGTGCGGTAACGCCTGTGTATAGTAACGCCTGTGTGCGGTAACGCCTGTGTGCGGTAACGCCTGTGTGCGGTAATGCCTGTGTGCTGTAACGCCTGTAACGCCTGTGTGCGGTAACGCCTGTGTGCGGTAACGCCTGTGTATAGTGACGCCTGTGTGCGGTGACGCCTGTGTGCGGTAACGCCTGTGTGCGGTAACGCCTGTGTGTAGTAATGTGAGAAGTAAATGACGAGTGGAGGGGTGACTCAGCCCTGGGAAGAGGAGAAGACAGCATTAGAATTCACCTCATCCATGAAACGAGGGAAGAAAAAAGGGAGCGAGTCACTGAACAGGCCACACTAAACGAGTGTGAGGTGTAATCATATCCACCGTGGTTAAACACAGAGGGAGGGACGGATGGGAGGGAATATAAGCTAAATGGAATTGCAGATAAAATGTCTCTATCTTTCTCCCTACTCTCTTTCCCCCTTGTTCTCTATTGCACTCTTCTTCCTCCTTCCCTCCCTCCCTCCCCCTCTCTCTTTGTCGTAAATGATTGTGGCAACATCCTCCGCTACATTAGATAGGGAATGGTTCAGGTCTGTTTTCTCATGTTGAATGGTATTACTATTCATAGACAGCTTTAAATAAAACGCAGCAGATTAGATAGTCATCCAAAGGAGGGGGGAAGGGAAAGCAGGGAGGAGGAACGACAGGGAGAGAGATGGCTAGGGATGGATTTCCCAAATAATGAGAGCTACAACAATGCTTGAAGACTGTGTGTGTGTGTTGGGGGGTATGTAGGTGAGTGCGTCAGTGAGTTGGTGTGTTTGTGAGTTGGTGTGTTTGTGAGTTGGTGTGTTTGTGAGTTGGTTTGAGTGAAGGGCCAGGGAAGGATGTTTGATGCTTTTGTTTGTATTTGTGCATGTGTGTGTGCTTGCTTGTGTGAATGTGTTCCGTGTGTATGTGTGGGATATTACTACCAGTGTGTGTGTGTGTGTGTGTGTGTGTGTGTGTGTGTGTGTGTGTGTGTGTGTGTGTGTGTGTGTGTGTGTGTGTGTGTGTTGTGTGTGCTCTCTATGTGTGTTATATGCTGGAGGTAGAGCTCAAGTGTTTATTAGCTAGCTCATGCACCCACTCACTTTTAAAAATATCTGCCACTCGCTCACACTGTTAGCAGCAATGAGAAAATAAGGAGCTCCTCCAATGTGCAGCAAACAGCTCAATAAAACAATATGGATCTGCGTCAGGGCTGGGGTGGCAGAGGGGACCAACTCCCTAACAACGCTAAATTACAGTTAGTACACACATATTACAGTACATCTAGGAGGCACATATGCACTTTATTCAATTGGAGAATACAACATGTGGTGAGACCTTCTCATTACTATGGTCGGTCTACACTGAGACCTCCTCAACACATCTCTACTATGGTCTGTCTACACTGACCTCTTCACCACATCTCTACTATGGTCTGTCTACACTGAGACCTCCTCACCACATCTCTACTATGGTCTGTCTACACTGAGACCTCCTCAACACATCTCTACTATGGTCTGTCTGCACTGACCTCCTCACCACATCTCTACTATGGTCTGTCTACACTGACACCTCCTCAACACATCTCTACTATGGTCTGTCTACACTGAGACCTCCTCACCACATCTCTACTATGGTCTGTCTACACTGAGACCTCCTCACCACATCTCTACTATGGTCTGTCTACACTGACACCTCCTCCACACATCTCTACTATGGTCTGTCTGCACTGACCTCCTCACCACATCTCTACTATGGTCTGTCTACACTGACACCTCCTCAACACATCTCTACTATGGTCTGTCTACACTGAGACCTCCTCACCACATCTCTACTATGGTCTGTCTACACTGAGACCTCCTCACCACATCTCTACTATGGTCTGTCTACACTGACACCTCCTCAACACATCTCTACTATGGTCTGTCTACACTGAGACCTCCTCACCACATCTCTACTATGGTCTGTCTACACTGACACCTCCTCAACACATCTCTACTATGGTCTGTCTACACTGAGACCTCCTCACCACATCTCTACTATGGTCTGTCTACACTGAGACCTCCTCACCACATCGCTACTATGGTCTGTCTACACTGAGACCTCCTGACCACATCTCTACTATGGTCTGTCTACACTGAGACCTCCTCACCACATCTCTACTATGGTCTGTCTACACTGACACCTCCTCAACACATCTCTACTATGGTCTGTCTGCACTGGGACCTCCTCATCACATCTCTACTATGATCTGTCTACACTGAGACCTCCTCACCACATCTCTACTATGGTCTGTCTACACTGAGACCTCCTCATCACATCTCTACTATGGTCTGTCTACACTGACACCTCCTCACCACATCTCTCTCACAAACAATACTGATTTAGTTAGAGTCCATCCTCACCTCCTCAATAACTGTTTGGTTGGAGAATGTGTCTGCCTGGTTAAAAGGTGAACTGTAACAGATTGTCCGGTCTGCTGAGAGGGTCATCGGCTGCCACCTGCCCTCTATCGAGGTCCTGCATGACTCCAGGGCAAAGGACGCTTGCAGGAAAGATAATTGCTGACCCCTTCGACCCCTGCCACCCCCTCTTCCAAGATTCCCCTCTGGAAAACGGTTCAGGTCAGTCACGACCAAAACTTCCCGCCACCTGAACAGCTCAATCCCCCGCGTCGTGGCCCTCACCAACCGGCCACCTGGTCCACGATGATCTCTTCATTCATATGCACTCTTATTCTTCCACGGACTTGCCCCCTGCAATTTCATAGGCCTGCACATTGCGCCCTGCACATCCTGCACATCCTGCACCTGCCTTATGCGCTCTGCCACGGACTGACCCTTACATACACACTGGTATATATATTTCCCCTATTGCAGATCATCCTGTAATTGCAGTAATTAATCTATACATGCACAATTCATAGCGTAGCTTATAATGTTTCTAGTGTAGTCTGTTGTTTTTAGCTTTGTGTTCATTGTGTGCCTAATGTACATGTATGTAGATTGTGTAAATGCTGCGTCTATATATCTTGTCTGTATATTCTGTTATTTGTGGCAGCACCATTTCACCAATTCAAATTCCTGAACTTGCAAATGTTTCTGAAGAATACAGGTGATTCTTATTCTGAATCTCTGCTTGGCATTCAGCATTAAGGAGATGGATTGGCTGTGTGGCCCTGTGACAGCCTGGGATGTACTTGTACATCAAGCTACCTTCGCTACAGAAAAAGGAGATAGGATCTTGTCGTTCTGACTTGGACTTAATTACTTAGCTACATATGTTCAGTACAGAAACCCCATGCAGAAATCAAACATGCAATGTTGATGTTGTGATCACCATGCTCCAATTTATTGAGATGCTGACCATATAGTGAGTTGCCTTAGTAAAGGCCTAAGTTGGAGTTTTACCTTGTTCCATAACAGGAAGCCAAGCTCTATTCTGCCTGTTCTCTCCCTCCTCTGGGTCTCAAACTGACACACCATGTTTTCTAATATACCTCTTATCCGTGTAGAAAGAGAGAGAAAGAGAGAGAAAAGGAGATAATAGATTTGATAAAGCCATATAATCCCTGTTTCCCTGTGTATTCTGGCAGTCTGGAGGTATGAATCGGGTTCCCACGTTGTCTCATTATTCCGGAACGCTGGGCTCGGGAATGCTCTGTGTTCCGTTTGGCGTCCTGTGCCAGCATTCCCCAGGTGACACCATTCCGAGGTTGTGGCGCCATTTATATAATTCTGTTGCTATTCTTTATCATTCATTTGTTTTATTTCTTCTGGTGAGTTGCATGGGCCTGCAAACACATACAAACCCGCAAACACAAATACACAAACACTTAAAAATGTTTTTTTTTTAGGTTTGAGAGTAGGGAATAGGGGGATTGCTGAACATCAAGGTTTTTAAAGCAGCAACAGTAGAGAATTGCTACTGGGTTCTGAGGATACTGGAAGACTGGGGGAACGTTCCTGATTGAATCTCGGCTTAAGTTACAGCATCTTACAGCAGTATACACAGTGAATATACATAACACCTGCTCTTTCCATGACATAGACTGACCAGGGGAATCCAGGTAAAAGTTATGGTCACTTATTGATGTCACTTATTAAATCCACTTCAATCAGTGTAGATGAAAGGGAAGAAGACAGGTTAAAGACAGATTTTTAAGCATTGAGACAAGCGAGACATGAATTGTGTATGTGTACCATTCAGAGGGTGAACGGGCAAAACAAAATATTGAAGTGCCTTTGAACAGGGTATGGTATTAGGTGCCAAGTGCACCGGTTTGAGTCAAGAACTGCAACGCTGCTGGTTTCCTAAAAACGATCCACCAACCAAAGGACATCCAGCCAACTTGACACAACTGTGAGAAACATTAGAGTCAACAAGGGCAAGCATCCCTGTGGAACGCTTTCGACACCTTGTAGAGTCCATGCCCTGACGAATTGAGGCTCTTCTGAAGGCAAAACGGGGGGGGTGCAACTCAATATTAGGAAGGTGTTTGTTTCTAACGGTTGGTATACTCAGTGTATAGCAGCAACTTAAATGAACACCTTTCATATAAACATATTGTACAGTAATGGTCTTTCACTGATGTTTTATTTGCAACTATACACTTTAAGTAAACATTATCAGTCAATGGTTTTGGATCTCTCAACCGTCTTCCTCAGTCTCTCTCCTCTCTCACTCCAACCTATTTTTCCTCCACCTATATCCTCCCTCATTCATTCTGTGAAGCACCAGTCAAATTGATTTTGCTGCTGAGCTAAGGAGGCCAATCAACACACATATTGTGTCTCCCTCTTTGCCCCTGGCACTCCTTCTCTTCTCTCCATCTCCCTCTCATCATCTCTCCCTCTCATCATCTCTCTCTCTCTCGCTCTTTCTCTCCCTCTCTCTCTCTCCTCCTTCTTTATCCCCCCCACGTCCCCTCCCTACTTTTCATTCTCAGGTCTATTCATCTGCCAAGCAGCAGTGTGTATGTGTCTTTTGAGACTTGCATTGTGTGTGCATCAGTGAAAACACTCTGTCATTGTTTACGACGGTAATGCAGGAGGCTCTGTAGTTAGTTGGAACGGAGTCATAAAGTCTACAGGAAGTGCAATGGATCGATGGGCGCCAATATAATGCAATTTAATGGCCGTCGGTGCATGTATGTGTGTGTGTGTGTTGAGGTTTAAGAGAGTGTGAAGTGTGTCTGGGAGTGGGACTATTATGGGAGTACAAGCAGACCTGTGTCGCTAACCAAATCTCTTCTCCACCTCACATCCATCGCTCCTCAGTGGAGAAGAAGGACAGGGTGGAGGAGAGGAGGAAGGGTGGAGGGACTGAAGAGGATGGAGGAGAGGACGAAGGGTGGAGGGACTGAAGAGGATGGAGGAGAGGACGAAGGGTGGAGAGACTGAAGAGGATGGAGGAGAGGACGAAGGGTGGAGAGACTGAAGAGGATGGAGGAGAGGACGAAGGGTGGAGAGACTGAAGAGGATGGAGGAGAGGACGCAGGGTGGAGGGACTGAAGAGGAAGGAAGGAGGAGAGGACGCAGGGTGGAGAGACTGAAGAGGAAGGAGGAGAGGATGAATACAAATTAGGAGGAGAGGATGGTACAAATCATTCCTTAAGTGCTAGACCTGAGTGCTGAATCTGTTGAACAAGTTGAGGAGACTAAATTACTTGGCGTTACCATTCAATGGTTGTAAAGATGGGGAGAGGTCTAGCCATAATAAAGAGATGCTCTGCTTTTTTGACACCTCACTCCAAAAAGCATGTTCTGCAGGCTCTAGTTTTGTGTGGTCCACTGTGTGGTCCAGTGCTGCAAGGAAAGAGCTGCAGCTGGCCCAGAACAGAGTGGCACGTTTTGCTGTTAATTGTAATCAGAGGGCTGATATAAATACTAGGCATGCCATTCTCTTTTCGCTAACAGTTGAGGAGAGACTGACTGCATCACTTCTTCTTTTTATAAGAAACATTCATGTGTTGAAAATCCCAAATTGTTTGCATAGTCAACTTACACACAGCTATGACACACACATTTAAAAAAAATGTAGAACTAAGAACAGATACAGCCCTTGGTTTACTCCAGACCTGACTGCTTTTGACCAGCACAAAAACAACCTGTTGCGGACTGCAATAGCATTGAATAGTCCCCGCGATATGCAACTGTTCAGGGAAGTCAGGAACCAATACACGCAGTCAGTCAGGAAAGCAAAGGCTAGCTTTTTCTAACAATAATTTGCATCCTGTAGCTCTAACTCCAAAACGTTTTGGGATACTGTCAAGTCCATGGAGAACAATAGCACCTCCTCCCAGCTGCCCACTGCACTGAGGCTAGGTAACACGGTCACCACCGATAAATCCATGATGATAGAACATTTCAACAAGCATTTCTCAACGGCTGGCCATGCTTTCCTCCTGGCTACCCCAACCCCGGCCAGCAGTTCCGCCCCCCGCAGCTACTTGTCCGAGCCTCCCCAGCATCTCCTTCACCCAAATCCAGATAGCAGATGTTCTGAAAGAGAGATGCAAAACCTGGACCCATACAAAACATCTGGCCTAGACAATCTGGACCCTCTCTTTCTAAAACTATCCGCCGCCATTGTTGCAACTCCTATTACCAGTCTGCTCAACCTCTCTTTCGTGTCGTCCGAGATCCCTAAAGATTGGAAAGCTGCTGCGGTCATCCCCCTCTTCAAAGGGGGTGACACTCTAGACCCAAATTGCTATATACCTATATCCATCCTGCCCTGCCTCTCTAAAGTCTTCGAAAGCCTAGTTAATAAACAGATCATTGACCACTTCGAATCCCACCGTACCTTCTTCGCTGTGCAATCCGGTTTCCAAACTGGTCACGGGTGCAACTCAGCCAAGCTCAAGGTCCTAAATGATATCATAACCGCCATCGATAAGAGACATTACTGTGCAGCCGTCTTCATCAACCTGGCCAAGGCTTTCGACTCTGTCAATCACCGTATTCTTATCGGCAGACTCAATAGCCTTGGTTTCTCAGATGACTGCCTCGCCTGGTTCACCAACTACTTTGCAGACAGAGTTCAGTGTGTTAAATCGGAGGGCCTGTTGTCTTGACCTCTGGCGGTCTCTATGGGGGTTCCACAGGGTTCAATTCTCAGGCCGACTCTTTTCTCTCTATATATCAATGATGTCGCTCTTGCTGCAGGTGATTCCCTGATCCACCTCTATGCAGACGACACCATTCTGTATACTTCTGACCCTTCTTTGGACACTGTGTTAACTAACCTCCAAACGAGCTTCAATGCCATACAACACTCCTTCGGTGGCCTCCAACTGCTCTTAAACGCTAGTAAAACCAGATGCACGCTTTTCAACTGTTTGCTGCCTGCACCTCCCCGCCAGACTAGCATCACTACCCTGGACGGCTCTGACCTAGAATATGTGAACAACTACAAATACCTAGGTGTTTGGCTAGACTGTAAACTCTCCTTACAGACTCACATTAAACATCTCCAATCCAAAATCAAATCTAGAATCGGCTTTCTATTTCGCAACAAAGCCTCCTTCACTCACGCCGCCAAACTTGCCCTAGTAAAACTGACTATAATACCGATCCTCGACTTCGGAGATGTCATCTACAAAACAGCTTCCAATACTCTACTCAGTAAACTGGATGCAGTCTATCACAGTGCCATCCATTGCGACCTGTATGCTCTAGTCGGCTGGCCCTCGCTACATACTCGTCGCCAGACCCACTGGCTCCAGGTCATCTAGTCCCTGCTAGGTAAAACCATGCCTTATCTCAGCTCGCTGGTAACCATAGCACCCACCCATAACACGCGCTCCAGCAGGTATATCTCACTGGTCACACCCAAAGCCAATTCCTCCTTTAGCCGCCTTTCCTTCCAGTTCTCTGCTGCCAATGACTGGAAAGAACTACAAAAATCACTGAAACTGGAGACACTTATCTCCCTCACTAGCTTTAAGCACCAGCTGTCAGAGGAGCTCACAGATCACTGCACCTGTACATAGCCCATCTGTTAATAGCCCAACCAAGTACCTCATCCCCTACTGTATTCATTTAATTATCTTGCTCCTTTGCACCCCAGTATTTCTACTTTGCACATTCATCTACTGCACATCTACCATTCCAGTGTTAAATTGCTATATTGTAATTACTTCGCCACCATGGCCTATTTATTGCCTTACGTTCCTTATCTTATCTCATTTGCACACATTGAATATAGATTTGTTTTTCTACTGTATTATTGACTGTGTTTGTTTACTCCATGTGTAACTCTGTGTTGTTGTTGTATGTGTCGAACTGCTTTGCTTTATCTTGGCCAGGTCGCAGTTGTAAATGAGAACTTGTTCTCAACTTGCCTACCTGGTTAAATAAAAGGTGATTTTTTTATCCAACCAGACATGCTAACGGGTGTTTTCACAGTCCCCAAATCCAGAACAAATTCCAGAAAGTGTACAGTATTATATTGAGCAATTATTGCATGGAACTTCCTTCCATCTCATATTGCTCAAATAAACAGCAAACCTGGTTTCAAAAACAGATAAAGCAACACCTCGCAGCACGACGCCTCTCCCCCTATTTGAACTGTATGCATTGACGTGTAGGCTGTGTGCCTTTAAAATTTTTTTTATGTAGTTCTGTCCTTGAGTTGTTTGTGTCTATTGATGTTCTGTATTATGTCATTCTGTATTATGTTTCATGTTTTGTGTGGACCGCAGGAAGAGTAGCTGCTGCTTTTGCAACAGCTAATGGGGATCCTATTTAAATACCAAAACTGTAACGATCTTCATGAACGGACCAAGGCGCAGCGTGCCGGGTTGAGTTAAACATATTTATTTGTCAACTCACTCAAAACAAAAACAACAAACGAAGATCATAAGGTGTAGCACCAACAGCACATACACAGAGTCAACTTCCCACCAGGAAAGGAAGAAAAAAGGGCTACTAAAGTATGGCTCCCAATCAGAGACAACGATGGACAGCTGTCCCTGATTGAGAGCCCTACCCGGGCCAACGACAAAGAAATACAAAAACTAGAACATAGAATGCCCACCCCAAATCACACCCTGACCAAACCAAAAAGAGACATAAACAGGCTCCTACCGGTCAGGGCGTGACAAAAACCAATACAATGAAGGGTGGAGAGACTAAAAGAGAGTGGAGGGTACTGCTGGGGAGGGAATGGGTGGGGGAAGAAAGGTGGTGGAAGAAAGGTCTCCTAATGTAATTTGTCACTATTATTCTACAATGTAAAAACTAGTACAAATTAAGAAAAACCCTGGAATGAGTAGGTGTTCTAAAACTTTTTACTGTTTCAGTGTATTTAAACACTACCGTTCAAAAGTTTGGAGTCACTTAGAAATGTCCTTGTTTTCATTGAAAACATATATGAAATTAGTTGCAAAATGAATAGGAAATATAGTCAAGACTGTCACAAACGAGACTCCCGCGGTTCCTCCTGCTCACCACCAGAGGGAACCCTCTCCTGAGTATTAAACCCTTTGAACTACATTTCCCACATACCTGGCTCTGATTACCGTTGCACCTGACTCTCATCAGTGGACTATTTAGGTGCTCTCAGACTCTCTCTCTTTGCGAAGTCTTGTTTTCCCTGGTGATCATTTCTGAGCGTTTTCTCCCGTGTTTGTCTACCCGTGGATTGATTCTGGACTGTTTTTCCTCTCCTTGTTTCTTTGCTGCCTGCCCTGGACTATATTCTATACTGGACTGATTTTTGTAAGTTTGCTGCCTGCCCTGACCTTATGCCTGTTCCTGGATTACGATTTGCCTTGTCCCTACTGTTGTGTTTGCTGGTGATTGACCCTGACCGCATTTACCAAGATTATAATAAAACTGCAAATGGATCCTCACTCTCCTGGAGCTTCATTACAGAAGACTTCGCCAACACACGATCCAGCAGCTCTGGTTCAAATGTCCACGGAGATCTCCACTCAAGCTAACCAACTCGCCATTCATCAACAGCAGCTAACCCATGTAACTACAGTAACAGAGGAGCTCGTCAGGACGCTACAGAGGTTGCAAATGTCGCTTACAAACCCAGCCCCTCCTCAGCTGAACGCAAGTACGGGCGCTTCTCCACCACCTGCACCCACAGTTAACCCACGTCTGGCTCTTCCTGATAAGTTCGACGGTAACCCAACTAAAAGTAAGGGATTTCTACTGCAATGTTCATTATTCGTTGATCAACAACCAGCTATGTATGTCACCGATGCCAGCAAGATTTCCTTGGTATGCTCACTCCTCACTGGCAAGGCGTTAGAGTGGGTGACGGCGGTTTGGAGAGAGGATGGCACTGCTTTCCCATCGTTTGGCACCTTTCTTCAACGCTTCCGGGAAATATTTGAACACCCAGAGGGAGGTATGAGAGCTGATGACCAACTACTTGCGTTGAGCCAGGGCAGGAGTAGCGCAGCAGAATATGCTTTGACATTTCGCACTCTAGCAGCACAAACCGACTGGGTGGAGAGCACGCTTAAACTGCTCTTTCGCAAGGGACTCAGCTTGGAGTTGCAATCCGAACTGGCCTGCCGAGATGAAGGGAGATCGCTGAATCAATTCATCGAGCTAACCATTCGTTCACGTCGTCCACTCAGAACGGTACCCACCAGCACACAATACCCAGTCACTCTGTCTCAAACTAAACCCATGCAGCTCGGATATACTCATCTGACTCCGGAAGAACGAACGCCGCATACGTCAACATCTCTGCCTCTATTGTGGTCAACCGGGCCATCTGAGGGCGTTTTGCCCCACAAGACCACCTCTTCGTAATTCCTCTTCGGTGAGTCCTTGTGTTCAAGCACATCACTCCAGTTCTTGCATCAAAGTACCTGTAGTATTATCTCTAGAGGGCAATCATATATCCACATCAGCTCTATTAGACTCAGGAGCAGCCGGGAACTTTATGTCTCATGAGTTTGCCCAACAACAACAACTCCCACTAATCTCCTGTAACTCTCAATTGGCAGTGGAGGCGCTTGATGGACGGCCTCTCGGCGATGGGAGGGTTCTGCACACCACCGTGGACCTTCAACTACAGACCGGGACCCTTCACACTGAGATAATTCGTTTCTACATCATCACATCACCTCATAACCCGGTTATTCTTGGACTCCCCTGGCTACGTCAACATAATCCCCTCATCTCATGGAAGGAGGGTCGAATCATCAAATGGGACCCGTCATGCCACTCCAACTGTTTAACTGGCAGCCCTTCACTCTCCATTCAGACCGTTACGCTAAAGGACGAGCCGGCCCTTTTCCCCACTCTTCCCATTGAATACTCTGACCTCATCGAAGCTTTTAGCAAGACCAAGGCTATGGAACCCCCCCACCGCTCAAGCGACTGTTCCATCGAACTATTACCAGGTACAACACCACCTAAGGGTCGAATCTTCCCCCTATCACAACCGAATCAGAAACCATGAACAACTAAATCGAGGAGGAACTTTCGAAGGGGTTCATTAGAGCATCGACATCACCTGCAGCCTCTGGCTTCTTCTTTGTTAAAAAGAAAGACGGTGGCCTACGCCCTTGTATCGACTACCGGGGTCTCAACGACATCACCGTCAAGTTTCGATATCCCTTACCGCTGGTACCAGCTGCCCTAGAACAACTCCGCATAAGCCAAGTATTTCTCCAAACTAGACCTCCATAGCGCCTACAATCTCATTCGCATCCGGGACGGTGATGAATGGAAGACAGCCTTTTCTACCAGCACTGGGCACTATGAGTATTTGGTTATGCCTTTCGGGCTGTCCAATAGTCCTTCCGTATTTCAATCGTTCATCAATGACGTCTTTCGGGACATGCTTAATCGTTGGGTAATTGTTTACATCGATGACATTCTCGTCTACTCCAACACCTATGAGGAACACGTGCAACACGTAAGAACAGTATTACAACGACTCATTGATCACCAGTTATACGCCAAAGCAGAGAAGTGCGAATTTCACCAGACTACCACATCATTTTTGGGCTACATCATCAACCAGGAGGGAGTCGCCATGGACGAGAAGAAGGTCAAAGCCGTTCTAGACTGGCCACTGCCAGTAACCTTAAAGGAGTTACAACGCTTCTTGGGATTTGCTAACTTCTACCGACGCTTCATCAGGAATTTCAGCTCGGTAGCCTCAAGTCACGTTTCACATCTGCCCCCATCCTCCACCACCCTAATCCAGAACTCCCGTTTATAGTTGAGGTGGATGCTTCTAATACGGGCATTGGAGCCATCCTCTCACAGCGGCACGGATCCCCACTCAAGCTCTATCCGTGCGCCTATTACTCCCGCAAACTTAGTCCAGCCGAACAGAACTATGACGTCGGAAACCGGGAATTGTTGGCCATGAAAGCAGCTATGGAGGAGTGGCGTCATTGGCTGGAGTGATCTAAACATCCGTTCGTGATTCTAACTGACCACAAGAATCTGGAATACTTGCGATCTGCCAAGAGACTGAATCCCAGACAAGCGAGGTGGGCTCTCTTCTTTACACGATTTGACTTCACCGTTACCTATTGTCCCGGTTCAAAGAACACCAAAGCAGACCAGTGATCAGGGCCCCTCACCCATCTTGGTGGACGGCGAGGAGGTATATCAGGTTCGAGATCTACTCGATTCCAGACGCCGGGGCAGGCTCCTCCAATATCTGGTGGATTGGGAGGGGTACGGACCGGAAGAGCGATCCTGGGTTAATGCAGAGGACATACTCGACCCCACACTCATGACTGAGTTCCATAGGACGCACCCGGAATAACCGGCCCCTCGACCTCGAGGAAGACCCGGCGTCGTTCGCCTCTTCAGCCAGGAGCCGCTCGCAGGGGGGGGGCTCTGTCACAAACGAGACTCCCGCGGTTCCTCCTGCTCACCACCAGAGGGAACCCTCTCCTGAGTATTAAACCCTTTGAACTACATTTCCCACATACCTGGCTCTGATTACCGTTGCACCTGACTCTCATCAGTGGACTATTTAGGTGCTCTCAGACTCTCTCTCTTTGCGAAGTCTTGTTTTCCCTGGTGATCATTTCTGAGCGTTTTCTCCCGTGTTTGTCTACCCGTGGATTGATTCTGGACTGTTTTTCCTCTCCTTGTTTCTTTGCTGCCTGCCCTGGACTATATTCTATACTGGACTGATTTTTGTAAGTTTGCTGCCTGCCCTGACCTTATGCCTGTTCCTGGATTACGATTTGCCTTGTCACTACTGTTGTGTTTGCTGGTGATTGACCCTGACCGTACGACCAAGATTATAATAAAACTGCAAATGGATCCTCACTCTCCTGGAGCTTCATTACAAAGACATTGACAAGGTTATAATTTTTTTTTTTTAAATGAAATAAGAATGATGTCCTTCAAACTTTGCTTTCGTCAAAGAATCCTCAATTTTCATCAATTACAGCCTTGCTGACCTTTGTCATTCTAGTTGTCAATTTGTTGAGGTAATCTGAAGAGATTTCACCCCATGCTTCCTGAAGCACCTCCCACAAGTTGGATTGGCTTGATGGGCACTTCTTACGTACCGTGCGGTCAAGCTGCTCCCACAACAGCTCAATAGGGTTGAGATCCGGTGACTGTGCTGGCCACTCCATTACAGACAGAATACCAGCTGACTGCTTCTTCCCTAAATAGTTATTGCATGGTTTGGAGCTGTGCTTTGGGTCAATGGGTCCAATTAAGCTCCATCCACAGGGTATGGCATGGCGTTGAAAAATGGAGTGATAGCCTTCCTTCTTCAAGATCCCTTTTGCCCTGTACAAATCTCCCACTTTACCATCACCAAAACACCCCACGACCATCACATTGCCTCCACCATGCTTGACAGATGGCTTCAAGCACTCCTCCAGCATATTTTCATTTTTCTGCGGCTCATGAATGTTCTTCTTTGTGATAAGAACACCTCAAACTTAGATTTGTCTGTCCATAACACTTTTTTCCATTGTTCCACTGTCCAGTGTCTGTGTTCTTTTGCCCATCTTAATCTTTTATTTGTATTGGCCAGTCTGAGATATGGCTGTTTCTTTGCAACTCTGCCTAGAAGGCCAGCATCCTGGAGTCGCCTCTTCACTGTTGACGTTGAGACTGGTGTTTTGCAGGTACTATTTAATGAAGCTGCCAGTTGAGGACTTGTGAGGCATCTGTTTCTCAAACTAGACACTCTAATGCACTTGTCCTCTTGCTCAGTTGTGCGCCGGGGGCCTCCCACTCCTCATTCTATTCTGGTTACAGACAGTTTGCGCTATTCTGTGAAGGGAGTAGTACACAGCGTCAATCCGTAAGACTCCTGAACATCTAATCAAATGGATACCCAGACTATTTACAAAACCCCCCTCCCCCCCTTTAACGCTGCTGCTACTCCCTGTTATTATCTACGCATAGTCACTTTAATAACTGTACATGTACATATTACCTCAATTACCTCGACTAACCGGTAACCCTGCACATTGGATGTCCATCACATGGTGATGGTTGTCAATCTTTGATTGTCCATCACATGGTCATCTATCACATGGGCGTTCATCACATGGGCGTTCATCACATGGTATTTATCACATGGTCGTCCATCACAAAGTCATCTATCACAAGGTCGTCCATCACATGGTCGTCCATCACATGGTTGTTCATCACATGGTTGTTCATCACATGGTTGTCCATCACATGATCGTCCATCACATTATCGTTCATCACAAGGTCGTCCATTACATGGTCGTCCATTACATGGTCGTCCATCACATGGTCGTTCATCACATGGTCGTTTATCACATGATCGTCCATCACATGCTCGTCCATCACATGGTCGTTCATCACATGGTCATTCATCACATGGTCATTCATCACATGGTCGTCCATCACATGGTCGTCCATCACATGGTCGTCCATCACATGGTCGTTCATCACATGATCGTTCATCACATGGTCATCCATCACATGGTCGTTCATCACACGATCGTTCATCACATGGTCATCCATCACATGGTCGTTCATCACATGATCGTTCATCACAAGGTCATCCATCACATGATCGTTCATCACAAGGTCATCCATCACATGGTAATGACACCATCCATCTAAAAGAGTTATCCGATGATACCCCTTTTTTTATAATTCTGGGAGGACATTTAATTGAGTCTTCTCAGAGGAATGTAATCAACAAGGAATTGAGTGTTGTGAGTAGAGGGCTGAGGTTTAGGGTTCTCCCTTGTGGTTTACCACACTGCCGGTCATCTGTGGAAAGACTGTCAGGGGTCAGGATTTGGGAGGATTTGGTGTTTGGGGCTGTGTCATGTTGTGAAACACTGTTCCCATGGTGGGTTTAAGGCAAAATGACGATAACAGAGTTTCCTGGGACAAGACGGCACCATTTCTCTGTCCACTGGTTCATAATGATAAAGGACTTCTGAGCACTGTTATTTCCCAAAGAGCAAAGATAGCAAAACTATCTCTACTGATTACAATAGCTGTTGTGTAGGTTGAGTAAGAAATAATAATCAATGAGGGGCTATGTGCACTATGGGAGATAATAAATGAAGTGGAAGGTGTGGTCCACGACAAGCATAGAGCCCCGAGTTGATTCTCCCGTTTATACCATGGTTATAATTTAACACATTTGCTGGTAGAAATTTGTTCAACATCTACTGAAGAAGCTGGCAAATTGTATTAGATGGCTCCAGTAGTTGCCATGGTAACCAAACTGTCAGTCCTAGCTTGCCATTATGAAAATCAAATTCAACAATACCAATAATGTTTTGAATTTTACTTTTGCTTTCAAAAACAGCACAAACAGAACATGTAAGAATGAACTATAGCCATTGAAGTCTACCTCGTGGAAATACCGTGTGTTATAGGGAAATGATGCACACTCTAGAACGCCCTTCAAGTCAATCAGAAACAAGTATTCAACAATGCCATGGTATAATTAAGCAAGCCATAATGCCCAATGGGGTTTGGTATATGACCAAATTACCACGGCTAAGGGCTGTTCTAATGTACGACACAACGCGGAGTGCCTGGATATAGCCCTTAGCCATGGTATATTGGCCATATTCCACAAACCCCCGAGATGCCTTATAGCTATTATAAACTGGTTAAACAACGTAATTAGAAGAGTCAAAATAAATGTTTTTTCAGACCCTTGGTATACAGTCTTACATACCACGGCTGTCAGCCAATCAGCATTCAGGGCTCGAACCACCCAGTTTATAATACAGTATAAGTCTACTGCTACTGTGTGGGTTGTCACTAGGAACAAGCAGACCTGGTATCGTCTCTATCATACTAGCACGATCGATTTACCTAATCAAGAGAATGGCAAGTCTAGCTTCATAATGATTAACATTTGTTTGGATTCCACTAGTGTTATTTTTGATGTCCGATCATTTCAGTAAGCATGGTTCAATTCTATCCCTGCATCATCCTTCTGCTCTTGGTTTTGACCCCAAGAAATGTGTCCAAGGCATTAAACTGGCCCCATCCAGAGTCCCTGACCCCAAGCTATAAAAGCCCCAGCTAGAATCCTTCCCCTCTTACTCCCCATCTGTATGATTACGTTATTCCCCTCTCTTCAGAGGAAGTTTAAATGAGACTAGATGAGTGAATGTCATCAGGGTCTGTTAAATAGTCCAACCAGAACAGTCTGCTTTATCTCTCCCTGCACATGGGCCGGAGCCACACAGGGCCCTGCTAGGAAACTGCTGTTTTTGAAATGAGGAATGATGTGCAATGTAATGGGCAATGTTGTGTTCTTGACGAGGCTAGTTTAATGCCTCTGACATGTTTTACTGGTGATACCACTATTCTACAGTGTGTAACTTTTAGGGAACATGAGCTGCGGCAGATAAAGCCAGTGAGTAATATTTTTACATAGTTTTTTGACTACGTGACTTAATTGCTTGAATGTGTTTTTTGTTCCTCCAGGGGAGTTAAATAAATAAAAGTCTGGCACTCTTAGTAATCATGTTCTGCAAATTTTCTCGATGGAAATTAAAATGAATGCTTCTGAATGCTTCGAATATGATCAGGAATGAACTGAACAGTTATGTGTTTGACCAATTACAAGTTAATGGAGCTAGTGGCGGACGTGTAGCCAAATAGTTGTAGGCTGGGTTAATTTGGGGCCAGTTTCAAACTGTTATGTTTGTGAAGCATAAATAATGTGAAGTAGAAATGTTTTTTTTTTGCATGTACCAACTCCCCCTGAGACAGGTCATTGCCAGGGTCTGACATTATCAACTGCAATTCTTGAGAAATTAGGGTTTAGTGCTATATTTAAGCACACATCGACATATTTTTCCCTTTGTCAGCTCGGAGATTCAAACTAACAACTTTTGGTTACTGGTCCAAAGCTTTAAACGCTAGGCTACCTACCACCTTACATAAATGGTTAAACCATAGCAGTGTGATGAAGTCATGCCTGTGCCTATTAACCTCAGCCATAAACACAAGTCTAACACTAACCCTAACCATGAGATACTGTATGTTCGATGTGCATAGAGCCACGCATCCTAGTGTCAGGTAGACCAAGGGCGATAAACTACACGCTAATATCAATCATGTGGATGCACAGACACACACATGAGCACACACGTACACACACACGTATGAACACATACCCATGAGCACACACAAACACACACATCCACAGCAGGTGGTCTATAAACTACAGCCTGATATCGACTCCCTCCTACTAAATCCATCTGAGGATGAGACACCTCATTTGCAGAACCCTTAAATCTCTTGGTTTGTGTGTATGTGTGTGTGTGTGTGCGTGTGTGTTCCTACAACCCAAAGTCATGTTTTGCTGCTTGTCTGTGCTAGGGGATAAATTATGCTAATGTGGCCGTTATTCATCAGTGATAACCATCTAAAGCACATTACGCAATGTGTCGGGAAAGGGGGATATATCGCCTGCAACAAGTTCCCGTAGTTTCACTTTGAAATTCAACGTATTATGGATGAACGTCTATTTGTGACTCATTAATTCTGCATGGATACAGGGTTAATTCTGCATGGTTATAGGGTACATTTTGCATGGTTATAGGGTACATTTTGCATGGTTATAGGGTTAATTCTGCATGGTTACAGGGTTAATTCTGCATGGTTACAGGGTTAATTATGCATGGTTACAGGGTTAATTCTGCATGGTTACAGGGTTAATTATGCATGGTTACAGGGTTAATTATGCATGGTTACAGGGTTAATTATGCATGGTTCCTGGGTTAAAACAGAAACAACTCAAAGCGTTAAGTTTAGGTATTCATTCCAAGTGATTAAGTTTAGGGCTATGGTTTGGGAAGGCTAATTGAAACCAATGCGCTGTTTCCATCAAGTATCTTCTCTCGGCTTGCTAGAGTATTGTGAACTACGATGGCACAGTGGTCAGAGGTCAGAGCAGCATGCTTCGCATCGAGTACAATTTTTTGGGGGTAAGCGCCAAGGAAAGCATATATTGACGTTCTCAGGACCTTTTCAAACCTCTGAAATCGAAGTCTATTTCTAATGATCTTGATATATAGAATGGTCTTGACCTGTCATACACACACACATACTTTGGCCAGTCATCTGGGGCTAAATTCAAAGAATGTGATGACAGAATTCCCAATGTTCCAAAGCTCCCTCCAGGGATTCCCATGCTGACTGAATGACATGTGGGAAAATTGGGCAGTAAATCAATACTAAGTTATTCATGTCTGCCTGTACACTCTGTCGGCTAGTGATGCCTGAGTCACTGAACCAGGCAGTGATCTTAACCAGACAGTGATCTGACTGCCACACATCTGGTCATATATCACATGGCTACAGATGTCAGATCTTAACTTGATCGCTCTTTTGTCACAGAGAATTTGAATCAGGAAATTCACTCTTTCACTCCATGTTGGGGCTGTCGAGTCATTGGGATCAGGGTTTGCTATTAAAATAATTTTCTCTCTCTCTCACTCGCTCAAACGCTAGACCTAGGTCCTAATACTGCAACATTCAAGTGTGCAAAACATTTATCTGAAATGCAGCCACACACGTCAGCAAATGTTGTTTTATATTGCTTAATAACACAAGATATACAGTGGCAGTCAAAAGTTTGGACACACCCACTCATTCAAGGGTTTTCCAGATTTTTACTATTTTCTACATTGCAGAATTATAGTGAAGACATCAAAGGCAAAGGGTGACTACTTTGAAGAATCTTAAATTTAAAATATATTTTGATATGTTTAAAATGTTTTGGTTACTACATGATTCCATATCTGTTATTTCATAGTTTTGATGTTTTCACTATATTCAACAACAGATACAAGTGGCAAGTTTATGCTAAGGTCAAACTTGAGTTCAATGGTGGCCTGTGGACCAGTGGTTAGGGCTGCTACCTTAGAGCACGGCCTTGCACATATTAGCATACTGTGTCGGTGTGGGTTTTATTCCAGCCCACGCACTTCTGGCGCAAATAACTCAATTGACTTGATTTATTTACACATTTCAAATATGGACATTCCAGGGATATTTACCCCCGATCCTGATAAGAAATTACCATGTCAGACACTTTTTGGATATTATAAATAGGAAACAAATAAAATAATACAATAGATTACACCAACAATAGTTTCCATTCATACAAAGTGTCAGGTAAATAGCCACAGTACATTTGTTGTGGTAAACTATTAAATAATTTATTTATATTGTACAGAATGCGTCAAATAGATAAATCGCCCGTAGTCTGTTCAAAAAGGACTAAGTTGTTCGATTACAATACCAACCAGAGGGCCAACATATTTTTTAAGACTTTGGTTGCAAGCTAAAGTAACACCGACATCATGTTTTAATCATTTATAAGGGAGTGGTAATGAGGTTACCAACAATGGTATCAATTGGAATCAAATTGATGGTTTACTGGACCGTCAGCTAGCGATAACCTAGTGCCATCGATGTTGGAAATATCAAAAAAAAAAGTTAAAGTCACCATTATTAGTCAGTTGTACAACCGAATGCCTTCAATCGAAATGTGTCTTCCGCATTTAACCCAACCCCTCTGAATCAGAGAGGGGGCTGCCTTAATCAACATCCACGTCTTTGGCGCCCGGGGAACAGTGGGTTAACTGCCTTGTTCAGGGGTAGAATGACAGATTTTTTTCCTTGTCAGCTCGGGGATTCGAACTTGCAACCCTCCGGTTACAAGTCCAACACTCTAACCTCTAGTCTACCTGCCGCCCGCCCCTTGTTATTTGACTATATTCCAATAGGCTAAATTACAATACTTATCTTTCATAATTTGGTCAGATATGCATATTTGTGTAGGTTTAGAATTTGTTGTTGGCATGCTTAAGTTTGCTAACCTTGCCAGTGAAGAAATAATTACATTAGTTGGCAATATCAGTGGGTTTTGTGATGAATGAGCCATCTGATTCAATGAATGATGGAGCCGAGTTTGATTTTTTGCAGAAGATTTCATTTAAGGCGCTCCAAAGCTGCTTACTATCATTCCTTATATAATTTACCTTTGTTTCATAGTACAGTCTCTTCTTCTTTTTGATCAGTTTAGTCACATGATTTCTCAATGTATAGTATGTTTTCCAATCTGCTGTGCAACCAGTGTCACGTCCAGGCCTGAGTTTTACAGGCTGGCGTGTTTTTGTTTCGTTTTTGGTGTAGGATTTTTCTGTTCTAGGTGTTCTGTTTCTATGTTGGGTAAATGGTTTCCAATTAGACAAATATATGTTTGTAGTTTTCAGAGGGGTTTGGTGGGTTATTGTTTGTTTCATAGCATAAGTGTTTAGTTTATGTTACGTTCTTCGTTTGTGTCGTTCTTCGTTTGTGTCGTTCTTCGTTTGTGTCGTTCTTTATTTTCCCAGTTACGTGATAAAATAAATATGTATACTGGAAGCATCGCTGCGTCTTGGTCCGTCCATTTAGAAGATCGTGACAGAATAACCCACCAACAAAGGACCAAGCAGCGAGAGAACCGGGAGTTCTGGACCTGGGAGGAGGAATTGTTTGGAGGGGGACCCTGGACCCAGCCTGGGGAAAGCCCGAGAGGCAGCCCCCAACATTTTTTTGGGGGGGGCACACGGGGAGTTTGGAAGGTTCAGGGTGGACTCCTGAGCCAACTCCTCGTGCTCTTTGGAGGGAGCGTTGGAGGGAGCGTGTGGAAAAAGTCAAGGGGTCTGAATCCTTCAAGAATGCATTGTAAGCAATTTCCTGAATGTGTCAAAAGCAGTGTTTGGTTGCTCCTCGTTTTTTTCAGCACAGACTAGCAAATATTCTTTACATCTTTAGCATACCACTCCAAAACCTATTGTAAGAACTCTTATACACTATATTAGGCCCAGCCTTTGGAACTGTGGTTTTCCTAGATATGAAAATATAAACGCAACATGCAACAATTTCCACAATTTTACTGAGCAACTGTTCATATAAGAAAATCAGTCAATTTAAATGAATTCATTAAGCCCTAATCTATAGATTTCACATGACTGGGCCACCCACTTGGAAAGAAGGCCAAAATTATATTTTCCCAGCAAAAGGGCTTTATTACAGACAGAAACACTCCTCAGTTTCATCAGCTGTCCTCGTGACTGGTCTCAGATGATACTGCAGATGAAGAAGACGGATGTCAAGGTCCTGGACTGCTGTGATTACACGTGGTCTGCGATTGTGAGGCCGGTTGAACGTATTGCCATATTCTCTAAGATGTTGTTGGAGGCGGCTTATGGTAAAGAACTTAACATTCACTTCTATGGCAAAAGCTCTGGTGAACATTTCTGCAGTCATTATGCCAATTGCACGCTCCCTCAAAACTTAAGACATCTGTAGCATTGTGTTGTGTGCCAATACTGCACATTGTTGAGTGGCCTTTTAGTGTCCCCAACACAAGGTGCACCTGTGTAATGATCATGCTGTTTAATCAGCTTCTTGATATGCCACACTTGCCAGGTGGGGGGGATTATTTTGGCAAAGGAGAAATGCTCGCTAACAGGGATGTAAACAAATTGGTGCAGAACATTTGAGAGAAATTAGCTTTTTGTCTGTGTGGAACATTTCTGGGATCTTTAATTTCAGCTCATGAAACATGGGACCAACACTTTACCTGTTGCATTGATATTTTTGTTCATTATATATTATGATCACTACGTCTGATGGATTTAGATACTGCTTTAGAGCATATTTCTGCAGCATTAGTAAAGATGTCATTAATATATGTGGATGATTTTATTCCTGTGCTGATTGTATATACCCTGATAGGTTGGCAGATAACCTGAACCAGGGTGCAAGCACTGGTTACAGTTTAAAAAAAATTCTTGAGTGGCTAGCTTGATGAAAGCCTGTCAATATTTGGGTCAACAAGAAAATATACCTCTCTGTTGACATCACATACATTATCAAGCATTTTAAACATACTGTCCAGAAACTGACTGTTAGCACTTGGTGGTCTATAACAGCTTCCCACAAGAATGGGCTTTAGGTGAGACAGGTGAACCTGTTGCCATATTACTTCAACAGCATTTGACATGAGATCCTCTCTAAACTTTACAGAATATGACCCTGAACATACACAGCAACACCTCCACCATTGGCATTCCTGTCTCTTCTGAAGATGTTGAAACCATGTATTGCCACCACTGTATCATCAAAGATATAATCTACTGTAAGTGAGTTTCAGAGAGTCAGTGTATAAATGGTATCTGTTACTAGCAAGTTATCAATTTCATGAATGTGGGCTATTTTTGGGGTATTTTGAGCATTTTTCTGGGATGCTTGCTAGTTTTCACTGTTAACGTGGGCTATTGTTTTTATTATTTTACTTATCAGAGGTAGACATGACAGTGCTATTTATGTTTGAGCTGAGGGCAAACCGCCTCAGTGCTAACAGCGTAACTCAGGTTCATAGCTGCATGCTTACTGCATGCAGTAGGTGTATGATTGACAAAGGCATTCAGGGGAGTTACAGGGACTTAAATTAGGTTACTTACATTATGAATTACAAACACCCCTGGGACAATGTACACTCTCTCTCTGTCACTGTCTCAGTTTTAGATGTTTCTGTTTAACCTTGTTACCACGCGGAATTAACCCTGTAACCGCACGTTCATCCATGAGTCAAAGGGCAGTGGGCCAGATTCAAACCCATGCCAACTAAGGGACATGTGTGTTGATGTCAGTGGCCATAAGCACTGGACCACACAGGTACTGAGGAAACTAATAATTTATTCTGCCTATTGCTTGCCTTCAACATATAATACACCTATTTATCTAAAAAAGATGCACATTTAGTAGCCTACATAAGATACTATGTAGGTAGTGTATTGTGTACAAACACTTCCTCCAGCTGCCCCCTGATTGCAATTCTAAATATTTCTTCAAATATTCAAATTTTCCTCTTGCAACAAAAGGGGTCAAATTAATCTATAGGTTTAATTATTTATTTTTAACCTTTATTGAACTAGGCAAGTCAGTTAAGAACAATGATGGCCTAGGAATAGTGGGTTAACTGCCTTGTTCAGGGGTAGAACAACTTTTTTTTACCTTGTCAGCTCTGGGACTTGATCTTCCAACCTTTCAGTTTACTAGTCCAACACTCTAACCACTAGGCTACCTGCCACCCTGGGTTAGGGGTTTGAGGTTAAGATTAGGGTTAGCTTTAAGGGTTAGGTTAAGGTTTAGGGGTTAGGGAAATAGGATTTTGAATGGGAATCAATTGTTTGGTCACCACACGGATACTAAAACAAACGTGTGTGTGTGTGTGTGGCCCCAGATTTCTCTAATCAGTGCCCTCTGTATGGTCCTCCACTCTGAGGTAATGACAGTGGCGTGTGGACTGTCTCTGTCTCTTCCTGTTTGAAAAGATCAAAAGCAAGCATCTGACTCTCTCTCTCTCTATCTCTCTCTCTCTCAGAAATTGTGGATCTAAAAAAAAGGTCACTGTCTCAGTTTTTGAAGCCACACAATTGTGTTTTGTGTCATCTGTTTGTTTCTATCCTTTTTTCTTTCAAGCCAGGAAAATGAGTATATGATCAGTGAAATGTCAACCATGAAGTGTTCATTGATTGAACGGAAGAGATCGACAGAAGTGGACAAGGGGGAGGGAGGGGAATGTGTGTGCTTGTCTCCTGAGTTGTTTGAGCTCAATGCACAAGGACAATGCCTTTTTTATAAGATAATGCAATTCCATGGCCAGTAAATAGTGAGCTTTCCCTGGTAAGTCTACAGCACTGTCAAACTAACTCTGTGACATTTTTCCCCCCTGTGAATATGTATCATAAAATTTAAAAAAATGTTTTACCTTACTTCAAAATGTAGTACACACAAACACACAAACACACACTATTTGGACCCTGCTGCTACTGTTTATTATATATCCTGTTGCCTAGTCACTTTTTCCCTACCTATATGTACATATCTACCTCAATTACCTCGTACCCCTGCACATCGGAACTCGCCTCTGGTACCCTGTGTATATAGCCAAGTTAACATTACTAATTGTGTATTTATTCCTCGTATTATAAAAAATAAAATCTTGGTAAGGGCCCGTAAGTAAGCATTTCAATGTTAGTCCACACCTGTATTTTTACAAAGCATGTGATGGGTCTTTTTATAAACTAGGGTACCAGTGAAGATTTCCTGCACTGGACAACTTGTTAAGTCATTGATAACAATCTGCCATTTTTTTTCATGCCATTACTTTACAGCCTGGTCTCATAGACTAGACGTAATATAGTAAATCTGGGACATGTAAATTTGTAAAATATGTTAAGTTTGGTATGGTTACATAAAACAGATGGTTAACAGACAACGCAAAAACAAAAGTAGGGTGGTGTGTAACACAAATGTCTAGTTCAAAGCTCATCACAGACAAATTCAGCATTTTAGCTACATTTTAGCTACTTTGCAACTACTTAGTATGTTAGCTAACCCTTCCCCTAACCTTAACCTTAAACCTTTTAGCTAACCCTTTCCCTAACCTTAACCTTAAACCTTTTAGCTAACCCTTCCCCTAAACTTAACCTTAAACCTTTTAGCTAACCCTTCCCCTAACCCTAACAATTAACCTAACTCCGAAACTTAACCCTAACCTTAACCATAACCCTATCCCCTAGCCTAGCTAACATTAGCAAGCTAGCTAAAATTAGCCACCTAGCACATAGCTATAATTCGTAACATATGATACGTTTTGCAAATTAATTCAAAAAACATATTGTATATTTTGCGAAGTTGTAATATATTGTACGTTTTGCAAATTCGTAACATTTAATGTGAATTGTAATTTGTAACATATCATACGAAATTAGTGATGGACATCAACAAATGAATACCTACACTACATGATCAAAAGTATGTGAACACCTGCTCGTCGAACATCTCATTCCAAAATCATGCGCATTAATATAGAGTTGGTCCCCCTTTGCAGCAATAACAGCCTCCACTCTTCTGGGAAGGCTTTCCACTAGATGTTGGAACATTGCTCCAGGGACTTGCTTCCATTCAGCCACAAGAGCATTAGTGAGGTCGGGCACTGACGTTGGGCTAATAGGCCTGGCTCGCAGTCGGAAGTCCAATTCATCCCAAATGTGTTCAATGGGTTGAGGTCAGGGCTCTGTGCAGGCCAGTCAAGTTCTTCCACACCGATCTCGACAAACCATTTCTGTATAGACCTCGCTTTGCGCACGGGGGCATTGTCATGCTGAAACAGGAACGGGCCTTCCCCAAACTGTTGGAAGCACAGAATCATCTTGAATGTCATTGTATGCTGTAGTGTTAAGACTTAATTTCACTGGAACTAAGAGGCCTAGCCAGAACCATAAAAAACAGCCCTAGACCATTATTTCTCCTTCACCAACCTTTACAGTTAGCACTATGCATTCAGGCAGGTAGCGTTCTCCTGACAAACCCAGATTAGTCCGTCGGACTGCCAGATGGTGAAGCGTGATTCATCACTCCAAAGAACATGTTTCCACTGCTCCAGAGTCCAATGACGGCTAGCTTTAGACCACTCCAGCCGACGCTTGGCATAGAGCATGGTGAACTTAGGCTTGTGCGCGGCTACTCTGCCATGGAAACCCTTTCTTTAAGTTCCCGATGAACAGTTATTGTGCAGACGTTGCTTCCAGAAGCAGTTTGGAACTCGGTAGTGAGTGAGGACAGACGGTTTTTACACGCAATGCGCTTCGCCTTAAAGCCTTTTTTGAAATCTGACAATGCTGTGATATTGCCAAGAAGCAGAAGAACATTTCACGCTAGCGCCCCATTCCCGACACTACCCGGAGAAATGTAAGGCGCCAAATTCAAAATCCCAAAGTTGAATTATAAAACATTCATCAATATAGAAGTGTTGCATAGTCATCAAAAGCTTAGAGTCTTGGCAATATCACAGCATTGTCAGATTTCAAAAAGGCTTTACGGCGAAAGCACAACATTTGATTGTTTGAGGATAGCACCTTACATATTTTATGCATTAGCATAAATCCATAACCAGCGCGAGTCTAACAAAACACTTATAAGAGCTAAAATAAATCACTTACCTTTGATGAACTTCTGCTGAGGGCAATCCGAAGTGTCCAAGCAAGACAATCCATGTTTCTTTTGTTAGAAAAAGTTCTTGTTTATATCCATAAATCTCTGTTTGGTTGGCGCATTATGTTCAGAAAATCCACAGTCTACTCGCCCATTGAACTTTGCCCAAACAAATCAAACATCATTTATAATGTATCCTTAGGTATACTTTTATGTATATTAACGATTATATTTCACACGGATGGTATCCTAAACGATAGAAAAGGAAAATACGCACCAAAAACTGAAGCCACTTCCTCTATCCTCTTACAAATTCGTCTTCTGTTCGGCTCTCTTCCATGATAAACGCATGAAACCTTGTATAAAGACTGTTGACATCTAGTGGAACCCATAAGTTCTGCAACCTGGGTCCTATTTTACAGAGAATCCCATAGGCAGGCATTGAAAGTGAGGGCATGTCACAGAATTTCCTCGGGTTTTCGCCTGCTATATCAGTTCTGTTATAATCACAGACATTATTTTAACAGTTTTGGAAACTTCAGAGTGTTTCCTATCCAATAGTACAAATTATTTGCATATCCTATTTCTGGGCCTGAGAGGCAGGCATTTTACTTTGGGCACGCCAGACTCTCCAAACTTCCGAATACTGCCCCGGTTCCTGGAGAGGTTAAAACCTAAATCGAAACTATCATCAACATGGTCCTTAAATAATGATGCATAATACTTGTTGGATGAGCATTTGGTTTCCAGCTGATTGGTTAAGCAGTGATATATATTTTCACACTACATCATCTGATCAAGGAAGGAATTTTCCACATCACAGTCAAGTGATGAACAGCTGTTGTGATAGCACTTGAGATGCAGCAACAGCCCATGTGCTGTAAGAAAGGTGAAGACAGTTGTGCCTGGATCCACGTTGGATCTAATATCCCTAGTGACTTGATGTTGATCATCTGTTGTTGTCTGCTTGATTTACAGCAGGGTCTCGTTAGATTTAACAGAGAAAGCATCAAGAAAGCATTGTGTTTTCATATGGTTTTGTGCCTGGGATTGGACACCCTAGTTTACTGTGCGCAATTGTGTAGGATAGACTATTGCGCAACACCCAAGGCTATTCCTAATAGTTATTCTGCATATATTGACAACAAATTACATAGCCTAGTGGGCTTATTCACTATATAATCTGATAATGAAATAACATGACACATACATTTTGTTTCCATGTTACACCTGAAATTTTAAGCAATACAAGGGGCTTGAAGTAGCCTACTTGAACTTGAATTTGGAGCTCAGAAATTCAAGTACTGGAATAAGCCTTGAAAATCAGTAATTTTCTCAATCCGGTTTTTGAAAGGTCCTCATAATTATTGCCGCTTCAATTGATGGGTGTTGTGCTACTCTGTTATGAGGACGACAACGTCTAATGTTGGCTTCAACTTGGCTTTCCATACTTTTTGGTCACTTTCTATTTATAAAAACAGCCATGGTGAGATTCAAATGGTGAGAATGAAAGGCGCTGCATGGTCAATCCGACTTGTATATTGGCCATACAGAATCTACAGTGATATGACCTCTGCCTCTGACCACATTTTCGGATCAAGGATCAATTGGCTCTGATGCTACCAATATTCATGGTTTATTATGCGTCCTTGCGTTGGTCTCATAGGCTACAGAAAAATCGCTATGCATGCATCCAATCTATTAAATTAGGCAATGTCCACATTATTCTTACAAATTTTTAACTGAACAAAAAAAAAACGGAACATGTCAATTGTTGATCCCATGGTTCATGAGCTGAAATAAAAATTCCCAGAAATGTTCCATATGCACAAAAAGCTTATTTCTCTAAAATGTTTGTGCACAAACTTGTTTACATCCCTGTTAGTGAGCATTTATTCTTCCCCACTGTAATTCATCCACCTGACAGGTGTGGCATATCAAGAAGCTGATTAAACAGCATGATCATTACACAGGTGCACCTTGTGCTGGGGACAATAAAAGGCCACCTTGAAATGTGCAGTTTTGTCGCACAATGAGGGAGCGTGCAATTGGCATGCTGACTGCAGGAATGTCCACCAGAGCATGGAATGTAATAATAATTTGAATATCAATATTATTTTTGATTCAAACCATTTAGGAATGTTGATCCAAATGTCACACATTGGCCCCATTATTTATAGAAAGACCAACATACTGTATCCCTGTGTTCTCTGTCTCATTGTGACACCAACCAACAACACCAGTCGACTACATATTGCTCTGTCTGTGGCCTCTAGCCGACCAACAACCCCAGTCAAATGTATCTGTGGCCTCTAGTTGAGAGTAATGAAAACATTTGAATAGCATAACCCTCTCTGTCTATTGAGACGATGAAAACGTTTTAGCGACATGGCCCCAATGTGTGGAACAGGGGAGCTCGGCCAGAACATCTTCTGTGTTGCTCTCCGTTCATCAATGATTCAGGAGGCCGGAGACATATGAGCTCTTTAACAATTGAGCCAGTCTATTATTTATGTGTGTAAGTGTTTTAAAAGAAAGAAGATGTAACGCGACAAATCTCGGCTGATTTCTCCTTCTTGACCTCTCCCTCCTCTTCCTCTCCCTCCTCTACATCTTCCTCCTCTACATCTCCCTCCTCCCTCCTTCTCACCCTCATTCTATATGAAATATGTCACTCATTTCAGGAAACTAGGCATATGTCGTGTGTCACTACTTCACAGAAGAGCCATTTGAAGGTAAACTTAAAAAAATATATATAAATGCGTTTTTTGGCAAGAATGCCTTCTGGAACATGTGAAATTTCATGTGCCTCAATATAAAACTTGTATGCCATCTGTAAATACAAATACAATTGTTAAATTATGAGCCTAGTCGGTTTAACAACGGAAAAGGGCAGGAACCTTCCCGCTAGCCATGATTGGATGAGATAATTAGTTCGCTGGACATGTTGAGAGATGAATTCGAATTGGTCTGCCATGTAGCACGCTACTGTCTAGAGCATGGGCTGGTCAGTATGTGTAGGAACTCCTTTCTAATGTGGCTTTTTTGAAAGATTTCAAGTAGTAGAACTGCATAAGTGTTGCTCTCCACTTTCTGGAGGACCGAGTTTTGAGTGGAATTATGTATGATAGCTAAGGAGATTTCTGCCATTTGATTGCAAACATGCAGACGGGGTCGAAGTCGAAAAAGAGAACACCCAGACGGCTGTTGTATAAAACATCTGTCTTCGGATTACATCTTCAAATTAAGGACAACCATGGCATCTGTGTCAGAGAGGGATAAGTGTCCATCGATGTATCCGGGTAACATAGTCTAGCTAGATACATTTTCAGATATTACACATTTCTAATTTTGTCAGAAAGTTGTTTTCATTACAAGTTAAAGTGTACTTTTAGCTAGAAAGCTAACGGTAGTAATATTATTTGTATCTCAGAGCCATTTGCATTGCTAGTTATAGCTTAATGTTAGCTAGCTAACATTGAACCTGGTTGGTTGGCTACCTGCAGATCCATGCAGGGTAGTAACGTTATGAGTTGGGATTATGGTTCAAAAAGACTCTACTACGCAAGTAACTATTTAAGCAAGTAACTATTTAAATAGAATGCTTATGATGTCACTGCGACTAAACGTAGCTGGTAAATTCGCTCTGGCTATCTACTCCAATTTCAGAGCACTCTCCTCTGAGAGCACAGAATAACTGACAAATTTACGAACGCTGTTGAATATGTCCGGTTTCAGTAAACGTTGGCATAAAAGCGTAATTAAATTGTTGCCAGCAGCACAGTTGCAATCACCAATGTTCTGGATAACATAAACACAGCCTAACCAGCTATGCTAGGGTGTGTAAAATGGTCAGAGTTCTCTCATCTGTGTCTGGAAGTAGATAGCAAGCTAGCCAATGTTAGCCAGTTAGCTTGGGTGCTTGAATGCTCTTGTTAGGTCAGAACACTCAGATCAACCCTACTCCTTGGCCAACACTGTACACCAGACTCCACAGGAGTCACTAGAGTACAATGGGACAAGGACATCCCAGCTGGCCAAACCCTCCCATAATACAGATGACACTGCGCCAAATTATGCATAGGTCTCATTAATACGGACAACACTGCGCCAAATTACATATAGGTCCCCCGGTCATGGCCAGCTGAAACACAGCCCAGGAATGAACCCTGGTCAGTAGCACTGTGGTGCAATGCCTTAGACCGCTGAGCCACAGGATTTGTGGTGCCATCAACATTACATTAACCAGAAACAAATACACATTCACACACACAGACATGTGAGCGATGAGAATGACTGAAAACGAAAACAGAGTCAGTGAAAGGTCAAATGCATGTGAACAATTACACAGGAACAGAGAGAGAGAGAGTTAGAAAGACCAGGCTTTGTCTGGTTTCAGGATTTAGTCACCCCTGTGCTTTTACAGAGTCATCAGCTAAATTGAATCAATAACTAATTAACACTTTTGGTCTTTGGTGCCAAGCCTGTCTCCTTCTATGCACCCCTCTGCCCATAACAAAACACACACACACTCTATCATTCATTCTCCTACGCTAAGCCCTATCCTCACTCTGCTCTTATGAGTTCAGATTCAGGACTAGGAAAATTGATCAAAGTAAAATGTGAGCCAGGTCAAATGGAAAGAAACAGGTTCGGAGCGATCAGTCGTATCTGACTCTCCATCAGCTCTCACTCTCCATCAGCTCTCTCTCCATCAGCTCTCTCTCTCCATCAGCTATCTCTCTCTACATCAGCTATTCAGCTCTCTCTCCATCAGCTCTCTCTCTCCATAAGCTATCTATCTCTCCATCAGCTCTCTCTCTCCATCAGCTCTCTCTCTCCATCATCTCCATCTCTCCATCAGCTCTCTCTTTCTCCATCAGCTCTCTCTCCCTTCATGAGCTTCATCAGTTGTTCTCCCAGCATGTTGTTCTCCCAGCATGTTGTTCTCCCAGCATGTTGTTCTCCTAGCATGTTGTTCCACCAGCATGTTGTTCTCCCAGGATGTTAGTCTCCCAGCATGTTTTAATCCCAGCATGTTGTTCTCCCAGCATGTTGTTCTCTCAGCATCTTGTTCTACTAGCATGTTGTTATCCCAGCATGTTGTTCACCCAGCATGTTGTTCTCCCAGCATGTTGTTCTCCCAGCATGTTGTTCTACCAGCATTTTGTTCTCCCAGTATGTTGTTCTACCAGCATGTTGTTCTCCCAGCATGTTGTTCTCTCAGCATGTTGTTCTCCTAGCATGTTGTTATCCCAGCATGTTGTTCTCCCAGCATGTTGTTCTCCCTGCATGTCACATTTATTTTTGTTTGTTCTATAGTGATATTAAAAATGTTTGTCTGACCCATGGAATATAATGCAATCCTTTTCTATTATAGTCTGTTAATCTTTGACTCTTTTCCAGCTAGCAATAAAGTGCAGAACATGTCCAAACTGATGCGTTAATGCCCATTGATTTCTATAAGCATGAGTTTCATCTGGAATGCTTTTCCAACAGTCTTGAAGGAGTTTCCACATTTGCTGAGCATCTGATTTTCCTTCACTCTGCAGTCCAACTCATCCCAAACCATCTCAGTTGGGTTGAGGTCGGTTGATTGTGGAGGCCACGTCATCTGATGCAGCACTCCATCACTCTCCTTCTTGGTTAAATAGCCCGTACACAGCCTGGAGGTGTGCTGGGTCATTGTCCTGTTGAAAAGCAAATTATCGTCCCAATAAGTGTAAACCAGATGGGATGGAGTATTGCTGCAAAATGCTGTGAACAATTTATTTGGGCTGCAATCTGAGGTGCAGTTAACTCTAATGAACTGACCCTGTGCAGCAGAGGTACCTGTGGGTCTTCCTTTCCTGTGGAGGTCCTCATGAATATCAGTTTCATCATAGCGCTTGATGGTTTTTGCGACTGCACTTCAAATTTCAAATTCTTCACATTTTCCGTGTTGACTGACCTTCATGTCTTATTGGGATGATGGACTGTTGTTTCTCTTTGCCTATTTGAGCTATTCTTGCCATAATATAGACTTGGTATTTGGGTGGCTACTTTGAAGAATCTCATATTTAAAATACATGTTGATTTGTTTAAAAGTTTTTTGGTTACTACATGATTCCTTATGTGTTATTTCCTAGTTTTAATGTATTCACTATTATTCTACAATGTAGAAAATAGTAAAAATAATGAACACCCTGGAATGAGTAGGTCTGTCAAACATTGACTTGTACTGTATATATACCATCACCTAAAAGCACTTTGGCTCGTAAAGGGGCAGGTGCTCGGGCACAGGTAGAGCCCTATCTGTGGATGTGCCTGCTGTTTCTAACCTGTTAATGTCATACTTCCCTCTCAAGTATAATTGGCCAGCTGATGCCAGATGGAGCCTCATCTTTCCCCAGATGACTCCTTTATGAAGACAATCTACAGGCTACAGGCTCAGAGTCCTCAACCACACACACCTGAGGAATATGGGTAGAGAGATAGAGAGAGGAAAGTGGAGGAGTGAGAGAGCTAGGAGGGAAATAGAGGAGTGAGAGAGAAAGATGTGAGAGAGAGAGGAGGGAAATAGAGGAGAGAGAGAGGAAGAGAGAGAGAGAGAGAGAGAGAGAGAGAGAGAGAGAGAGAGAGAGAGAGAGAGAGTAAATAAAGGAGTTGATGTGTATAAGCTCAGACCAGGGGCTGATGATCAATCTGATTGGCTAATCAGATATAAGGCTGAATTATTGATACTCTGGACTCCATCTGTACCGGGAGTTGGTTTGTGTTGAGATAAATGTAGAGGCGAACAGAAAGAATGCTGTTAACAAGAGCTCACACACATACCCCCCACACACATACCCCGACACACACATACAACACAACAACCCCCCCAAACACACACACCCCCACACACACAACCCCACACACATACCCCACCAAATACAAATACTCCCACACACACACAATCCCACACACAAACACATGCCCCCACACACACAACCCCCTCACACACAAACATACACCCCACACACACAACCCCGCCCACCCCCACACGCACAACCCACACACACACACACATACCTCCCACACACACAAACCCCCCCACACACATACCCCCTGCACACACACATTCCCCCACACACACACACCACCCCCACACACCCACACACACACACGCACAACACCCCACACACATACCCTCCCACACACACAAACCCCCCACACACACATACCGCCTGCACACACATTCCCCCACAGACCCATACCCCCACACACTGATACCCACACACGCACATACCGCCCCCACACACACACACAATCCCAAACAAACACATATGCCCCGCCCAAAAACACATACCCCCACACACACACATACCCCCACACACACACATACCCTCCCCACACACACATACCCCCCCCACACACTCATACCCCCCACACACTCATTCCTCCCACACACACATAACCCTCCTGCACACACATAATCCTCCGCACACACATAATCCTCCTGCACACACATGCCCCCACACACACATACCCGCCACACAAAAAAAAAAACACACAAACAAATGCCCCCACACACAAACCCCTTCCACACACACACCACCCCACACACACATACCTCCCCAAATACAAATACTCCCCACACACACACAATCCCACACACAACCCCCCCCACATAAAAACATACCACCCACACACACAAACCCCGCCTCTGCCCTGCCCCCACCCACAAACACATTCCCCCACACACACATACCCCCAACACAAACACACACATACATACACAAACCACGCCCACACACACACAACCCCGCCCACACACACATTCCCCCACACACAAACCCCCAAAACACCCATACCCCCACACACTGATACCCACACACACACAAATACCCCCCACACAGACATACCCCCCACACACTGATACCCACACACACACAAAAAAACAACACACACACATATATCCGCCCCCACACACATATACCCCCACACACACTCATTCCCCACACACACATACAACCCCACACACACATTACCCCACACACACATACCCCCTACACACATACATCCCACACACACACATACCCCCACACACATATACCCCCACACACATATACCCCCCCACACCCACCGCCACACCCACACCCCCACACACACACATACCACCCACACACACATACCCACCACACACACATTCCCCCCACACACAGAAATTCACACACACCCACACATGCATATACACACCCACCCACAAATGCACACACATGCACACACAAACAAAAGCACACCCATGTTTATGCACAGACGCACACACGCACACACACACCCTAAAGTAGAAAAGACCACACTTGTGTGTGTGTGTGTGCTTGCGTGTACTCCACATTTATTCTCCAGCAGACTGAACAATAAATTCAACAGGATTTAATTTACTCATTAAATTGAAGTCTGCTTATGGGTGCTTCTTGATGAATCATATTTTGCTTAGTCAATTTGTTTGTTTGTATGTTCTCAACATTATTTGAGACAAATTAAATACGTAAATGGTTAGCAAATGAAACCAGACACACTCCCAGGTCATTCTTCCTCAGACAGAATCATTATAACCACTTTATTCTGGTCTCTTTCTGTGTCGCTTCCCCAGTAACAGTTCAATATATATTGTCTCCAACTTCGGAATGGTGGATAACGTAATTAGCCGAGAGATATTAAGAGGGTTGCAGAACTAGCAGCTGGTATGACAGAAATAAAGAATTTCAATTAGAATATGATCTACCTGCTGACCTCTAACTTCCATTGTTACGTTCCCCAGTTTCTGTGGTGCTTTTGCTTGTATGTGTGTGTTTCAGGATGGCTTCCTGAAATTTTCCCCTTTACTAATTGGAGCTTACCCCGCCCCCTCGTCAGGATACAGCTGTATCCCATTAGACACCTTCTCCAGCTATATAAGCCAGGGTTCTATTGCTCAGGAGGGAGAAGGATGAGAGAGGAGGCTGATAGATGAGGGTGATGACTGAGGGTGATGACTGAGGGTGATGACTGAGGGTGATGACTGAGGGTGATGACTGAGGGTGATGACTGAGGGTGATGACTGAGGGTGAAGTGCATCCTGAATTTAAAGTTGTTAAGAGATTGTGGTATGTTAGCTGTTACTGATTGTTATGTTCTGTGTTAGTGATTTTTGCTAAAAGAGAGAGATCTATCAAAAAGGTCCGTATTGATTATTTGAAATTGTTTGTATTTTCCTGTGTTTGTTCCCAGGGGGGAAGGGGAAGGCACCTAGGGAGTGCTTAGGCAAGAGGCCTGCGGGCATACATAACCCGTAGTATTTACTGTCTATGCACACTAGGTAAGACCTGGACGGACCACCCCGTGTATTTTGGTTAGTGCACCAGGTGGTGCTAAGTTAGGTAAGTTGTGGGTAGGCAGGTAAAATAGGAGAGGGGCTTTGACTTTACTTTCTTTGCTTTGGTTCCGTTCAGCCCCTTTTCCCCAAAACTACCGTGTGACGGAATAAATTCCTTGTTAACGGTACCGCTTACTGCTTTTGTCATCCTTACTCGCACCTACAGTCCCATACCTCTTTCACTCCGCGGGGAATTTAGAGCAGCAGGGAGTTGCGTTCCCTCCTCCAAGAGGCGTGCGTAACATCCATGTTTGTGGTGTTTGTATTGTGATCCATCAGTAAACAGGTGGAGAGCCACACCTGCTATCAGAACAGACCTACATATCACATATCTTACAGTAACACAGTGTTATCAGAACAGACCTACATATCACATATCTTACAGTAACACAGTGTTATCAGAACAGACCTACATATAACATATCTTACAGAAACACGGTGTTATCAGAACAGACTTAAATATATAACATATCTTACAGTAACAAGGTGTTATCAGAACAGACCTAAATATATAACATATCTTACAGAAACACAGTGTTATCAGAACAGACCTAAATATATAACATATCTTACAGAAACACAATGTTATCAGAACAGACCTACATATAACATATCTTACAGAAACACAGTGTTATCAGAACAGACCTAAATATATAACATATCTTACAGTAACACGGTGTTATCAGAACAGACCTAAATATATAACATATCTTACAGAAACACAGTGTTATCAGAACAGACCTAAATATATAACATATCTTACAGAAACAGTGTTATCAGAACAGACCTGCAGGTAACATAACTTACAGCAGTGGCGATCCGTCATTCAGGGCAGATCCCCACCTGTTTTGAGCCCCACATTTTTTTCTAAACAAGTATAACCTTTTTTTATGGGGGGGGTCCTGTTTTGCATGCTATTTTGGCATTAATACGTGTCACATATCAGTTTTGAAACGATGTAATAAATATACATATCATTGAGTTATTAAAGCTGCATTCAAACATGGTCTCTTTTTTGCTTTCTTGAGTAAGTTAGCTACAAAGTGCAGGTGTTTCAGCCTAGATCAGTGCTTTCTGTGGTGGGGCAGCCAGAGGAAAATACATAGCGTTTGGGTTGGTAATGTTCTCTAGTTGCACCGTGATTGGCTCAGTGTTCAGTCACTCATGGGAACACTACGTCACTGCCAAATCTAAGGGTGGAGCTAAACAATTCAACCCACTTGGGTGCTGCCATAGAGTTACATTAGAAGTGCCCATCCAAGAAGGCTCAAGGTCATTGGCCACTGATAAAATGATGTCAAATCACGTTATATCTACAGTAGCTTTGATTGGACTGATCATGTCAGCATCATCCTTTTAAAATCATGAATCAAGTCGACAATATACTGGCAAATCAAGTCTACAATCTACTGGAAAATATTTTTAATCCTTGTCATATGAAGAGAAATAATGAAGATAAATTATAGATATAACGTATCGGTGCCCATCAGCCTTTGAACATGAAAATTACACAACAAGTTGGAAATCGCAAATTCAACAATGAGTGGTTTGCAAGGAATTAGTGGGTAACTGCAAGCATTGCAAAGCAATCACAAGCCTGCTATTCAGTGGAGTGGGTGTGTGGTCCCAATTCTGGGTTTAAGGGTCTTTTTTCCAAGCTTAAAATGAGAAACATTCAACATTGGACATGCTGTCAATCCAGCATGATTTCTGCCACACTCAAAACAACTGTTAACTCTGAACTGGGAAATCCAACTTCAGTGAGTTCAAGACAACTGGGAATTTGGGAAAAATCGAGCTCTGACAGGCAAAATACGTTTCGAACAGTCATCCAACTGGAATTGTAAGTCTGGAACTCGGGCCTCTTCCTAGAGCTCCGACCTGAAGATCACACACATCATCATGATTCGACCTTGTATTTTCACAGTTGTTCCCTGTTGTCTTGAAAGCACCATAAATCCAGAGAATGCCAGAACTGAATTACAAAATTTGCCCACGAAGGACTACCATGCCACCACGCACAACATGGTGAGTCCAAAAATGTATTGTATGCTGCTGCATAAATTATGTAATATGCCAGGGAGATATGTATACTGTTCCTAAGAAAGTAATACTAAGTGTATGTAATAAGCTGTAAGCTGTTAGTAGCCCATGTGCCTCACCCTAATAATTTAGTCTATTTTCCCCTCTTAATTTCACCTACTGTTCTGACTTGGCGGTGCACATGTAGCCTATAACCTGTTTTAGAGAAATGTAATCATAAAAAATTGTAAGAGCTTTCTGACTTGGTGTACAGGGAGAACACTGTAAGAACGGCCCATGTTCTGAATTTGTACATTTCAAAAGTGCTAAACAAATTGTTTTATTGACTATGTCTGTTCTAGCTCGCTCATTAATGTCTTCAAATTACGGATAGTCTCTTATCCGCTTGTCATCCCCTTATGCCGTAGTTTGTACATCTCAATTGTCAGTAGAAACCTAATCAGTTTAAGCAATTCAGCCATATCAGCTATGTTTTTTTTTTATGCAGTAAAGGAGGCTGAATGAACTATTTCGCTGCCAGACAAGGCTCCGCTGATAACCAGGTGTAGCAGTGGTAAGCTGTTGGACTGCTGTTGGGACTACAGGTAACATACCTTACAGTAGCACAGTGCCTGTGCAGGAGGAGAGAGGGAAGGTGAGTTGGGAGAGTTATTGAGAGAAAGGTAAGTAAACATGAAGTGATGTAATAATTGTACCCTGTCCTTGTCTATGCGTAGACAAACCTCCTTTGGATTTTTACTTTTACTTACAAGGGAGAATTGTTAAGCATGCAGATGTTCTCTACTCATTGAACTTTTTTTCCTAACGCTAAACATATATTTTTCTACAGAATGTCGACTGTTAAGAGCTACGTAGGATTTTTAAAGCTGTTTGTTTATTAGGGTAAAGTGAAATGTCACACTTAATTCAAAATGGCCCATATTTGCATATGAATATCAAATCCAGTGTCTGTAGAAGTCTCTCTATTAGAGAGGGAGTAAGACTAGCATTACCATCACATCTGACTCCAACACTGTTTCAATCCCTTACATTTTGCACACATTCTCAAAATGGACCTTGAATGTAAAGAATTGTGACAATCATCTTTATCAAAAATAATAACTTTTTGACTATAATTTGATACACATGACATGATTGAATAACATACTTTTGCAATGAATTACAAGTCTTCTTTGCAATACTTTTCATTACATGAAATGCCCAGATGTTGTCATGACTACTAGTCATTGAATAGAGTTGTCTCTTGGTGTGGGTGCTCAATGTGACACATGATATAAAATGGCCTTAGGGATCTCATTAAACACTGCTAGACACAGATAACTATCTAATGAACCACTACACATGCACACACGCACGGACATGCTCATATGCACATACTGTACACACACACACATGTTAAAAGTATCTTGTTCGGTTTATCTCTCTCTCACTCACACACACACACGCACACGCACACACGCACACACACGTACACACACACTCACCCACCCACAGACACGCTAATGCAGAGATAACCACCTAATGAGGCATAATAAGGGAGACTGATTATGAGAATCAGATAAGTTTTTCAGCCTTCATTAAGCCACAGCTCAACAGTTAAGACACATGATGATAACAGAACACAAATGATGATAACGGAACACACATGATGATAACGGAACACACATGATGATACAGAACACACATGATGATAACAGAATACACATGATGATAACGGAACACACATGATGATACACATGATGATAACAGAACACACATGATGATAACAGTACACACATGATGATAACGGAACACACATCATGATAACGGAACACACATGATGATAACAGAACACATATGATGATAACAGCACACACATGATGATAACGGAACACACATCATGATAACGGAACAGACATGATGATAACGGAACACACATGGACATGTCCAATACTAAATGAGATCTCACAGCAACAAAAGAGAGGATGGACAACACAAACGTTCACTCACACACACACACAGTCCAGATATTGGGGGTCAGGGGAAAACAACCATCGCAGAAAGTGGACAGGACCAAATTAGAGACGGAAGGATGAATGGATGTGAAAAGAGGGGGATAGAGAGAGATGCTGAAGGAGTTAAGGAAAGCTAATAACAGAGAGGAGGATAGAGAGAGATGCTGAAGGAGTTAAGGAAAGCTAATAACAGAGAGGAGGATAGAGAGAGATGCTGAAGGAGTTATGGAAAGCTAATAACAGAGAGGAGGATAGAGAGAGATGCTGAAGGAGTTATGGAAAGCTAAAAACAGAGAGGTGGATAGAGAGACATGCTGAAGGAGTTATGGAAAGCTAAAAACAGAGAGGAGGATAGAGAGAGATGCTGAAGGAGTTATGGAAAGCTAAAAACAGAGAGGAGGATAGAGAGAGATGCTGAAGGAGTTAAGGAAAGCTAAAAACAGAGAGGAGGATAGAGAGAGATGCTGAAGGAGTTATGGAAAGCTAATAACAGAGAGGAGGATAGAGAGAGATGCTGAAGGAGTTATGTAAAGCTAATAACAGAGAGGAGGATAGAGAGAGATGCTGAAGGAGTTAAGGAAAGCTAAAAACAGAGAGGAGGATAGAGAGAGATGCTGAAGGAGTTATGGAAAGCTAATAACAGAGAGGAGGATAGAGAGAGATGCTGAAGGAGTTATGTAAAGCTAATAACAGAGAGGAGGATAGAGAGAGATGCTGAAGGAGTTAAGGAAAGCTAATAACTGAGAGGAGGATATAGAGATGCAGGAGAATAGGATGAAAAGCTTATTAGAGTCGTGCAGAGCATTGATTACATCTATCGGTCAATAGGTCATATCTGCAGGCCTGAGAGAGAGAGAGAGAGAGAGAGAGTGTGTGATAGTTGAAAGTTGCAAGTCGTTGACTGTTTCCGAATGTGTATGAGCGTGCATATGGGTTTGTGCATACATACAGTACCAGCCAAAAGTTTGGATACACCTACTAATTCAAGGGTGTTTCTTTATTTTTACTATTTTCTACATTGTAGAATAATAGTGAAGACATCAAAACTATGAATTAACACATATGGAATCATTAAGTAACCAAAAAAGTTTTAAACAAATCAAAACATTTTATATTTGAGATTCTTCAAAGTAGCCACCCTTTGCCTTGATGACAGCTTTGCACACTCTTGAGGTAGTCACCTGGAATGCATTTCAATTAACGTGTGTGCCTTGTTAAAACCTCTAAAGGATCGCTCAACCTGCTCCACTGCAGCCCCGTCGATGAAAATGGGGGCGTGCTCGATCCTCTTTTTCCTGTAGTACCTGGCAGTCACGAGTGAACAGGGAGTACAGGAGGGGACTGAGCATGCACCCATTAGGGGCCCCCGTGTTGAGGATCAGCGTGGTGGACGTGTTGTTACCTATCCTTACCCGGGGGCAGCCCGTCAGAAAGTCCAGGATCCATTTTCAGAGGGAAGTGTTTAGTCCCAGGGTCCTTAGCTTATTGATGAACTTTGAGGGCACGGTGTTGAATGCTGAGCTGAAGTCAATGAATAGCATTCTCACATATTTGTTCCTTTTGTCCAGGTGGGAAAGGGCAGTGTGGAATGCAATAGACATTGCATCATCTGTTGATCTGTTGGGGCGGTGTGCAAATTGGAGTGGGTCTAGGGTTTCTGGAATAAGGGTGTTGATGTGAGCCATGACCAGCCTTTCAAAGCACTTCATGGCTACAGATGTGAGTGCTAGGGGTCGGTAGTCAGTTAGGCAGGTTACCTTAGTGTTCTACCATGCTATTGTTTCAGGAGAGTGCACAATTATGAAATTGAAAATGTATTAAAAAACAATTAGCACATTTTGGGCAGTCTTGATTCAAAATGTTTAATAGAAATGCAATGGTTACTTGGATCACTCTAACACTTTGCACATACTTTGATGCCATCTAGTGGACAAAATCTAAATTGCGCCTGGGCTGGCATAATACATTATGGCCTTTCTCTTGCATTTCAAAGATGATTGTACAAAACCAGGTTTTTTTCTTTGTTTTATCTTTCACCAGATCTAATGTGTCATATTCTCCTACATTAATTTAAGATTTCCACAAACTGAAAGTGTTTCCTTTCAAATGGTACCAAGAATATGCCTATCCTTGCTTCAAGTCCTGAGCTACAGGCAGTTAGATTTGGGTATGTAGTTTTAGGAGAAAATTTAAAAAAATGGGCGGTTACTTAAGAGAGTAAATTAAGTTCATTTGTGGAATTTCTTTCCTTCTTAATGCATTTGAGCCAATCAGTTGTGTTGTGACAAGATAGTGTTGTACAGAATATATCCCTATTTGGTAAAAGACATGAAGACATGAAGGTTAGTCAATACGGAACAATTCAAAAACTTTGGAAGTTTCTTCAAGTGCAGTCACAAAAAACATCAAGCGCTATGATGAAACTGGCTCTCGTGAGGACCACCACAGAAAAGGAAGACTCAGAGTTACCTCTGCCGCAGAGGATAAGTTCATTAGCCTCAGAAATTGCAGCCCAAATAAATGCTTCACAGAGTTCAAGTAACAGACATATCTCAACATCAACTGTTCAGAGGAGACTACATGAATCAGGCCTTAATGGTAGAATTGCTGCAAATAAAATACTAGTAAAGGACACCAATAATAAGAAGAGACTTGCTTGGGCCAAGAAACACGAGCAATGGACATTAGACGGGTGGAAATCTGTCCTTCGGTCTGATGAGTCCAAATTTTAGATTTTTGGTTCCAACCGCCGTGTCTTTGTGAGATGCAGAGTAGGTGAACGGATTATCTCTGCATGTGTGGTTCCCACCGTGAAGCATGGAGGCGGAGGTGTGATGGTGTGGGGGTGTTTTGCTGGTGACACTGTCAGTGATTTGTTTAGATTTCAAGGTACACTTAACCAGCATGGCTACCACAGCATTCTGCAGCAACAAGTTCTCAGCAAATGTGGGAACTCCTTCAAGACTGTTGGAAAAGCATTCCAGGTGAAGCTAGTTGAGAGAATGTCAAGAGTGTGCAAAGCTGTCATTAGGGAAAAGGGTGGCTACTTTGAAGGATCTAGAATATAAAATATATTTTTCTTTGTTTAACACTTTTTTGGTTACTACATCACTCCATACGTGTTATTTCATAGTTTTGATGTCTTCGCTATTATTTTACAATGTAGAAAATAGTAAAAATTAAGAAAAACCCTCGAATGAGTAGGTGTGTCCAAACTTTTGGCTGGTACTATACTTGAGAGTGCATTTGTGTGTCCATTTGTTCTCTGTATTTTTCTTTCACCTCAATGTAGCTGTGTGTGTGTGACTGTGGATGTGGGTGACCGTGCATGTGGGTGACTCTGTGTAGGCCTATATGGCTTGCTGACTGTATGGCTTGCTGCCTGTATAGCTTGCTGCCTGCTATTCTGACCAGATGATGGAATGATTTAAAAACTTGTCTTTATTAGGCCCATAAAGTGCAGTGTCAGAGTCACTCAGAATCAATAAACACAACAGATGTGTGTTGCTGTCGCCTCCTTACCTGCTCTGTGTTCTGGGAAATGGACCTTGTTGTCCAAAGTACGAGTGGTCTGGTGGTATAATGGTCTGGTGGTCTAATGGTCTGGTGGTCTAATGGTCTAACAGCTGGTATACCCTTAGTGGTCCCTCTTTTACCTTTAGTTTTTATTGGAACTGTAAAAGAAAAGATGTACTGTTAACCTGCAGTCCAAATTCTGTTCATAAAACTAAACTAAAACCATAAAGCACAAGGTTTTATTAAAGGAGTTTTTCACAAAACAAGCTTGCGAACTTCAGCACACTCTACACTCAAGTTATGGTGCAAATACTAAATGTAGTTTAGCCTCCAGCCTCAAGAAATATCCTCTCCCAGCTCCTCTCCCAGCTCCTCTCCCAGCTCTCTCAAAGTAGCCAGCCAGGCACTTTTAGAGAGAGGAGATTGGGAAGACATTTTCTGCTCTAACTTTCTTCTCTTCCAGAGGCCAGGCTTATCGCCCACCCTGCTCTAGTTGCCCTGTGGGGGTCAGCAATGCTGCCCATAGTCGTAGCCGGTGAGATGTTCATTGCCGAGCGACTGTGTGTGTGTGTGTGTGTGTGTGTGTGTGTGAATTGAGTGTAGAGTGTCGGGATCAAATGAATACCACACAGACTGGGCTAACAAAGAGTTCAGATGGACACACACAACAACACACACACAACAACACACATAATAACAACAACACGATAATCGAGAATTTCAATAAGCATTTTTCTACGCTGGCCATGCCTTCCACCTGGCTACTTTTAACATGGTCAACAGCTCTGCACCCCCCACAGCAATTTGCCCAAGCCTCCCCCATTCCTCCATCACCCAAATCCAGATAGCTGATGTTCTGAAAGAACTGCAAAATCTGGACCCCTACAAATCAGCTGGCTATACAGTCTGGACCCTCTCTTTCTAAAATTAGCCGCCACAATTGTTGCAACCCCTATTACTAGCCTGTTCAACCTCTCTTCCGAATAGTCTGAGATCCCCAAAGATTGGAAAGCTGCCGCCGGTCATCTACCCTCTTCAAAGGGGGAGACACTCTAGACCCAAACTGTTACAGACCTATATCTATCCTTCCCTTCCTTTCTAAAGTCTTCGAAAGCCAAGTTAACAAACATATCCCCGACCATTTCGAATCCCACCGTACCTTCTCCGCTATGCAATCTGGTTTCCGAGCGGGTCATGGGTGCACCTCAGACATGCTCAAGGTCCTAAACGATATTATAACCGCCATCGATAAAATACAATACTGTGCAGCTGTCTTCATCGACCTGGCCAAGGCTTTCGTCTCTGTCAATCACCTCATTCTTATCGGCAGACTCAACAGGCTTGGTTTCTAAAATGACTGCCTCGCCTGGTTCACCAACTACTTCTCAGATAGAGTTCAGTGTGTCAAATCGGAGGGCCTGTTGTCCGGACCTCTGGCAGTCTCTATGGGGTAGCCACAAGGTTCAATTCTTGGGCCGACTCTTTTCTCTGTATACATCAATGATGTCGCTCTTGCTGCTGGTGATTCTCTGATCCACCTCTACGCAGACAACACCCTTCTGTATCCTTCTGGCCCTTCTTTGGACACTGTGTTAACTAACCTCCATACAAGCTTTAATGCGATACAACACTCCTTCCGTGGCCTCCAACTGCTCTTAAATGCAAGTAAAACTAAATGCATGCTCTTCAACCGATCGCTTTCCGACACCTGCCTGCCCGTCTAGCATCACTACTATGGACTGTTCTGACTTAGAATATGTGGACAACTACAAATACCTAGGTGTCTGGTTAGACTGTAAACTCTCCTTCCAGACTCACATTAAGCATCACCAATCCAAAATTAAATCTAGAATTCCGCAACAAAGCATCCTTCGTCTCATGCTGCCAAACATACCCTCGTAAAATGGACTATCCTACCGATCCTTGACTTCAGCGATGTCATTTACAAAATACACTCTACTTAGCAAATTGGATGTTTCTATCACAATGCCATCCGTTTTGTCACCAAAGCCCCATATACTACCCACCACTGCGACCTGTATGCTCTCGTTGTCTGGCCCTCGCTTAATTTTCATCTAAAAGTCTTTGCTAGGTTAAGCCCTGCCTTATCTTAGCTCACTGCTCGTCATAGCAGCACCCACCCGTATCACGCGCTCCAGCAGGTATTTTTCACTGGTCATCCCCAAAGCCAACTCCTCCTTTGGCCACCTTTCCTTCCAGTTCTCTGCTGCCAATGACTGGAACGAATTGCAAAGATCACTGAAGCTGGGGTCCTATATCTCCCTCACTAACTTTAAGCATCAGCTGTCAGAGCAGCTTACCGATCATTGCACCTGTACACAGCCCATCTGTAAATAGCCCACCCACCTACCTTTTTATTTGCTGCTTTGCACCCCAGCATCTCTACTTGCACATTCATCTTCTGCACTATCCATCACTCCAGTGTTTAATTGCTAAATTGTAATTATTTCGCCACCATGGCCTATTTATTTCCTTACCTCCCTAATCTTACTACATTTGCACACACTGTATATAGATTGATTTTTCTATTGTGTTATTGACTGTACGCTTGTTTATCCCATGTGTAACTCTGTGTTGTTTGTGTTGCACTGCTTTGCTTTATCTTGGCCAGGTCGCAGTTGTAAATGAGAATTTGTTCTCAACTGGTCTACCTGGTTAAATAAAGGTAAAATTAAAATAAACAATTAAATACATACATATAGCTCCCGGCGAGAGGGAAACAGGTTTTTAATGATTTTAGTGAAATGCAGTCATTTCCTGTGATGTCTCTCAATAAATTAATTAGCGGTTAGCAGTGGCGATTTTAGCATGTAAATCTTGGTGGGGCAAAAAAATAAATAGTGGAATGCATGCCAGCACAGCCACTACACAACATAACACTAAACAATAAGTAATTGCACTATAACGGTGACAAACTTTGCCCACAAACGGCCTACATAAAGCTGTCCCAACAGCAGTCCCAATATCTTACCAACGTCTGGCTATCAGCGGAGCCTTGTCTGGCAGCGAAACAGTTATTTCAGGCTCATGTACTGCCTTTTTTTTAACATAGCTGATATGGCTGACTTGCTTAAACAAATGTGGTTTCTAATGACAATTGAGATGTACAGATTATGGCATAAGGGGACGACAAGCGGATAAAAGACTATCCGTAATTTCGATTAAGACATTAATGAGCGAGCTAGGACGGATGTAGACAATATAACTATTTGTTTAGCACTTTTGAAAGCACTGAGCTAGGCAGAAAAACCTGCATTTTGGAGCTGCCTTACTCAAGAAAACAAAACAGAGACCATGTTTGTATACAGCTTTAATAATTCAATGATATATATATGTATATACATTTGTTCACATTGTTTTGCAAACTGATATGTGATAGCTTTTAACGCCCCAAAAAAGAATCAGAGAGAGACCACATCACCACCATCCACTGGAGTGGAATAGACATCCAGCTACTGATGCAACTCATATGACTGAGGACTAGGAGACACGTTGACTGACTTGTATTGATGACATCATATGTTGACTGAATAATAATGTCTTGAAAGCAATTCACTTCCTAAACAAACTGTTGTGTTATGACAGAGTAGTTATGATCAGACATGTCCTGGTACAGGCCATAACCATGTCAAAAGACTTGAGATAAACGTGATTTATAAATGTATTGCATACTAATCGTGCATAATACTTCTCAGTGGAGGTGACACACGTGTGTGTGTGTGTGTGTGTGTGTGTGTGTGTGTGTGTGTGTGTGTGTGTGTGTGTGTGTGTGTGTGTGTGTGTACGTACATATAATAGATACGATATCTGCTACGGTACCAAACCCTCTTTTCCTTCTGCTGTCAGTATTACAGCCTGTGTGTGGGGAACATTAATATTCATACAGTTGTGTGTGTGTGTGTGTTTGTGTTTGTGTGTTTGTTTGTGTATTAGATGTTTGAGATGCACAGCCTCCAACCGTCAATCTTCATTAACGTTATCGCGCCTGCCTTTTCACCGGTCAAGCCTTCTCTCCTCTTCTCCTCCCTCTTCCCCTCCCTCTCTCCTCTCCCCCCCATCCCTGACAAGGACTGTAATAAAATAGATTATAAAAGAGTACTTCACATTTGGAGTACATGCACAAGGCTATTTCACAGAAAAATAATCTCTCTCTATCTCTTCAGTTCAATTCATGTTGGCAAGTGAATATGTTTACATTGCCAAAGCAAGTGAAAAAGATAATAAACAAAAGTTATATAAACAATCAGAAATGAACAGTAAACATTACACTCACAAAAGTTTCAAAAGAATAGACATTTCAAATGCTTAAAAATTCTGCCACTCCGAAAATCTGCGCCAGACTCTCTCTCTCTCTCTCTCTCTCTCTATGGTTTGTGTTTTTTATGGGTATGCATTTTGATGTAGGGATTTGTGTATGAGATGGCCGAGGGAGGGAGGGAGGGAGTAAGGGAGTGAATAAGGGAGTAAGGGAGGGAAGGAGTAAGGGAGGGGAGAGTCAGAGAGGGAGGTAGAGATCTGCAAACAAATTTAATAACTAGCCTGCAGAATTGAATCAGTTTCCTAGCTTTAGAATTGATCACCTCACTTAAGAGAGAGAGAGAGAGAGAGAGAGAGAGGAAGCAGGGGAGAGATGGAGAAAGTGAGGGAATAAAATAGATACTGTATATTCAAGATTTAGAAAAAAAAATGAATTTGTCACATCAATTTCAGCCTGGGCCATTATCAGAGAGAGAGATATTTTGACTGAAATGTTTCTGTTTTTGATCATGTTGACGACATAACAGTTGTGGGAGAAATTTGCTAAGTCAAAGCTTTAGAAGCACTGGTATCACACAAACACACACACACGCACATACAGACAAACAGGACTGAGTTGGGGCTTTAGACAGACGAGGGTCACCAACTGATGACGTATGACTCAGCCACATGCCCTTTCATCATCTGATCAAATACCCTTACTCATTAAGTTTGCAGAACAAGAGAACATTTAAAATGTAATACCAAAACAAGAGCAAATTTAAAGTGTAATATCGAATTAGGACACACATGAAATGGGGATGGAATGCAACCATTTGCCTTTCTCAAAAAAGAGAAGCATCAGCCAAGGATCTCAGATCAGCATTTCTGAAGAAGCTGACCAGAGCAACAGTCAATATATATAGTCATGGAACTGTATTGATACAAGGCAAAGATTCAAGCCTCCAGGCTTTAGAGAATATGTTTGCTACCTTAAAAGTAGAAGCTGAACTCATCTCAGACACTGAGGAAAAAGTCAAGGAGGGAGATTATGGAGAAAAACAGGCCCCAGCGGTCTCTGTGACCCAGCAAGAAGCCCCTCAGTGTCCCTCTACCTACCTCAGCTGCAGCAGACAGAGCCAAGGACATGCCTACAACACCAACAACACCTGCTGTGCAACGTTTCCACAACACCCTCTCTCTCGTCGAAGCAGAGATCATAGAACTCAGAGAGAACAAGCTTCAAGAGGATGACGCTGTCCAGAAACTAAAAGAAGAGATGAAACAGTTCAGGGAGGAGAGCAGAGCAGAGCAACTATTGCTAAATTAGAAAGCAGAATGGACAAACTGAGTCAGACAAATAATGACCTCAGAGACCTTCTGAGCACAACAAGAGAGGAGCTAGAGCAGACAGAGGTACATTGGCACCATCAACCAGCAGCTAGTCATTATGTCCTCTGCATCTAGAGAACATGTCCACCAGCTTGGTACAACACAGGCAGAGCATAACCAGCATGGCCTCCCAGTCTGCTCCAGCCCAGTTCAGCCTACCAGCCTCCCAGTCTGCTCCAGCCCAGTTCAACCTACCAGCCTCCCAGGCTGCTCCAGCCCAGGTCAGCCAACCAGCCTCTCAGTCATTTCCAGCCCAGGTCAGCCTACCAGCCTCCCAGTCTGCTCCAGCCTCCCAATCTACTCCACCTAGATAACCACCCACAACTGCAATCCTTATTGATTCAAATGTGAAGTTCTAGGTCCAGGAAAGATTATTCCCTAGACACCAGGTATATAAGCCCCGGCCCATCACAACATAGCTCTACTAGACCCGGCTTATCACAAAACAGCTCTAATAGACCCGGCCCATCACAAAACAGCTCTACTAGACCCGGCATTTGAGCCAATCAGTTGTGTTGTGACAAGGTAGGTTGGTATACAGAAGCTAGCCCTATTTGGTAAAAGACCAAGTCCATATTATGGCAAGAACAGCTCAAAAAAGCAAAGATAAATGACAGTCCATCATGACTTTAAGACATGACGTTCAGTCAATCGGGGAAATTTCAAGAACTTTTAAAGTTTCTTCAAGTGCAGTTGCAAATGCCATCAAGCGCTATGATGAAACTGGCTCTCATGAGAACCGCCACAGGAAAGGAAGACCCAGAGTTACCTCTGATGCAGAGGATAAGGTTGTTACAGTCACCATCTTCAGAAATTACAGCCCAAATAAATGCTTCACAGAGTTCAAGTAACAGACACATCTCAACATCAACTGTTCAGAGGAGACTGCAAGAATCAGGCCTTGATGGTCAAATGTTTGTAAAGAAACATCAACTAAAGGACATCAATAATAAGAAGATACTTGCTTGGGTCGAGAAACACGAGCAATGGACATCAGACTGACGGAAATCTGTCCGTTGTTCTGATGAATCCAAAATTTTAGATTTTTGGTTCCAACCGCCGTGTCTTTGTGAGATGCAGAGTAGGTGAATAGATGATCTCCGCGTGTGTGGTTCCCACCGTGAAGCATGGAGGTGGAAGTGTGATGGTGTGGGGGTGCTTTGCTGGTGACACTGTCTGTGATTTGTTTAGAATTTAAGGCACACTTAATCAGCATGGCTACCACAGCATTCTGCAGCGATACGCCATCCCATCTAGCTTGCACTTAGTGGGACTATCGTTTGTTTTTAAACAGGACAATGACTCATCACACCTCCAGGCTGTGTAAGAGCTATTTGACCAAGAAGGAGAGTGATGGAGTGATGCATCAGATGACCTGGCTCCACAATCAACCAACCACAACCCAATTGAGATGATTTGGGCTGAGTTGGACTGCAGAGTGAAGGAAAAGCAACCAAAAAGTGCACATTATATGTGAGAACTCATTAAAGACCGTTGGAAAAGCATTCCAGGTGACTACCTCATGAAGCTGGTTTAGAGAAAGCCAAAAGTGTGCAAAGCTGTCATCATGGCAAAGGGTGATTTGATTTTTTTGCTTACTACATGATTCCAAATGTGTAATTTCATAATTTGTATGTTATAAATGATATCATTAACTATCAGCTCTAGGAATATCCAGGGCCTAAACTCATCTAATTTTGTTTTTAAAACCCCAAAGTCCAGTATTTCTTAAAAACAAGGGACAGGACATCATAATCATACTGGAAACATAGTGTCGTGGAGACATTGATACTCAGTGTCCCTCAGGCTATAGAGAAAATATACAACCAATCAAACATAAAAATGTTAAACGGGTTGGGACACTGAATTAAATGAATAAAGGGCCTAACCACATTTGGCTAAAACTTAACAAAGTTACAATCTATTGTGACAATCATGTACATGTATCTATTGTGACAATCATGCAGGAAGCCTAGTGGTTAGAGCGTTGGACTTGTGACCGGAGGGTTGCAAGTTCGAATCCCTGAGCTGACAAGGTAAAAATCTGTCATTCTGCCCATCTTTGCCATGAACAGTTAACCCACTGTTCCCTGGGAGCCGAAGACGTGGATGTCGATTAAGGCAGCCCCCCACACCTCTCTGATTCAGAGGGGTTGGGTTAAATGCGGAAGACACATTTCAGTTGAAGGCATTTGGTTGTACAACTGACTAATAATGGTGACTTTGACTGTATGCATATGTGTAGCTTATGCTCCTCTTTCAGATTCCTCTTTTTTTTTTTTTTTTTTTTTGACAAACTCTATATAGAAAACGTTTCATTTTAGGCAGAGGGAAAAGTGCTCCTTTGTGGAGATTTCAATGTGAGAACAGGTTCTGAGTCTGACTATACTGATGCGGAAGGTAACCACCAGGATAAACTCAGCAAAAAAAGAAAAGTCCCTTTTTCAGGACCCTGTCTTTCAGAGATAATTCTTGAAAATCCAAATAACTTTACAGATCTTCATTGTAAAGGGTTTACACACTGTTTTCCATGCATGTTCAATGAACTATAAACAATTAATGAACATGCACCTGTGGAACGGTCATTAAGACACTGACAGCTTACAGACGGTAGGCAATTAACTTCTTAGGGAGCGGCTCCCGAGGTGACGGCTCCTTAAGGTCACAGTTCACATGAAAGGTCACATGAAAACGTAGTACACAAATGAGGCCTTTCTACTGACTGAAAAACACCAAAAGAATGATGCCCAGTGTCCCTGCTCATCTGTGTGAACGTGCCTGAGATCTACAGATGTGGCCAGGGCAATAAATTGCAATGTCTGTACTGTACTGTGAGACGCCTAAGACAGTGCTAAAGGGAGACAGGACGGACAGCTGATTGTCCTCGTAGTGGCAGACCACGTGTAACAACACCTGCACATCCGGACATCACACCTGCGGGACAGGTACAGGATGGCATCAACAACTGCCCGAGTTGCTCGGCAATAGGCTGAGAGAGGCTGGACTAAGGGCTTGTAGGCCTGTTGTAAGGCAGGTCTTCACCAGACATCACCGGGAACAACGTCGCCTATGGGCACAAACCCACTGTCACAGGACCAGACAGGACTGGCAAATAGTGTTCTTCACTGACAAGTCGCAGTTTTGTCTCACCAGGGGTGATGGTCGGACTCGCGTTCATCGTCGAAGGATTGAGCGTAACACCGAGGCCTATACTCTGGAGAGGGATCGATTTGGAGGTGGATGGTCCGTCATGGTCTGGGACAGTGTGTCACAGCATCAACGGACTGAGCTTGTTGTCATTGCAGGCAATCTCAACGCTGTGCATTACAGGGAAGACATCCTCTTCCCTCATGTGGTACCCTTCCCGCAGGCTCATCCTGACATGACCCTCCAGCATGACAATGCCACCAGCCATACTGCTCATTCTGTGCGTGATTTTCTGCAAGGCAGAATCTGGATCGGAGGGTGAAGGCTAGAGCCATTTTCCCAAGAAATGTCCGGGAACTTGCAGTTGCCTTGGTGGAAGAGTGGGGTAACATCTCACAGCAAGAACTGGCAAATCTGGTGCCACCCCTCCCTTTGTTCAGGGACACATTACTCCATTTCTGTTTTTCACCTCTGTTGAACTTGTTCAGTTTTTGTCTCAGTTGTTGAATATTATGTTCATACAAATATTTAAGTTTGCTGAAAATAAACACAGTTGACATTGAGAGGACGTTTATTTTTGCTGAGTTTATTTGGACACCCCTCCTTGTACAGTACAGTGTCTTGTGGCACACCAGGTATCCTGCACAGATCACAGTGGAGTCACAAGCCTCCTGAAAAACTAACTCTGTTGTTGACACCGAGAGGCTTGTGGTGTTAGTGTTTGTTTGGAACAGCAGACTTAGTTGAAAATAAATAGGGACTGTCATTCTTTGTTTGTTTCCATTTACAGTAACACTAGCAGAAGTTCTAAAGTGTTGAAAAGAAAAGAAACCACTAATGTGGTTTACTTGTTAAATTAGGGAGCGGCTGCAGAGGTGTCGGTTTTGGAGAGTCTGGCGTGCCCAAAGTAAAATGCCTGCCACTCAGGATATGCACATAATTAGGACTATTGGATAGGAAACACTCTGACGTTTCTAAAACTGTTAAAATAATGTCTGTGAGTATAACAGAACAGATATAGCAGGCGAAAACCCGAGACATTTCTGTCCAGATTTTTTGGGGGTGAGATTTCCTCACTTTGAATGCCTGCCTATGGGATTTTCAGTAAAATAGCTCCCAGGTTGCAGTACCTATGGTTTCCACGAGATGTCAACAGTCTTTAGACAGTGTTTCATGGCTTTATCATGGAACAGAGCCTTAAAGAAGAAGAATTGGTAAGAGAACCCAGGATGTCAATATGATTTTCGGTGCGCGAGACCCTGTTCCTTATACAGCTGACTGAAGAAGAAAAGAGTTTCTGGATATCAGGACAGCGATCACTCACCTCAGATTAGACAAGGATTTTTTCAACAACAAGCAAGACGCACATGATATTCTCCAAACACCCGGCAGGACCGACATCCCAGTTATTTGCAAGAAGAAGCAACGCAGGAAACGGGGGAAAAGAGCCGGATGCCTGGTCAGGACCCGGAGGAGGCGATTGGGAAAGCTGCCGTTACCGTCAATACTACTCACCAACGTGCAATCATTGGACAATAAATTAGACCAGGTACGATCACGAATATCCTACCAACAGGACATTAAAAACTGCAACATCCTATGTTTCACGGAATCGTGGCTGAATGACGACATGGATATGCACCGGCAGGATAGAACATCACACTCCGGTAAGAAGAGTGGGGGCGGTCTGTGCATATTTGTAAACAACAGCTGGTGCACGAAATCTAAGGAAGTCTCTAGATTTTGCTCGCCTAAAGTAGAGTATATTATGATACATTGCAGGCCACACTACTTGCCTAGAGAGTTTTCAGCTATACTCTTCGTGGCTGTTAATTTACCACCACAGGCAGATGCTGGCACTAAGACCGCACTCAGTCAGCTGTATAAGGAAATAAGCAAACAGGAAACCACTCACCCAGAGGCGGCGCTCCTAGTGGCTGGAGACTTTAATGCAGGGAAACTTAAATCAGTTCTACCAAATCTCCATCAACATGTTAAATGTGCAACCAGAGGGAAAATAATTCTTGATCACCTGTACTCCACACACTGAGACGCATACAAAGCTCTCCCTCGCCCTCCATATGGTAAATCCGACCACAACTCTATCCTCCTGATTCCTGCTTACAATAAAAAATTAAAGCAGGAAGCAGCAGTGACTCGGTCTATAAAAAAGTGGTCAGATGAAGCAGAAGCTAAACTACAGGACTGTTTTGCTATCACAGACTGGAACATGTTCTGGAATTCCTCTGATGGCATTGAAGAGTACACCACATCAGTCACTGGCTTTATCAATAAGTGCATCGAGGACGTCGTCCCCACAGTGACTACGTACATAACCCAACCAGAAGCCATGGATTACAGGCAACATTCGCACTGAGCTAAAGGGCAGAGCTTCCGCTTCAAGGTGCGGGACTCTAACCCGGAGCTTACAAGAAATCCTGCTATGCCCTGCGACGAACCATCAAACAGGCAAAGCGTCAATACAGGGCTAAGACTGAATCATACTACACCGGCTCTGACGCTCATCTTATGTGGCAGGGCTTGCAAACTATTACAGACTACAAAGGGAAGCACAGCCGAGAGCTGCCCAGTGACACAAGCCTACCAGACGAGCTAAATCACTTCTATGCTCGCTTCGAGGCAAGCAACACTGAGGCATGCATGAGAGCATCAGCTGTTCCAGACAACTGTGTGATCACGCTCTCTGTAGCCTACGTGAGTAAGACTTTTAAAGAAGTCAACATACAGAAGGCTGCGGGGCCAGACGGATAACCAGGACGTGTGCTCCGGGCATTTGCTGACCAACTGGCAGGTGTCTTCACTGACATTTTCAACATGTCCCTGATCGAGTCTGTAATACCAACATGCTTCAAGCAGACCACCATAGTCCCTGTGCCCAAGAACACTAAGGTAACCTGCCTAAATGACTACAGACCCGAAGCACTCACGTCTGTAGCCATGAAGTGCTTTGAAAGGTTGGTAATGGCTCACATCAACAACGTTATCCCAGAAACCCTAGACCCCCTCCAATTTCCTTACCGCCCAAACAGATCAACAGATGATGCAATCTCTATTGCACTCCACACTGCCCTTTCCCACCTGGACAAAAGGAACACTTATGTGAGAATGCTGTTTATTGACTACAGCTCAGCGTTCAACACCATAGTACCCTCAAAGCTCATCACTAAGCTAAGGATCCTGGGACTAAACACCTCCCTCTGCAACTGGATCCTGGACGTCCTGACGGGCTGCCCCCAGGTGGTGAGGGTAGGTAGCAACACATCTGCCACGATGATCCTCAACACTGGAGCTCCCCAGGGGTGCGTGCTCAGTTCCCTCTTGTACTCCCTGTTCACCCACGACTGCATGGCCAGGCACGACTCCAACACCATCATTAAGTTTGCAGAAGACACAACAGTGGTAGGCCTGATCACTGACAACGACGAGACAGCCTACAGGGAGGAGGTCAGAGACCTGGCCGTGTGATGCCAGGACAACAACCTCTCCCTCAACGTAACCAAAGCTAAGGAGATGATTGTGGACTACAGGAAAAGGAGGACTGAGCACGCCCCCATTCTCATCGATGGGGCTGTAGTGGAGCAGGTTGAGAGCTTCAGGTTCCTTGGTGTCCACATCAACAACAAGCTAGAATGGTCCAAACACACCAAGACAGTCGTGAAGAGGGCACGACAAAACCTATTCCCCCTCAGGAGACTAAAAAGATTTGGCATGGGTCCTGAGATCCTCAAAAGGTTCTACTGCTGCAACATTGAAAGCATCCTGACTGGTTGCATCACTGCCTGGTACGGCAATTGCTCCGCCTCTGACCGCAAGGCACTACAGAGGGTAGTGCGTACGGCCCAGTACATCACTAGGGCTAAGCTGCCTGCCATCCAGGACCTCTACACCAGGTGGTGCCAGAGGAAGGCCCTAAAAATTGTCAAAGACCCCAGCCACCCCAGTCATAGACTGTTCTTTCTACTACCGCATGGCAAGCGGTACCGAAGTCTAGGACCAAATGCTTCTCAACAGTTTTTACCCCCAAGCCATACGACTCCTGAACAGTGTGTTATCATAGTTTTGATGTCTTCACTATTATTCTACAATGTAGAAAATAGTAAAAATAAAGAAAAACCCTTGAATGAGTAGGCGTGTCCAAACTTAGACTGGTACTGTATTCCCCTCAGATTACACAGATCTACAAAGAATTTGAAAACAAACCCAATTTTGATAAACTCCCATATCTTTTGGGTGAAATACCACAGTGTGCCATCCCAGCAGCCAGATTTGGAACCTGTTGCCACAAGAAAAGGGCAACCAGTGAAGACACCATTGTAAATACAACCCATATTTATGTTGACTTATTTTCCCTTTAACTATTTGCACATCATTACAACTCTGTATATAGACATAATATGATGTTTGAAATGTCTTTATTCGTTTGTAACTTGTATGAGTGTAATGTTTACTGTTAATTTTATATTGTTCACGGGACTTTTGTTATTATCTATTTCATTTGCCTTGGCAATGTAAACATATATCTCCCATGCCAATAAATTCATTTCAATGTAATTGAATAGAGAGAGAGAGAGAGAGAGAGAGAGACAGAGAGAGAATGGCCTCGTTACAATACTGTATATATACATAATATGACATTTGTAATATAATGTTTACTGTTCATTTTTATTGTTTATTTCACTTTTGTATATCTACTTCACTTGCTTTGGCAATGTTAACATATGTTTCCCATGCCAATAAAGCCCCTTGATTTGAATTGAATTGAGAGAGAGACATAGAGAGAGACAGAGAGAGAGACAGAGAGAGAAAGACAGAGTGTGTGTGTTTGTGTCTGTGTGTGTGTGCGTGCGTGCATGTGTGTATGTGTGTCTGTGTTTTGTTTGTGTGCGTTTAATTGCCCCCTCTAACAAATGATGGCCTAACGATGCTTAATGGCCTTTTCATTTGGTGTTACCAACAGAAACAAGCTTGCGGCGGAGAGATGGAAGTAGTTGATGTTTTTTATTGTTATTTTGATTGATCATTAATACGTTTCTCATGGCTACAGTGATGCTAAATGATCACTAAACTGACCTCAGAACGTTCTTGACAAAGTTGACTAACAGCGACATCTGCTGTCTGTCTTTCTGACTCACTGACTGACTGACTGTCTGACTGTCTGTCTGGAGACAAGGACACCTGGTAACCCAAACACTTCAAATAAATATATGACCTCACATCATCAGTTTTTTACTGGCATCATGACTCAGTGGTTGAAGAACTGTGTGTCTCTGTGTATACCTAAGGTAAGAATATGATTTGTAGTGCTTCATCAATATCACACTTGAAGCTTCAACCTTGCATCTTGCTGAAGTGAACTCATAAACAGTGCCCTGGCTTGTGGCTGTGTTGACGTGGGTTTGTGAGAGCAGAGAGGCAGGAGTGATATCATATTTCATGTAAGTATCTCTGGTGCCGGACTAATGACTCCCTCCTGTTTAAATTGGGAATAAAGATGAGGCAATCTGATTGGCTGGGAATAGGGATGATGTCGTGGGCTTGATTAGTTGCTGCTCAGAAGTCATTAAAGAACAGATGACCTTCGTGAGCTGCATCTCTCTTTGTCTCTCTGTCTCTCTGTCTCTCTCTGTTTCTCTCTGTGTCGGTCTCTCTCTGTCTTTCTCTCTGTACCTTTCTTTCTGTCTCTCTCTCTGTCTTTCTGTCTCTCTCTTGTGCTCTTTGTCTCTGTCTGTCTTTCTCTCTCAATTCAACTCAAATGCTTTATTGGCATGGGAAACATATGTTTACATTGCCAAAGCAAGTGAAATAGATAATAAACAAAGTGAAATAAACAATAACAAATTAACAGCAAACAGTACACTCACAAAAGTTCCAAAGAAATAAAGAGATTTCAAATGTCATATTATGGCTATATACAATGTTGTAATACTATGCAAATAGTTAAAGTACAAAGGAAAATATATAAACATAAATATGGGTTGTATTTACAATGGTGTTTGTTCTTCACTGGTAGCCCTTTTCTTGTGGAAACAGGTCACAATTCTTGCTGCTGTGAAGGCACACTGGAATTTCACCTGGGGTGTTTTAATCTGAGGGAAATGTGTCTCTATTAGGGTCATATATTTGCAAGGAGTTTAGGAAGTCCAGCACAGTTTCCACCTCATTTTGTGGGCAGTGTGCGCATAGCCTGTCTTCTCTTGAGAGCCAGGTCTGCCAAAGGCAGCCTCTCTCAATAGCAAGGCTATGCTCACTGAGTCTGTACATAGTCACTTAATTGTGGGTCTGTCACAGTGGCCCACTGTGTACTCTCTGTTTAGGGCCAAATAACGTTCTAGTTTGCTCTGGTTTCTTTGTTAATTCTTTCCAATGTGTCAAGTAATTATCTTTTAGTTTTCTCATGATTTGGTTGGGTCTAATTGTGTTGCTGTCCTGGGGCTCTGTGGGGTCTGTTTGTGTTTGTGAACAGAGCCCCAGGACCAGCTTGCTTAGAGGACTCTTCTCCAGGTTCATCTCTCTGTAGGTGATGGCTTTGTTATGGAAGGTTTGGGAATTACTTCCTTTCAGGTGGTTGTAGAATTTAACGGGTCTTTTCTGGATTTTGATAATTAGCGTGTATCAGTCTAATTATGCTCTGCATGCATTATTTAGTGTTTTGTGTTGTACACAGATAATATTTTTGCAGATGTCTGCATGCCGAGTCTCAATTTGCTGTTTGAATTTAATTCAATTGATGACTCTGTGGTTTTTCCATTTTGTGAATTCTTGGTTGGTGTGCGGACCCCGGACCTCACAACCATAAAGGGCAATGGGTTCTATAACTGATTCAAGTATTTTTCATCAGACCCTAATTGGTATTTCAAATTTTATGTTCCTTTTGATGGCTTAGAAGGCCCTTCTTGCCTTGTCTCTCAGATCATTCACAGCTTTGTGGAAGTTACCTGTGGCGCTGATGTTAAGGATGAGGTCTATACTGTTTTTTGTGTGTTCTCGGGCAAGGGTGTCTAGATGGAATTTGCTTTTGTTTCCTGACAACTGGACCTTTTTTGGATCACCATTATTTTTGTCTTACTGAGATTTACTGTCAGGGCCCAGGTATGTGCAGAAGATCTAGGTGCTGCTGTTGTCCCTCCCTGGTTGGGGACGGAAGCACCTGTAAAGACCGTCGCTGAAGTCGAGAAGCAGGTACAGGGAGTTGACATTTAATTAGGAACAGACAAAGAACAAGACAGGAACAGCATCAGCACACGGATACACAATGACAATCAATGCAGCAGTGGGGAACAGAGATGGGGATCTGACAAATATAGGGGAGGTAATAAACAGGTGATTGAGTCCAGGTGTGTCCAATAATACGCTGATGCGCGTGACGGGGAAAGGCAGGTGTGCGTACTGATGGTGGCAGGAGTGCGTAATGCTGGGGAGCCTGGCGCCTTCGAGCGCCAGGGGGGGAATAGCGGGAGCATGCTTGACATCACCAGATCATCAGCAAACATTTGACTTCAGATTCTAGTAGGGTGCTGCTGATTAGTTGATTCTAAGGTTTGTATTTGATCATGTACATGTTTTTGCTATTTGTTCTTTGTTATCCTCTCAGGGATTGCTGGGGCGCTAGCGGGCTGCTCCCGACACTACCAGGTGAAATGTAAGGCGCCAAATTCAAAATCCAAAAGTTGAACTATTAAACATCCACCAATATACAAGTGTTCCATACTCATCAAAAGCTCTGTTTCTTGGCAATATCACAGTGTTGTCAGATTTCAAAAAGGCTTTACGGCAAAAGCAGCACATTTGATTGTTTGAGGGTAGCACCTCACATATTTTTCCCATAGCCATGAATCCATTAGCCATCACGGCACACACATAACACATTTCACAGCGAAAACAAATCAATTACCTGTTGAAGAACTTCTGCTGAGGTCATCCTAAGTGTCCAACGAAGACAATCCATGGTTTTGTTAGAAAAAGTATTTTTTTCATAAATCCTCCATTTGGTTCGCGCGTTATAATCAGAAACGACAGCCTCCACTACTCCATTGAAACGTGTGTCACGATCTTCATAATTGACAGACCGAGGCATCCAGTATACATGTTTATTAAATCAACGAAACACACATAACTGGGCAAAATAAACAGAACAAAAACGAAGATCGTAACATATAACATAGACTGAAGATACAAACAAAGCTATGTCTAAACAATAACCCACAAAACCTATACGAAAACCCCAAACATATATATGGTTCCCAATTAGAGACAACGACACACAGCTGCCTCTAATTGGGAACCATTACCCCAACATAGATATATAACACCTAGAACATAAAAAACCCTACACCAAAACCAAAACAAAACACGCCAGCCTGTCTTTTCAGGCCTGGACGTGACAACGTGACGCAAACTCGTTCATCTTATACCTATAAACTTGTCCAAGAACAATCAAACATTAGAGATGTTCAAAAAGATTAGAGAAGTAGTTTACCCATACATCTCCGTATTGATAGATAACTCTTTGTGTTGTTGAGTGTGTTCCAATTTTCCCGAGAGGCGGTTAGATTCTATGGGCTCTTCAATTCCATCGAGCTGATTTCTGACATGTTGTTCCTTCTTTTTTGGTAGTTTATTTCTGTATTGTTCTAGTGATTCACCATATTCTCTCTCTTTCTTTTCATCAGTTTCTTATATCTTTCTTTGTCTGTTGAGTTTCTGTATATATTATTGGCTTTCTTCAGTAACGCTCAGCTCCTCCTGACTTTTTTTTTTTCCAAATCAGCCTCTATATATACATGTATCGTTTCATCTCCTGTTCACCCTTTCCTCCATTGTCTTTTATGATTCTCCCTACCTCTCTCCCTCACCTTTCTCTTTCTCTCTCTGCCTCTAAAATTAATGTGCATTTTTCTCTAAATAGGTTCTTAGTGACTATTGTCACTTGAGACTGTTGCATGTAACTAGAGAGAATAATTAGAAAAATATGCTTTAATATCTCATTAACGAGAACATTTCAGTTAACACAGAACTCCTCAACACCACAGGACCAGCTCTGATGAACTTATGTATGTGTGAATGCATACGTTTGTGCGTGTGTGTTTGTGTGTGCGTTAATGAACAGATAATCTATTCATGTAATAACTATAGCAGTTTTTTTTTTTAACATAGCTAGTAGTTAGTTCGAAAAACAGTACATGTTTGGTACCATTATCTTGTTGGAATATTTCTCCACAGAGAGATGGACTACCTCTCCCTCAATGGGTGTTATGGGGCCTACAGTTATAGTAAATAAAATAATAAGAAGAGTACTCTTCTCTCTCTCTTTCCCTCTCTCTGTTCTCTCTATAGCCACTGTAACAGCCACGGCCACGGTAACAGCCACGGTAACAGCCACTGTAACAGCCACTGTAACAGCCACTGTGGCTCTCTCCTCCTCTCCTCAGACATTCCTCCTCAGAGACGCCATATTGTAGCAGATAATATTTAGCCAGGAACTCAGCCATGGCAGGATCCTATCTACTAAGACAACAAAGAAAGACAAAACACATTAAACACACTGAAAGACATGCACACACTTTCACTGAATACAACATAGACCAAACATACACATTAAAGCCTTGGCAAACATTCATACACATAGACACACACAGATTATTTCCATGTCATGCTCTGACTCTCATGTGAGTGTGTCATGTCAGTTCATGTCTATTTCTCTCTTTCTCTCTCAGAGAGGCGCTGTATTGACAGGCTTTTGTAGAGAGACATAAAAAGACACATCACAGTGTATGAACACAGGAGCAGGCATGTGTGAAGACACGGGAGAGACAGCTCATCACGTCTCACTGTGTTCTAGCTAATCAGCCTGTCAGTAAAACCCTCACAGAACACTGAGCACTGAGCACTGAGCACTGAGCACTGAAGCCTCCTGTAGAAAAAGAGGAGAATATCAGTGATGTTCAGTCTTGGCCCTGGAGAGCAACAGGATGAGCCTGAGAGTGTGGACATACTTACACTCACACACACACGCATACACTCACACACACACATGCACACACACACAGAGACACAGACACACACACACAACCAGACACAGACATCAACACAACCAGACACAAACACACACACCAATACACACACAGACACACACACACACACAGAACATTATCCTCCTGCCTGCTAAGCTGTCTGTGTATATCTGATGGATCGATGGGTAGCTGGGAGGATTCATTGTTGAAACCCACAGCTCTACCAACAGAGCCTGTGTCCACAAAGCATCTCAGAAAAGGTCCTAGGAATCCTGTTAAAACCTGTTTTAAGACAACAACTCCCAGCTCAGAGTAGGTTTTAGAATGATGTTAAGACACTGCTCAGACAAAGTCTGAGCCAGGAGTAAAATCAACTCGTAAAATGTATCTCAGCTGGTAAACGACAGTTTGAGGTACCGCAAAGGAAAGATAGTAATGACGCTCATTGACATTGTTGCAAATGATTTTATTTAACCTTTATTTAACAAGGCAAGTCAGTTAAGAACAAATTCTTATTTTCAATGACGGCCTAGGAACAGTGGGTTAACTGCCTTGTTCAGGGGCAGAACAACATATTTTTATCTTGTCAGCTCAGGGATTCAATCTTGCAACCTTCCGGTTACTAGTCCAACGCTCTAACCAATCACGATGAGGCATCGTCAGCTCTGCACGTTTCAGACAACCGCAGTGAATGTGACTGTCAATCAAATGCTGCAACGGTTAAACACTTCATATAATTTTCACCTAACACGATCTCTTTGCCTACCCTTAATTTTTGCTAATATGTTGGCCTGCTAAATAATTTTCCTTTTTTTACCAATTCTGATGGTTGCTAAAGCTGAATTTTGATAATTATATCAACACACTCGTCACTCCTGTTTAACAACTCTAAATCACTTTGCCACAGTTTGCATCAAATCACTTGCCTCTAAAATTCCATAAAACATTTGAAAACATTGCAAATGATGGGGAATAACCAATCACGATGAGGCATTGTTAGCTCTGCACGATTCAGACAACTGCAGTGAATGTGACTGTCAATCAAATGCTGCAACGGTAAAACGCTTTATATCATTTTCATCAAACACAATAAAAGTTAACAAAGGCCCTAGATGCCTTTAATTGGCCAACTTATAGTTGTACACCAATATAGGCATATACTTTAACTTCTTAGGGAGGGCAGCAGAGGTGACGGTTTTGGAGAGTCTGGCGTGCCCAAAGTAAAATGCCTGCCACTCAGGCCTAGAAAATAGGATACGCACATAATTAGTACTATTGGATAGGAAACACTCTGAAGTTTCTAAAAGTGTTAAAATAATGTATGTGAGTATAACAGAAATGATATAGCAGGCAAAAACCCGAGGAAAATCCATCCGGATTTGCCCTTTTTTTTGTACATGACCTTCTTCTCCAGGCTGCCTATTGATTTCAAAGTTATGTAGGACTTACTTGTAGGTCTATGTGAGTATAACAGAAATTATATAGCAGGCGAAAACCCGAGGAAAATCCATCCGGATTTGCCCTTTTTTTTGTACATGACCTTCTTCTCCAGGCTGCCTATTGATTTCAAAGTTATGTAGGACTGAGACTGCAGTACCTATGGCTTCCACTAGATGTCAACAGTCTTTATACATTGTCTGGAAACTCTAGCACTAAGCAGAATGGATAGGAAGAGGAAATAGTGAAGGGACCACTTTTGTCAACAACGTTTGACGGGCGCGAGATTGTGAGCGTGCCCTACTTTATTTTCCTTTCCTATTGTTCACGTTATTGTCCGGTTGAAATATTACAGTAAATATACATAAAAGGATACCTAAGGATAAATAAAAAGTGATGTTTGATTTGTTTGTAGAAAGTTTATAGGTATAATTTGAACGTGTTCTCTTCACGGTTCAATGGGCGACTCAACGGTGGATTTTCTGATCATAACGCACCAACCAAATGGAGATTTATGGATATAATAAATGACTTTTTCTAAGAAAAGAACCATTGGATGTCTTCGTTGGACACTTGGGAAGCCCTCAGCAGAAGTTCTTTGAAAGGTAAGTGATATTTTTTAGCTCTTATATGGGTTTTGTGTGACCCGCGCTGGATATGAATTTATGCTAATGTGGAAATATATGAGGTGCTATCCTCAAACAATCAAATGTTGTGCTTTCGCCATGAAGCCTTTTTGAAATCTGACAACGCTGTGATATTGCCAAGAAGCGGAGCTTTTGATGACTATGCAACACTTGTATATTGATGAATGTTTGGATTTTGGATTTTGAATTTGGCGCCTTCATTGGGAGCGGCCGCTACTCCCTAAGTAGTTAACAGCGTGATACTGCGCTCCAAGCGATAACTTGAAATAGCATGACATATGTTAATTAAAACTTCTTAGGGTTAGGTGTCCTGCTGGTGAAACTGGAGGGCGCGCAATTCAAATAAATAATCATAAATATTATGGATTGCAAACATTTATGTACATATAAGTGTCTTATATTGCCTGAAAGCTTAAATTCTTGTTAATCTAACTGCACTGTCCGATTTACAGTAGCTATTACTGCGAAAACATGCCATGCGATTGTTTGAGGATGGCGCCCCACATCAAAATATTTTTCCACCGGTTTCATACATTTACATAAAACAATTAAATATTCACTTACTTTTTGAAAATCCTCCTCTGATTTGTCATCCAAAGGGTCCCAGCTATAACATGTAGTGTCGTTTTGTTAGATAAAATCCTTCTTTATATCCCAAAAAGTCAGTTTAGTTGGCGCCAACAATTTGAGTGACCCACTCATTCAACTTGCAGAGAAAGGAAACTTTGTTTCAACAAGTCAAAATACGTTTCTATTTACTACTCAGATACCCTAAAATGTAATCAAACTATAATATTTCTTTCAGATAGAAGTATGTTCAATAGGAAACCGATTTTAGCGGGTGCGTAATGTCTCCATTGGCGCGCGCAAACACACATTTCCAAGACTGTGTCCCTCTACTAAAACTGATATTTCTTATTCGTTTTTGAAGTTACAAGCCTGAAACAATGAAAATAGACATTTCTCTTGCATTTCTAAGAGGATGGTCTCTCCCCCCAAAATATCCCGATTGGTTTTACTTGGGATTTTCTCCTACCATATCTATTGTGTTATATTCTCCTACATTATTTAAAAAATTCTGCAAACGTGAAAGTGTTTTCTTTCCAATGGTACCAATCATATGCATATCCTGGCTTCAGGGCCGGAGCTACAGGCAGTTTACTTCGGGCACGTCATTCAGACAGGAAGAGGAGAAAAAATGGGCCTAGCGCTCAGAAGTTAAATAATCTAAAGAAAAATATGTTATTAATTATGTGATTATATTTAGGCATATCATGTGAAATAGGGCTCATGTGAAATAATTTTCAAAAGAGCAAGAGATATTGTTACATGTATGTCTAGATTATTTATAGATATGGTTACATGTAGGTCTAGATTATTTATAGATATGCTTACATGTAGGTCTAGATTATTTAATGACATTGTTACTTGTAGGCCTAGATTATTTATAGATATGGTTACATGTAGGTCTAGATTATTTATAGATATGGTTACATGTAGGTCTAGATTATTTAAAGATATTGTTACATGTAGGTCTAGATTATTTAATGACATTGTTACATGTAGGTCTAGATTATTTATAGATATGGTTACATGTAGGTCTAGATTATTTATAGATATGGATATATGTATGTCTAGATTATTTATAGATATGGTTACATGTAGGTCTAGATTATTTATAGATATGGTTACATGTAGGTCTAGATTATTTAATAACATTGTTACTTGTAGGTCTAGATTATTTATAGATATGGTTACATGTAGGTCTAGATTATTTATAGATATGGTTACATGTAGGTCTAGATTATTTAAAGATATTGTTACATGTAGGTCTAGATTATTTATAGATATGGTTACATGCAGGTCTAGATTATTTATAGATATGGTTACATGTAGGTCTAGATTATTTATAGATATGGTTACATGTAGGTCTAGATTATTTATAGATATGGTTACATGTAGGTCTAGATTATTTATAGATATGCTTACATGTAGGTCTAGATTATTTAATGACATTGTTACTTGTAGGCCTAGATTATTTATAGATATGGTTACATGTAGGTCTAGATTATTTATAGATATGGTTACATGTAGGTCTAGATTATTTAAAGATATTGTTACATGTAGGTCTAGATTATTTAATGACATTGTTACATGTAGGTCTAGATTATTTATAGATATGGTTACATGTAGGTCTAGATTATTTATAGATATGGATACATGTATGTCTAGATTATTTATAGATATGGTTACATGTAGGTCTAGATTATTTATAGATATGGTTACATGTAGGTCTAGATTATTTAATAACATTGTTACTTGTAGGTCTAGATTATTTATAGATATGGTTACATGTACAGTAGGTCTAGGTTATTTATAGATATTGTTACATGTACAGTAGGTCTACATTAGTTATAGATATTGTTACATGTACAGTAGGTCTAGATTATTTATAGATATTGTTACATGTATGTCTAGATTATTTATATATATGGTTACATGTAGGTCTAGATTATTTATAGATATTGTTACATGTACAGTAGGTCTAGGTTATTTATAGATATTGTTACATGTACAGTAGGTCTACATTATTTATAGATATTGTTACATGTACAGTAGGTCTACATTATTTATAGATATTGTTACATGTAGGTCTAGATTATTTATATATATTGTTACATGTAGGTCTACATTATTTATAGATATTGTTACATGTACATATAGAAATCTCAAAACATTTCAACAATTCCAAAGCAATTGCATGAACCATTGATTACTTTAGCTGGTAACTCTGAACTGATTAGGACACTGCATGAGGTCTCCTAAACATCTGTCAACAAGGTGGGACTCTTACACCTCGTGATGTCTCCCAAACATCTGCCAACTAGGTGGGACTCTTACACCTCATGAGGTCTCCTAAACATCTGTCAACTAGGTGGGACTCTTACACCTCATGAGGTCTCCTAAACATCTGTCAACTAGGTGGGACTCTTACAACTAAAGAGGTTTCATGCTTAGCTTTTATTTTTACCCAAAAGTGTAGGAATAAAATGGCTCTATTCTCAGTACTTACAACCAATTTTCTACTCTGAGACGGTTTGTGGATAAGGCCCCTGATCTCCAAAAAATGGATGGACCAGTAGGAAGCTAAGGTCCAGTAGTAAACTTTCACCTCTGTCTGTCCGTCAGTCCATCCGCCCACCCGCCGTTCCAACCGTCTGTTATCCGCCCACCTGTCAGCCCTTCCGTCCAGAGTAGGTGGGGGGTGTGGGGGGGGGGAGTTAGTTGAGGTAGTATTTACATGTAGATAGAGTAAATTAAAGTGACTATGCATTCATGACAACAGAGAGTGGTAGTGGGGTGGAGAGGGGGGGGGGCAATGTGAATAGTCTGGGTAGCCATTTGATTAGATGTTCAGGAGTCTTATGGCTTCGGTGTAGAAGCTGTTTAGAAACCTCTTGGACCTAGACTTGGCGCTCCGGTACTGCTCGCCGTGTGGTAGCAGAGAGAACAGTCTATGACTAGGGTGGCTGGAGTCTTTGACAATTTTCAGGGCCTTCCTCTGACACCGCCTGGTAAAGAGGTCTTGGATGGCAGGAAGTTTGACCTTCTGTAGTGCCTTGCGGTCGGAGATCACATACGTAGGTGTTCCTTTTGTCCAGGTGGGAAAGAGCAGTGTGGATCGCAATAGAGATTGCCTCATCTGTGGATCTTTTGGGGCGGTATGCAAATTGGAGTGGGTCTAGGGTTTCTGGGATGATGGTGTTGATGTGAGCCATGACCAGCCTTTCAAAGCACATCATGGCTACAGACGTGAATGCTACAGGTCAGTAGTCATTTATGCAGGTTACCTTAGTGTTCTTGTGCACAGGCACTATGGTGGTCTGCTTAAAACATGTTGGTATTACAGACTCGAACAGGGAGAGGTTGAAAATGTCAGTGAAGACACTTGCTAGTTGGTCAGCTTATGCTCGCAGTACACATCCTGGTAATACGTCTGGCCCTGCGGCCTTGTGAATGTTGACCTGTCTAAAAGTCTTACTCACATCGGCTGCGGAGAGTGTGATCACACGGTCTTCCGGTACAGTTGGTGCTCTCATGCATGTTTCAGTGTTATTTGTCTCGAAGTGAGCATATAAGTAGTTCAGCTCATCCGTTAGGCTGTGTCACTGGGCAGCTCTCGTCTGTGCTTCCTTTTGTAATCTGTAATGGTTTGCAGTCCCTGCCACATCCGACAAGCATCAGAGCCGGTGTAGTACGACTCGATCTTAGTCCTGTATTGACGCATCTGTGTAGTTTAGTACGACTCTTCCCTTCTTGTGTTTAATTGTTCAGGTTTAACAAGTGCCAATAAAAGCCAATTGAAATGTCTCTCCTGTCTCTTTCTCTCTGCATTTCCAAGCTCTTCCATTCCCCCCATTTGTATTGATCGGTGTCAGACTTTTCACTGAGTCAGCTCTGCGTGATAGAAGAGGAAATGGAAAATGTTTTGGCGTATAGTATGTTTGTGTTTGTGTGTGTCTTCGTGTGTGTGTGTTTATGTGTGTGGGCATGTGCGTGGGTGTCTGTGTGTGTCTGTGTCTGACCCTCTCTGCTAGTGAGTCTGTTGATGTCAGGGGAGGCTAGTTGCTGCCATGCTTGGTGAAAGAAGCACTGAAGGGGAAAGGAGAGAGAGACCTTTATTACTGTTGTTCTTCTCTCTTTCTGTCCCTCTCAAGCTTCATTAGCCTCCGTTTTCTCTGCTTTCTCCTTCTCAATATCTGCCTTCATCTCAGGGACACTGATGATACCAGAAAACACACACACTCACACTCACAAGCATACCCACATGCAGACTCACACCCACACAAACATGCAGTCGAACATGCACACACACAGTTCTTGGAGCTCTGAGACCGCAATAGGAGATCCCATTCAGAAATCATTAAACTTTACCACTGAGCACACAGGGGACAGGAGAGAAAATTGGGCTATCCAAAAATACTACAGACTCAGAAGGAACTGGCTTTAACTCTCTGTGCTCCCAGGCTGTTTCATAACTAGGTCCAGCCACAATGGAACAATGGCGCCGGAAGAGATGGCTACCGTTTTACGGCCTCCTAACCAATTGTACTATTGTGTGTGTGTTTTCGCATAATTTGTAACTTATTTGGTACATAATGTTTCTGCCACCGTCTCTGAAGGAATCTAGGGCCTATGTTAAGGGGCGGCAAGTAGCCTAGTGGTTAGAGTGTTGGGCCGATAACCGAAAGCTTGCTGGATTGAATCCCCGAGCTGACAGCGTAAAAATCTGTTGTTTTGCCCCTGAACAAGGCAGTTAACACACTGTTCCCTGGTAGGCTGTCATTGTAAATAAGAATTAGTTTTTAACTGACTTGCAAAGTTAAAGGTTAAAACATAGTAATTGATGACCAAAAAGAGCTTCTGTATATCAGGACAGATTTACTTCAGACACCCGAAAAGGCCCAAATCCCTGTCACAATAAGTGCATCGACGACGTCGTCCCCACAGTGACCGTACGTACATACCCCAACCAGAAGCCATGGATTACAGGCAACATCCACACTGAGCTAAAGGGTAGAGCTGCTGCTTTCAAGGAGTGGGACTCGGACGCTTATAAGAAATCCTGCTATGCCCTCCGACGAACCATCAAACAGGCAAAGGGTCAATACAGGACTAAGATTGAATTGTACTTCACCGGCTCCGACGCTCGTCGGATGTGGCAGGGCTTGCAAACTATTACAGACAACAAAGGGAAGCACAGCCGTGAGCTGCCCAGTGACACGAGCCTACCCGACGAGCTAAGTTACTTCTATGCTTGCTTCGAGGCTAGCAACACTGAAGCATGCATGAGAGCATCAGCTGTTCCGGACGACTGTGTGATCACGCTCTCAGTAGCCAAGTGAGTAAGACCTTTAACTTCTTAGCGATCAGCGCACGAGGTGACCGTTTTGGAGAGCCTGGCGTGCCCAAAGTAAAATGCCTCCCATTCAGGCCCAGAAAATGGGATATGCACATATTTAGTAACATTGGATAGGAAACACTCTGAATTTTCTAAAAGTGTTAACCATTTGTCTGTGAGTAAAACAGAACGGATATGGCAGGTGAAACCCCGAGGAATTTCTTTCCTGGAAAAAGTGGTTTGACAGAGTGCCTCATTTGGAACCCCTCCTTATGAAAATGCCCATATAAGGGCATATGAATGCAGTACCTATCGCTTCCTCTGGATGTCAACAGTCTCGAGACAATGTTCAGATTTTTTTGGGATGCTATTAGAGCAGAGAAGAAGAGAAATCAGGAAGTGGCCCCTTGGATGTCAAGGGGCTTGCGCCCCACCACTGCCTAAGAAGTTAAACAGGTAAACATTCACAAGACCGCAGGGCCAGACGGATTACCAGGATGCGTACTCCGAGCATGCGCTGACCAACTGACAAGTATCTTAAAAGACATTTTCAACCTCTCCCTGACTGAGTCTGTAATACCAACATGTTTCAAGCAGACCACCATAGTCCCTGTGCCCAAGAACACTAAGGTAACCTGCCTAAATGACTACCAACCCGTAGCACTCACATCTGTAGCCATGAAGTGCTTTGAAAGGCTGGTCATGGCTCACATCAGCACCATTATCCCAGAAACTCTAGACCCACTCCAATTTGCATACCGCACAAACAGATCCACAGATGAGGCAATCTCTATTGCACTCCACACAGTCCTTTCCCACATGGACAAAAGGAACACCTACGTGAGAATGCTATTCATTGAATACAGCTCAGCGTTCAACACCATAGTGCCCTCAAAGCTCATCAATAAGCTAAGGACCCTGGGACTAAACACTTTCCTCTGCAACTGGATCCTGGACTTCTTGACGGGCCGCCACCAGGTGGTAAGGGAAGGTAACAACACATCTGCCACACTGATCCTCAACACTGAGGCCCCTCGGGTGAGTGCTCAGTCCCCTCCTGTACTCCCTGTTCACCAATGACTGCATGGTCAGGCACGACTCCAACACCATCATTAAATTTGCAGACAACACAACAGTGGTAGGCCTGATCACCGACAACAATGAGACAGCCTAAAGGGAGGAGGTCAGAGACCTGACCGTGTGGTGCCAGGATAACAACCTCTCCCTCAACATGATCAAGATAAAGGAGATGATTGTGGACATCAAGAAACGGAGGACCGATCATGCCCACATTCTCATCGACGGGGCTGTAGTGGAGCAGGTTGAGAGCTTCAAGTTCCTTGGTGTCCACATCCCCAACAAACTACCATGGTCCAAACACACCAAGACAGTTGTGAAGAGGGCACGACATAGCCTATTCCAGTTCAGAAGACTGAAAATATTTGACATGGGTCCTCAGATCCGCAAAAATGTATACAGCTGCACGATCGAGATCATTCTGACTGGTTGCATCACTGCCTGGTATGGCAACTGTTCAGCCTCTGACCGCAAGGCACTACAGAGGGTAGTGCGTACGGCCCAGTACATCACTGGGGCCAAACTTCCTGCCATCCAGGACCTCTATACCAGGCGGTGTCAAAGGAGGACCTTAAAAATTGTCAAAGACTCCAGCCACCCTAGTTATAGGCTGTTCTCTCTGCTACTGCACGTCAAGCGGTATCGGAGCGCCAAGTCTTGTTCCAAAAGGCTCCTTAACAGCTTCTACCTTGAAGCCAGAAGACTCCTGAACAGCTAATCAAATTGCTACCGATTTGCATTGTCCCCCCCCATTTACACTGCTGCTACTCTCTGTTCAAATCAAATCACATTTTATTTGTCACATACACATGGTTAGCAGATGTTAATGCGAGTGTAGCGAAATGCATGTGCTTCTACTTCCGATCATGCAGTAGTATCTAACAAGTAATCTAACAATTTCACAACAACTATACACACAAGTGTAAAGGAATAAATACGTGTGTACATATAAATATATGGATGAGCGATGGCCGAACGGCATAGGCAAGATGCAGTAGATGGTATAGAGTACAGTATATACATATGAGATGAGTAATGTAGGATATGTAAACATTATATAAAGTGGCATTGTTTAAAGTGGCTAGTGATACATTTGTTACATCCAATTTTCAATTATTTAAAGTGGCTAGAGATTTGTTTACTATATATGCATAGTCGCTTTACCTCTACCTATATGTACACATTTCCTCAATTACCTCGATGAACCTGTGCCCCCGCACATTGACTCTGTACCAGTACCCCCTTTATATGGCCTCGCCACTGTAATTTTACTGCTGCTCTTAAATAAATAAAACATGTACTTATCTATTTTTTACTTAACACTTATTTTTCTTAAAACTGCATTGTTAGTTAAGGGCTTGTAAGTAAGCATTTCACTGTTAGGCGCATGAGACAAATAAAATTACATTTGATTTGATGTACATGGGCTCTGTGTGATCCCAGGCTTCTTCAAAACTAGGATGAGACAATATACAAGAACTCTGTGTGCTCCCAGGCTGCTTCATAACTAGGACCAGACACAATATACAGGGACTCTGTGCTCCCAGGCTGCTTCATAACTTGGACCAGACACAATGTACAGGGACTTTGTATGCTCCCAGGCTGTTTCATAACTAGGACCAGACACAATATACAGGGAGGCGTTCTTTCTTGCCCTTTTACATTGTTCTCAGACAACAATCTATTTAATTGCACTGGCTAGCTCTGGCTTAATGTATCAGCACTTGCTTTGACTTGACTAGTTGAGGTACTTTTTTATTTTGAAATGGCTTTAGAATGTCCTGCCAGCACAGATCTAATCTGTTCCCCAACCATAACAACCTGTCCATTCATATAAACAGTATTCGTGGAGATTCAGATAGCAGAGAAACAGAATGACATGTTTGTACAGATGATGCACCGTTTTGTTTGAAGTCCATAATTAGAAAATCTGATAGGCATAAAAGACTGTCAGAATCATTCTAACCCCCCGCCCTCCCCTTTCCATATAACCTGATAGCTGATCCACCGCAACACTCGTACAGATGTAGGATCTTAATTTGATCAATCTGCAGGAAATGCAGACAAGTTTGTGATCAACATAAATTCACTGAAAACCCACACTAACTCACAGATATATTATTAACAGTATTGCACTTTTCATGTAGCCACATTTTGGCCAGACTACTGATCAAACAACATTATGGGCTAAACATTAAAATCCTGTTGCTGTAGGATTATTTAGCTTTGGCAATACTGGTCAGATAAGATACCACACCAATATGTAACATGAGGGAGTCATCATGTTTTAAGTGGGTAATAATGTGTTAGCCTTCAGGTCCTTGACAAGGTGTCGTCGGATTGAGGAGAGAGAGTGTGTGTGTGTGTGTGTGTGTGTGTGTGTGTGTGTGTGTGTGTGTGTGTGTGTGTGTGTGTGTGTGTGTGTGTGTGTGTGTGTGCGTGTGCATGTGTGCATGTGTGTGTGTGTGTGAGAGGGGGTTAATAAGGCTATGGTAATTTCACAATCCTGTATAATTTTATGCCACTCAGATTCTTGTCTTTGCGTCTATGGTTGTCTGAGTTAGCAATATGCTGAAGTTGAAGGGTCATTTTCTATTGCCATTCTATGTACACCTGCCCACTGTTTGCCTTCCATTCCATCTAGCAAATCTATTCTCATAGTTTCCATCTCTCCCTGCTCATGGTTTCCATCTCTCCCTGCTCATGGTTTCCATCTCTCTCTGCTCATGGTTTCCATCTCTCCCTGCTCATGGTTTCCATCTCTCCCTGCTCATGGTTTCCATCTCTCTCTGCTCATGGTTTCCATCTCTCCCTGCTCATGGTTTCCATCTCTCCCTGCTCATGGTTTCCATCTCTCCCTGCTCATGGTTTCCATCTCTCCCTGCTCATGGTTTCCATCTCTCCCTGCTCATGGTTTCCATCTCTCCCTGCTCATGGTTTCCATCTCTCCCTGCTCATGGTTTCCATCTCTCCCTGCTCATGGTTTCCATCTTTCCCTGCTCATAGTTTCCATCTCTTTTGATTCACACTCTCAGCTTCCCTTTTATCCGAGAGAAAAAGAGAGGAGAGAGGAGACAGTTTTCCCATGCAGCTCTGTGATTGGTTCCCAGATTCATTGCTATCAGTCGTCAACGAGGCCACATCAGAATTACATTTAATTTACCAAAACTGACAACTGGAGAGAGCACTGGATAAAGAATGAAAAATGAGAAGGAGGAAGAGAGGGCGTGAGGGGGAGATAGAAAATGAGAGAAAGATGGGGGAGAGGAGGAGATATAGACAGAAATGGAGAGAGAAAAAGACACACAGAAAAAAAGGAGGGAAGATAAACATAAAGAGAGACATGGAGAGAATGGTGGGGTGAGAGTGAGAAATATTTGTTAATACCAACAACATCCACAGTGTGCTGGTTAAGGGGATGCCTCCAGCATTTTATGCTAATGTGGTACGAACTGTGCAAAGTGATAGCGTTTAGATAATGTAATATTCCTGATGATGCTCATGGACCATAGATACATCACACACTGATAAAGGAATGGGGGTGGGGTGTTAAGATGGAATGGCGAACAGGATGGAAATTTGGTTGGTGCTAAGACAAATATAGCTAGGTGTAGAGGTAGCATTAGGACCTGTGTGTAGTGCAACTGTCCCATTTTTTTATGGTGTGTGTGTTTATGTGTGTGGTTGACAAATGATCATTCCGTTACCCCTCCACATTCAAACAAAACACACACATCCACTTAGATATTCACACCCAGTTTGACATACTGCCTTCCTCTATCTTCTCTGTAAAGTACTGTGCTCTGCTTTAAACCATTCAGTGTGGAGTAACTAAAGTACTGAGCTTCACCTAGTGGCCTATATAAGAGCCAAACTATACCATACCCTGCCGCCTGTTTGAGAGGAAGCTAAATAAATTGACCAATAAAAGAAGAGAGGGAGGAGAGATATGAGGAAAGGGAGGTAAACCATTTTCCTCCCCCTCAAATCAGAGCAGTTTTTCTATCTGGCTGTTAGACGTAAGATATGAGCAGTGGTCCAGGAGATGACAGGGTAATGTACCTGGGGACACACATCACACACAAACAAACACACACACACACACACAAACACACACATCATACACATAGAAACACACACACACAAACACGCACACAGACACACACATCACACACACACACCACAGATACACAAACAGCACACACACACCACAGACACACACACACAAACATCACACACACACACCCACACACCACAGACACACAAAAATCACACAGACACACACACACCACAGACACACGAACATCACACACACACACACATCATACACATAGAAACACACACACACAAACACGCACACAGACACACACATCACACACACACCACAGTTACACAAACAGCACACACACACCACAGACACACACACACAAACATCACACGCACACACCCACACACCACAGACACACAAAAATCACACAGACACACACACACCACAGACACACGAACATCACACACACACACACACACACACACACCACAGACACGCACCCCACAGACACACAAACATTACACACACACACACCCCAGACACACAAACATCACACACACACCCACACACACACACACACACACACAAAGGTAAAATATTAACACGGCCTGGGTGATGGCAGGCTAAAGTACCTGAGGAAGTCTTGGCATGGCCTTTAGTTTGGGATGGAAGGAGTTTGGCAGGAAGTATTGGGCTTTTGGTTTGGGATGGATGGAGTTTGGCAGAAGTCTTGGACTTCAGATTGGGATAGATGGTTGGCAGGAAGTCCTGGCCTTTAGATTGGGATGGATAAGGTTTTCTACATTGTAGAATAATAGTAAAGACATCAAAACTATTAAATTACATGTATGGAATCATGTAGTAACCATTTCAATTAACAGGTGTGCCTTTTTAAAAGTACATTTGTGGAATTTCTATCCTTCTAATATGTTTTAGCCAATCAGTTGTGTTGTGACAAGGTAGGGGTGGTGAACAGAAGATAGCCCTATTTGGTAAAATAGCCAGTCCATATTATGGCAAGAAGAGGACAAAGAGAAATGACAGTCCATCATTACTTTAAGACATGAATGTTAGTCAATACGGAAAAATTCAAGAACTTTTAAAGTTTCTTCGAGTGCAGTCGCAAAAACCATCAAGCGCTATGATGAAACTAGCTCTCATGAGGACCTCCACAGGAAAAGAAGACCCAGAGTTACATCTGCTGCAGAGGATAAGTTCATTAGAGTTACTAGCCTGAGAAATTGAAGCCCAAATAAATGCTTCACAGAGTTCAAGTAACAGACACATCTCAACATCAACTGTTCAGAGGAGACTGTGTGAATCAGGCCTTCATGGTCAAATTGCTGCAAAGAAACCACTACTAAAAGACACTAATAAGAAGAGGAGACTTGCTTGGGCCAAGAAGCACGAGCAATTAACATTAGTTTAGTGGAAATCTGTCCTTTGGTCTGATGAGTCCAAATTTTCGATGTTTGGTTACAACTGCAGTGTCTTCCTGAGATGCTGAGTAGGTGAACGGATGATTTCTGCATCTGTAGTTCCCACCGAGAAGCTTGGAGGAGGAGGTGTGAGGGTTTGGGGGTGTTTTGCTTTTGACACTGTCATTTATGCATTTAGAATTTAAGGCACACTTAACCAGCATGGCTACCACAGCATTCTGCAGCGCTACGCCGTTCCATATGGTTTGCGCTTCGTGGGACTATGATTTGTTTTCAATAGGACAATGACCCAACACACCTCCAGGCTGTGTAAGGGCTATTGGACCAAGAAGGAGAGTGATGGAGTGGTGCATTAAATGACCTGGCCTCCACACTAAGCCGACCTCAACCCAAAGCATTCCAGGTAAAGCTGGTTGAGAGAATGCCAAGAGTGTGCAAAGCTTTCACTAAGGCAAAGGGTGGCTACTTTGTTTCACACTTTTTGGGTTACTGCATGATTCCATATGTGTTATTTCATTGTTTTGATGTCTTCACTAGTTCTACAATGTAGAAAATAGTATAAATAAAATAAAAAACTTAAATGAGTAGGTGTGTCCAAAGTTTTGACTGGTACTGTACGAAAATTAGATATTTCTGTATTTCATTTTCAAAACCTTTTTTCAATAGTGTTTGTCCCATTTTGTGAATTCTTGTTTGGTGAGCGGACACTAGACCTCACATCCATAAAGGGTAATGGGTTCTATAACTGATTCAATTACTTTTAGCCAGATCCTAATTTTATGTTCCTTTGATGGCATAGAAGGCTCTTCTTGCCTTGTCTCTCAGATCATTCACAGCTTTGTGGAAATTACCTGTGGCGCTGATGTTTAGGCAGAGGTATGTATTGTTTTTTGTGTGCTCCAGGGCAACGGTGTCTAGATGTAATTTGTATTTTTGGTCCTGGCAACTGGACCTTTTTTGTAACACCATTATTTTTGTCTTACTGAGATTTACTGTCAGGGCCCAGGTCTGGCAGAATCTGTGCAGAAGATCTAGGTGCTCCTCCTTGTTTGGGGACAGAAGCACCAGATCATCAGCAAACAGTAGACATTTGACTTCAGATTCTAGTAGGGTGAGGCCAGGTGCTGTAGATTGTTCTCGTGCCCTCGCCAATTCATTGACATATATGTTGAAGAGGGTGGGGCTTATGGTGCATCCCTGTCTCACCCCACGGCCCTGTGGAAAGAAATGTGTGTGTTTTTTACCAATTTTAACTGCACATTTGTTGTTTGTGTACATGGATTTTATAATGGTGTACGTTTTTCCCCCAACACCGCTTTCCATAAATTTTTTGAGCAGACCCTAATGCCAAATTGAGTCAAAATATGTTTTTAAATCTACAAAGCATGTGAAGACTTTGCATTTGTTTTGGCATGTTTGTTTCTCTCTCTCTCTCTCTCTCTCTCTCTCTCTCTCTCTCTCTCTCTCTCTCTCTCTCTCTCTCTCTCTCTCTCTCTCTCTCTCTCTCTCTCTCTCTTCTCTCTCTTCTCTCTGTCAGACTTGCTGTTCTCCTATGTAACCTTAATTCAATTGTATGTTTTACAGGAGATAACTAAATACAGTTCATATATACACACAAACACCAAAACATACTAAAATACACATCTCATATAATGTCGGTGATTAGAGTCAGTTATGAAGTGGTGTATTTGTCCTGTACTGAGTAGCAGGGACTAATGGTTTTTGTTATGATCATGTTTCTGTGTAGTTGGCAGTAAACATGTGGCATGTGCTTAGTCAGGTGTTCCAGCTGTATGTGTTTGATTAACTACTTACGGAGTAGTTACCCGGTGAAATGTGAGGCGCCAAATTCAAAATCCAAAAGTAGAATTATTAAACATTCATCAATATACAAGTGTTGCATACTCATCAAAAGCTATGATTCTTGGCAATATCACAGCGGTGTCAGATTTCAAAAAGGCTTTACGGCGAAAGCACAACATTTGATTGTTTGAGGGTAGCACCTCTAATATTTATGCATTAGCATAAATCCATAACCCAACACGGGTCTCACAAAACGCATAAAATCGCTAATATAAAATCGCTTACCTTTGATGAACTTCTGCTGAGGGCTTCCCAAGTGTCCAACGAAGACAATCCATGCTTCTTTTGTTAGAAAAAGTCATTTATTATATCCTTAAATCTCTGTTTGGTTGGCGCATTATGATCATAAAATCCACCTTTGAGTCGCCCTTTGAACAGTGAAGAGAACACGTTCAAATTATACCTATACACTTTCTACAAACAAATCAAACATCATTTTTTATGTATCCTTAGGTATATTTGCTGTAATATTTCAACCGGACAATAACGTGAACGATAGGAAAGAAAAATAAAGTGGTGCGCATTCACAATCTGGTGCGCGTCAAACCTTGTTTACAAAGGTGGTCACCTAACAATTTCCTGTCTCTATCCATTTTAGTCACTCCTAGAATTCCCAGTCTTTGACTGCTGACTGTTGACATCTAGTGGAAGCCATAAGTACTGCAGTCTCAGTCCTACATAACATTGTATGCAATAGGCACAATGGAGAAGATGCTCATTTACAAAAAAAACTGCAAATCCGGATGGATTTTCCTCTGGTTTTCGCCTGTTTCCTATCCAATAGTACTAATTATGTGCATATCCTATTTTCTGGGCCTGAGTGGCATGCATTTTACTTTGGGCACGCCAGACTCTCCAAAACCCTCACCTATGCAGTCGCTCCCTAAGAAGTTAAAACACAGGAAGACAACATTAACCTGTTTACACATTACTGCTGTTTATGAAGGACGCACGACTAAAAAACAACCTGCTAACACACAGGTACCTAACCCAGGGTGTGACTGTTAGAGGGAAGGTGACTTTACTGCGAGAAACTATGCAAGCTAACTGCTTTTTTTTTACTATGCACTTTACCAAGCTATTCAAGGGCAGGCTGCTGCTTCAAGGTACTATTTTGTGACATGCGACAATTAAATAGATAACACCACACACACACACACACACACATTATTGTTCACCTAATTATATGTGACGTGCAGAGTGCTATTTATAATTCTTACATATAAAGTCATGCAATAAATGATATGCCTGCAACAGAACCACACACACATTCAATATTCATAGTCATAATAAGATCAAAATACATGAGTCATATATTCATCATTATGCAATACTAAACTACAGTCCAACATATGTATCATCAAATAACTCACAGTCTAATATATTATTAAACTAACATGATGACCAACACTGTCTCAAGAGAGAGGGACATCCACAGGTGCCATAGAACTCTGAAACTATTGGACCACTTTGATTATACATCAGACTACCGAACCCTACTATTCGCATACAGATGGGAACCCAAATCACAGACAATATCAGCACCCATTAGGAAACTCAATAAAACCAACACACAAATCATCAGAAAAATCCATACCTCCACTTTAACCTGACAACAGAACGTCACACAAATAAAACACAAGCCATAGCTAAATTAAGGAAACACTAACATATAACCATAAAACCAGCAGACAAAGGATCAAAGATAATTATATTTGGACAACCAACAGTACCTCTGAAGACCACCGCCCACCGCCAACTCTCTAACACACAACACTACACTCCTATCCCTGCATTGACACAGATCCAGACAAAAAAATCTGACAGATAATATCAGACCTCTATAGAAAGAAATGCATTACACATAGACAAAAAAGAAAGAGACTATTCGATCTCCTCCCCAAGATCCATCAAGCACCAGATACCTGGACAGTCCCTTTTGAGGTCCCGAAGGGAAGACCTATTGTGTCAGACTAACATGTATATGGCAGACTGGGAGTTGACAGCCTTGGCTAAATGCCCATTGCGTCCCATGCTTTATAGACAATACCTGGATAATATCTTCGGAGTGTGGGAACATGATCTGGTATATTTCACAACATTCATTGAAATAGTCAATTATCATCATACTACCATTACACTTAAACATGTCATCCACCCACACACACAATCAACTTCTTGGACACAACACATTCTTTTCCAGATACTGACACACACATAGTCTCTTTACAAAACAAAAATATTTTTTCAAGGACACAGACACACATACTCCAAAAGTCTAGTTATCACCGAAACATACATTCTCTGGCATTGTCAAATCACAACTCATTCGATTCCATAGACTATGTACACAACAGAAAGACTTTCATTCAGCCACACAGATCCTCTTTAGTGCACTGGGGAAGAGAGGACACTCAAAGTGGTCATTGAGGTACATAAAGGCAAGCACACTGGCAGGCCTTACCCAGAACAGAATGATTGATCCCCCTAACCCTAACACACTGACAGGCCTTACCCAGAACAGAATGATTGATCCCCCTAACCCTAACACACTGACAGGCCTTACCCAGAACAGAATGATTGATCCCCCTAACCCTAACACACTGGCAGGCCTTACCCAGAACAGAATGATTGATCCCCTTAACCCTAACCCACTGGTAGGCCTTAGCCAGAACAGAATGATTGATCCCCCTAACCCTAACCCTAACCTTAACCCTAACCTCCATAACTTTCTCTGCAGAACTCTGGACCAGGCACTGACTCCTGACCGGGGTGAACAGCCCACACCTATTCTTAAAACCTTTCCTGATTCTGGGTCCAAATCCCTAACCCCCTCATCCTATCCCTGTCCTACCACCTCAGACCTTTCCCAGACCCCCTGTTCCTTTCCCCCAAACATATACAGAACCCCAGATAATACCCCTCATCCCCACCTTCTCAGACACAAACAGACTTCTTCATTCCAGACTCAAAGCCACATTCACCCAAACACAACATACATTTCCCCCCTTAGTCCATGCAACATTTTCCAATTTACCCACTCCTAAACCACCTATTGTACAGCAGTACAGCAGACAAGTCCCACACATTCAAAATCCACATGCACAAAGCTCCAGTCCTAACCCATAACTCATGACCATTCAGAGCACCAACATTGTCTATGCCATAACATGCCCATTATGTCACGACATTTATATAGGAGAAATGATTCACACAGTCTTGACATGCCTCACACAGCACCTCTACACAATTGAAAAAATAACATATTACAAACACACCTGGTAAAACCCTTCCAAAACCACCCTACAACCTCCCTCTGCAACTTAAGACCTTGACTCCCTTTGGTATGAATGGAAAAAAAGTATTATAAAGCATTGACAGGGGGAGTTAGTGAGGGCCTAATTAACCTCACAAGCTCCAGCAGCAAAACTGACTGTTTTGGAGAGCCTGGCGTGCCCAAAGTAAAATGCCTCCCATTTAGGCCCAGAAAGTTTCGGCCATTGATAAACAGCATGGCAATGAGAGACCACGTTATGAAAACTCTTCAGATTGCGCGTGCACGAAAAGGCGCGCTGTGCCTTATTTATCGTCTTTAGCGCTCAGTTTATATTCCGGCTGATTTATAATAGTAAATATATGTAAATATGTTCCTAAGGCTACATTTAAAACTATGTTTGATTGTTTTTGGACAAGTTTATAGGTATAATTTTAACGCCTTAGCGCCGTGTTTCAACAGAGTAGTGGAAGCTGTCGCTTTCTGATTATAACGCCATGGACCAAATGGAGGATTTATGGATAAAAGACGTTACTTTTTCTAACAAAAGAACCATGGATTGTCTTCGTTGGACACTTAGGAAGACCTCAGCAGAAGTTCTTCAACAGGTAATGGATTTGTTTTCGCTGTGAAATGTGTTATGTGTGTGCCATGATGGCTAATCGATACATGGCTATTGGAAAATATGTGAGGTGATAGCCTCAAACAAATGAATGTGCTGCTTTCGCCGTAAAGCCTTTCTGAAATCTGACAACGCTGTGATATTGCCAAGAAACAGAGCTTTTGATGAGTATGGAACACTTGTATATTGGTGGATGTCTAATAATTCAAATATCGAAATTTGAATTTGGCGCTATAGATTTTAGCTGGTAGTGTCGGGATGAGCCCGCTAGCGACCCACTGGTAATTGAGAATGCTTAAGAGGTTAAGAGAGCTGGAGGAGCCACCAACATGAGGAGGAAGTTCAATAAAAAATAATGTTTTTTATATTTTACATTAAATTGTATTATTTCAAGCACTTTAACATATAACTGATCTTTGTAGCACTTAATCCATTCATCCTTTGGTGGGATTTCCAATTATGTATTTGCTTATTTATTAAATTATTTATCTATTCATTTAATTGATCCAGTTTGCATGTTTTAGTATGATTTTATCATATACATTTTTTTCTAAAATTACACTTTTTTTTTACCCTCAGCACCTTATCAATAATTGCGTTTGTCCTCTGGTTGAACTGTCATTCGTGTCCCCTCAGAGCACTCGGCCTTTCATGTTCTCTCACCCTCTCCAGACTGGTCTGATGTACAATATAGTAACAGGGCAGAAAGTTGAAATAGGCCAGTGCAACCCGAGGTTTGATTCCAGCATAAACAGAAACCCTCTTAATCCTAACCGTAAAGCGAACCCTAGTTCCCAAACCTAAGTGTTAACCTAATTCTAACCCTAACACTAATTCTAACCCTAACATCTTAACCCTAAACCCCCAAGGAATAGGATTTGACCTCGTGGGGACTAACAAAATGTCCTCAGTTGGTTTACATTTTTGTTTGTTTACATCTACCCAGGACGTGTTTATCTATTCTTGTGGGGACTTCTGGTCCCCACAAGAATAGATAAACACGTCCAAACGCACACACACACAGACAAAAACACAGACAAACACATAGGGTAGTCCACATGCATAAGGTAGATGCACACCGAAAAAAACAGCTAGGGATGCAACAATGCAAGCAAACAAATGTGAGCACACATTCTGCCTCGCTCTCTCTCTTTCTCTGTCTCTCACACACACGTACACATTGTACACACACACTCAGTATCGCCAGAGGGAGTGGCTCCTCTAGCTTATCGATCAAATTAATTGACCTGTTAGTAATGGCCACAATATAAACAGGCCATGCTGTAGCAAACAGATGACTGGGTCCTGTCTCACAAACAGTGTTGAGAAGGAAGATAAAGAGATAAATAGATGCACAGGAAGAAGGATGAGAGAGAGAGAGAGAGAGAGAGAGAGAGAGAGAGAGAGAGAGAGAGAGAGAGAGAGAGAGAGAGAGAGAGATGACACAACAGAAACACTCGTGTACCTCAATCGACCAGGTCTTCTTAATTATGGATAATTAGCCAGACATTATAAAGGCACTTGTGAGGCCTGTTTGGCTGGAGAGCAGATATGAATATATCACTGAGACCAAGATGCTGAAGAGAGAGAAAGGGAGAAGAATGACAGGAATGGGAGAAGTAGAATAGAGAGGGCAGAGAATGATAGATGGAACGACATTTAACTTTACAAGCTTAGAATGTAACGTTAGGACATCATTACATAATATCAAGTACCATAGTAATAATCCATCCTCAGTCCAGATGAAGACAGGTTAGATTCTAAATTAGAAAGTTTGAAATTGATTCTTTCTAACAAAAAAAGACATTCTGAATGTTCAGAAAATATGTGAAAATGATAATGTAGTCATTGCCAGGCCTCTCAGGGATATATATCTGTGTCCCAGCCAACAGCCAGACACTGAAAGCTGTGATTCACCTTATTAGATATACGTGCGTTTCTGTCTTCCTAAGACTCCCTGGGGCATACTTGGGCCAGGTTGATTCCTGTTTTTAAACTGCAGAAACACACTTATTGTCTATTAGACCAATGCCTGGACAAGTGTGTGTTTGTGTGTGTCTGTCTGTGATTGTGATCCCTGTGTGCGTGCGTGCGTGTGTGTGTCTGTGTGTGTGTGTCTGTGTGTGTGTGTGTGTCTGTGTGTCTCTGTGTGTGTGTGTGTGTGTGTGTGTGTGTGTGTGTGTGTGTGTGTGTGTGTGTGTGTGTGTGTGTGTGTGTGTGTGTGTGTGTGTGTGTGTGTGTGTGTCGTGTGTGTGCACCCATTTGTGTGTGCCAGTGTGTGTTTGCGAGAGAGAGAGAGAGAGAGAGAGAGAGTACTTTACTCAAACCAGTGAATATCACTTATTATAAATGAGATCATTAACTATCAGCTCTTGGAATATCCAGGGACTATACTCTTCACATTTTGGTTATAAAACAGCAAATCCAGAATTGATTAAAAACATCAAGGGACAGGACATCATAATCCTACTGGAAACATGGTGTCGTGAAAACATTGATACTCAGTGTCCCCTAGGCTATAGAGAAAGTTTACTACCATCAATCAAACATAAACATTTTAAACGGGGCCGAGACTCAGGTGGAATCATCATTTGGTATAAGCAGGACTTAGCACTGAATGAAATGAAAAAAGGTACTAATCACATTTGGTTAAAACTTAACAAAGGTACAATCTATTGTGACAATGATGTATACATATGTGCAGCATATGTGCAGCTTACGCTCCTCCTTCAGATTCATCATATTATGATGATCCGTTTTTGACAATCTCCATACAGAAATCATTACATTTCAGGCAGAGGGTAAAGTGCTTCTTTGTGGAGATTTCAATGCAAGAACATTTTCTCAGCCTGACTACACTAATGCGGGAGGCAACCACCACATATTTGGACACCACTCCTTGTACAGTAGCCCTACTATAAATAATAGAAACAGTCCTGACCAAATACTGACCAAAAATGGGAAGGAGTTAGTGCATCTCTGTCGAGCCTTAGGCCTGTACATGCTTAATGGTAGAATCAGAGGGGGCTCTTTAGGTCAGTTTACTTACTGCTCAGCTCTTGGGACAAGTGTAGTTGATTATGCCATCACTGACATTGACCCCTCCTCCATTCACTGTCAGACCACAGACACCATTGTCAGATCACAGTCAGATCAACGTGTTTCTCAAGACATTAAATTCATTTTCAATTTAAGGGCCATTATTGGCATGGGAAATATATGTTTACACTGCCAAACCAAGTGAAATAGATAATAAACAAAAGTGACAAACTATAAAAACAGTAAACAGTACACTCACAAAAGTTGTTTTTACAGTGTTTTAACGATGTGAAAATAAATAAATATAAATATGGGTTGTATTTACAATGGTGTTTGTTCTTCACTGGTTGTCCTTTTCTTGGTCCAACATCTCGCTGCTGTGATGTCACACTGTGGTATTTCACCCAATAGATATCAGAGATTATCGAATTTTGAATTTGTTTTTCAAATTCTTTGTGGATCTGTGTAATCTGAGGGAAGTATGAGTCTCTAATACGAGAAAGATGGAAGAGGGAGAGAGATAACAGCAAGAGAACAACGGAAGAGGGAGAGAGATAACAGCAAGAGAACAACGGGAGAGGGAGAGAAATAACAGCAAGAGAACAACAGAAGAGGTAGGGCGATAACAACAAGAGAACAACGGAAGAGTGAGAGAGATAACAGCAAGAGAACAACGGAAGAGTGAGAGAGATAACAGCAAGAGAACAACGGAAGAGTGAGAGAGATAACAGCAAGAGAACAACGGAAGAAGGAGAGAGATAACAGCAAGAGAACAACGGAAGAAGGAGAGAGATAACAGCAAGAGAACAATGGAAGAGGGAGAAAGTTAACTGGCAATATTCATTAAAAAAAACAGCCCACTAAACTCTACAACATAAACCAATCGTACAGATGGGCTCCAAACAGTCCAGAGAGATTCATTGAAACATTGAACTCAAATGAAATGATGAACTCACAGCTCACTATACAGTTCTTCAATAATGCACAATACCAAAACAATAAAGAAGGTCTTAATTCGGCTACTCAAAACTTAAATTGCATATTTCAAAAAGCAGCATCGAATGCCAATTTGAGAAAACCAAAGAAATGCAACATCAGAAACAAAAAACAAAAAGGTTCTGAAAAATGGTTTGATAACGAATGTAAAACAATTAGAAAACACCTAAGACAAATGTCAAATGAAAAACATAAGCAGCAAAACAACCCAGATCTACACTGCGAATACTTTGAAACTCAGAAACAGTATAAACATACACTGAAACACAAAAAATGTGATTATACCAACAAGACACTTGTTGAAATTGAAAACGCAATTGACCAAAATCAGTTCTGGGACATGTGGAATAATTTAAGCACGACAAAGCCACAAGTATTAGCCATACAAGATGAAGGAATTTGGAAAACTTATTTCGATAATCTATACAAAAACATTCCACAAAAAGACTTACAAAGGAACCAATTAGAAATTCAAGAAAAAATTAACATCCTTGAATCAGTCATTAAAAACAACCAAAATCCATTAGATTACCCAATAACCCAACAAGAAATAAACGAAAAACTCAAATCTATAAAATCAAAGAAGGCTTGTGGTCTAGATAACATCAGAAATGAAATGTTGAAAAACAGGACACCTGAGTTTCAAAATGCTGTACTTAAATTGTTCAACATGGTTTTAACTTCCCTGATGTCTGGACCAGGGGCTCATCTCCCCTATCCACAAAAGTGGAAACAAATCAGACCCCAATAATTACAGGGGAATTTGCATAAACAGCAACTTGGGAAAGGTTTTCTGCAGCATTTTGAGTTCAAGAATTCAAACCTTTCTTCAAGAAAAAATGTAATAAGTAAATGTCAAATTGGCTTTCTCCCTAACCATCGCACTACTGACCATATATACACACCTTACACACTAATTAATAAACACGTCAACCAAAAAAAAAGGGCAAAATCTTTGCTTGCTTTATTGACTTTAAAAAAGCATTTGATTCTATTTGGCACGAAGGGCTATTCTACAAAATTCTCCAAAGTGGGGTTGGTGGTAAGGTGTGTGACTTAATAAAATGTATGTACACAGAAAACAAGTGTGCAATAAAATCAAAAGCCAAAGAACATAATTATTTTCACAATGTCGAGGTGTGAGACAAGGCTGCAGTTTGAGTCCAAATCTTTTCAACATGTATATCAATGAATTAGCAGACATGTTGGACCATTCTCCAGCCCCAGGACTCACACTATTTGACACAGAGGTAAAATACCTGCTATATGCTGATGACTTGGTACTTCTATCACCAACCAAAGAAGGTCTTCAACAGAACCTTAACATTCTAGAGCAATATTGCCATAATTGGGCCCTGGCAGTAAATTTCAATAAAACGAAAATCATGATTTTCCAAAAAAAGCCCAGATGTCAGAAACACAAATATAAATTCACCCTGAATAACACCATAATTGAACAAACTAAAAATTACACATACCTTGGTCTGACCATATCTGCATCGGGAAACTTTAATATGGCAGTGAATGCACTCAAAGAAAAAGCCTGCAGAGAATTGTATGCAATAAAAATGAAATTATTCAAAATCAACATCCCAATTAGAATTTGGACCAAAATATTTGACAGTGTAATCCTACCAATAGCTCTTTACGGAAGTGAGGTTTGGGGGCCACTCAATAAACTGGACTTTAAAATGTGGGACAAACATCCAATTGAAGCCCTACATGCAGAATTCTGTCGGAAAATTCTACGAGTCCAGAGAAATACACCAACTAATGCATGTAGGGTAGAATTGGGCCACTTTCCAGTAGTAATGAAAATACGAAAATATCATTACAATTTTGGCGACATCTAAACTCAAGTCCAAATTCAAACCCAAGAGCTGAGCCCAGAAACAAGCCCTCTCAGTCAGCTGGTGTTGGACCTAACCAACCAAGCTGACACCAGCACTGCTTCAGAAGAAAGAATTCCATTAAACAAAATCATGAACCAATCAAAAGTCTCACATTTACAACATTGGAAAAACAAAACAAATCCCAAAGCCGACTAAATTGCTATCTGACCCTAAACAAAAAATATGAATTGGCTGATTATCTCTACTCTGTCAGAGATACGAAGCAGAGACAGATCCTTACCAAGTACAGGCTGAGTGACCACCATTTGGCAATAGAAACCGGCAGACATAAAAAGACATGGCTACCCAAAGAGGAGTGTGTATGTGGTCACTGCACGACAGGGGAGGTTGAAACAGAGATGCACTTTCTCCTTTACTGTGATAAATATTCCTCACCAAGAGATACATTATTCACAGAAATGACTACATTTATTCCAAATTTTAACTTATTAAACCCAGAGGAAAAACAAAAAATACTAATGGGCGAAGGAACAATGGCTCCTCTTGCAGCCAAATATGTATTTGCCTGCCATAGCCTGAGGGACACTGAATAGTAACATCTGCATAGTAAGCAGTAACGTACTTATTATTGCTGTTATTGTTATTACTATTATTGTTACTACTAATATTATTGTTGTTTATCATTCCGTATAGTAGTGGTATGGGTGGTAATGGTAATGATAGCAGTTTAATGATGATGGTGATAGCAGTAGTAGTGATGATGATGGTAGGTGTGGTACAGGTGTAGATGACCGTTATTTAGTTATAAGTTAGTTATAGTTTAATTTTCCATATTTATATTTTTATATTTATTACATTTCTACTATTGACTGTTACCATTTTATTGTTATTATTTTTGTATTTAATTTTGTATTATTATTTACTACCATTTAATATTATTATTGTTTATAATTTTATGACAATGTAATTGTACACATTGTTGCTTTGGCAATATTGACACAAGGTTTTTCATGCCAATAAAGCAGCTTGAATAAGCATTTGAAATAGAGTGAGAGAGAGAGAGAGAGAGAGAGAGAGAGAGAGAGAGAGAGAGAGAGGGAAGTTGAGGTAGAGAGCGAGAGAGAGAGAGAGAGAGAGAGAGAGAGAGAGAGAGAGAGAGAGAGAGAGAGGGGGGGTTGGGGTAGAGAGGTAGAGAGAAATTGGTATATGGAGAGATGGAGAGATGGAGGGAGGAAGAGATATCAACAGAAGGAAACAGTGAACGTGTTCATCTGTCCATAACTCTCCTCTCTCAGAGATAATTCTGAGGAATACAAATCGGGCGCTAGTCTACCCGGCTGGACGGCTGAGGAGAGGAATACATCGCTTTTTTCCCGCCTCTCCACAGATTTCCTCCTAAACGTAACGTTAAAACACCAGGCTTATGTCTGCATGGATAACCCAATAGAGACAGCTCAGCAAGGCACTGCAGGTACAAGACAAGCATCTCAGTCATCCAATGTAAAGCATTAACTCTGAAAGACATGGCAGGTAAACACACACACATACATACATACATACATTCACAATCACACATGCAAAACACACATTACAACAGGCTGAAATGGAGATGGATATGCTGCTGTACTAACCTCTGACACCAGAACTCTGTTCAGAATGACCTTCATGACAAACACATCAAACAGAACACAAAGGAAGGAAATGGATTAGTGCAAGGCAGGGTTTCCCAAACTCGGTGCTGCACGTTTTGGATTCAAATAATCAACTAATCATCAAGCTTTGTTCATTTGAATCAGCTGTGTTGTGTTAGAGTAATAACCAAAATGTGTACCGCTTGGGGTTCCTAAGACCGAGTTTGGGAAACGCTGGTCTAGAGGTTCTAAACCATTGGAGTTGGAACAAGACGACCTGTGTAAACAATAGCAGCGTTTCCCAGAGTTAAAAATATATTTTTTTTGCTTGTCTGCAGTGAGTCACTCCGGTGACCAGTTTCTTTCATATTGAATCATGAAACAAATGTATTTTCCCGTTGTCTCTCATTGAGTGGGTGTTTTGGAATATGTCCAACAGTCACACTCCTCTTCTCTCTTCAAACTGTTTGAAACAAGTTCAAGGACTCTGACTACAACCCACACTGTTAAAATAGTCTATTGAGAACAGTAGTGTGATGTGTAGTGATGTCTGGAACGCCTGTCCTCCATGCCACAGAGTGTCTGACTGGTTTTTAATCAGTCAGTGATATGGGCCAGGGAGGCCAGTGAGTGGACTCTCTGGCCAATCAATGTAACTGTTCGATCAACTGAATACCAGACAAAAAGAAAAAACTAGCACACACACTGCAACCTCCAAGAGCCTAGATTTGAGTAATGCTAGTTTGGAGGAATGGAGGACATTCTGCATCCTGAGCCAGTTTCTCTGGGCGCTTAACTGGGTGAGTGTTATAGAACCACTGCAGGATTGTTCTTTTTCTGTCTTGGAACTCTTTGTAACATGTCAAGGACTCTGACCTTCTGAAACGACATGACACTTTCAGAGCAGAGAGTTGGCCGTTCAGAACAACCTGGACTCTGCGGTAGACGTAACATAGTAAATGTAAATCCAGGACACTCCAATTAGTATGATATGTTATGTTTGATATGCTATGTATTCATTTGTGGGTCCATCATCCATTCCGTATCTATCTGTTACCATTTACAATTCGTTTGACATGTTACGAATTGCAATTCGTACATATATTACGAATGGCAATTCATACTATATGTTACGAATTTGAAAAACGTATGATATGTTACAAATTCCAATTTGTTGTGGCTAACATTAGCTAGGTGGCTCATGTGGCTAATGTTAGCTAGGCTAGTGGTTAGGGGTTACGGTTAGGGTTAATGTTAGGGTTAGGAGAAGGGTGAGCTAACATGCTAAGTAGTTAAAAATGTAGCTACTGTGAGGGAAAAAAAGTATTTGATCCCCTGCTGATTTTGTACGTTTTCCAACTGACAAAGAAATGATCAGTCTATAATTTTAATGGTAGGTTTATTTGAACAGTGAGACAGAATATCAACAAAAAAATCCAGAAAACCGCATGTGAAAAATGTTATAAATTGATTAGCATTTTAATGAGGGAAATAAGTATTTGACCCCCTCTCAATCAGAAAGATTTCTGGCTCCCAGGTGTCTTTTATACAGGTAACGAGCTGAGATTCGGAGCACACTCTTAAAGGGAGTGCTCCTAATCTCAGCTTGTTACCTGTATAAAAGACACCTGTCCACAGAAGCAATTAATCAATCAGATTCCAAACTCTCCACCATGGCCAAAACCAAAGAGCTCTCCAAGGTTGTCGGGGGACAAGATTGTAGACCTACACAAGGTTGGAATGGGCTACAAGACCATCGCCAAGCAGCTTGGTGAGTTGGTGCGATTATTCGCAAATGGAAGAAACACAAAAGAACTGTCAATCTCCCTCGGCCTGGGGCTCCATGCAAGATCTCACCTCGTGGAGTTGCAATGATCATGAGAACGGTGAGGAATCAGCCCAGAACTACACGGGAGTATCTTGTCAATGATCTCAAGGCAGCTGGGACCATAGTCACAGAGAAAACAATTGGTAACACATTACGCCGTGAAGGACTGAAATCCTGCAGCGCCCGCAAGGTCCCCCTGCTCAAGAAAGCACGTATACATGCCCGTCTGAAGTTTGCCAATGAACATCTGAATGATTCAGAGGACAACTGGGTGAAAGTGTTGTGGTCAGGTGAGACCAAAATGGAGCTCTTTGGCATCAACTCAACTCGCCATGTTTGGAGGAGGAGGAATGCTGCCTATGACCCCAAGAACACCATCCCCACCGTCAAACATGGAGGTGGAAACATTATGCTTTGGGGGTGTTTTTCTGCTATGGGGACAGGACAACTTTACCGCATCAAAGGGACGATGGACGGGGCCATGTACCATCAAATCTTGGGTGAGAACCTCCTTCCCTCAGCCAGGGCATTGAAAATGGGTCGTGGATGGGTATTCCAGCATGACAATGACCCAAAACACATAGCCAAGGCAACAAAGGAGTGGCTCAAGCACATTAAGGTCCTGGAGTGGCCTAGCCAGTCTCCAGACCTTAATCCCATAGAAAATCTGTGGAGGGAGCTGAAGGTTCGAGCTGCCAAACGTCAGCCTCGAAACCTTAATGACTTGGAGAAGATCTGCAAAGAGGAGTGGGACAAAATCCCTCCTGAGATGTGTGCAACCCTGGTGGCCAACTACAAGAAACGTCTGACCTCTGTGATTGCCAACAAGGGTTTTGCCACCAAGTACTAAGTCATGTTTTGCAGAAGGGTCAAATACTTATTTCCCTCATTAAAATGCAAATCTATTTATAGAATTTTTCACAAATGCGTTTTTATGGATTTTTTGGTTTTTATTCTGTCTCTCACTGTTCAAATAAACCTACCATTAAAATTATAGACTGATCATTTCTTTGTCAGTGGGCAAACATACAAAATCAGCAGGGGATCAAATAATTTTTTCCCTCACTGTATATAAAAAGTAGTAAGTAGCTAAAATTCTAAAATTATCCGTGATGAGATTCGAACATGCAGCCTTTGGGTTGCTTGACGTTCACGTTACATGTCAACCCATCCACCCCGACCAACCTCCCTACTTTTGTTTTTGCCTTAAGTAACCTTCTGTCTTCTGTAACTATACCAAAGGTAACATATAATACTAATTTGAGTTTTCCGGATTTAAATTTAGTATGTTTCGTCTAAGCTTGATTAAAAGGATTGTGCTTTCCAAAGATACATTTCCATAGTGTATCATGACCTGCAAGGACAAGTAACAAACCAAAGGCTTGTGAGGATAAAAAAAACACATAGGTTACTGGCAAATGAAAAACAAAAGTTGAATCAGGATGTTAAGTGTATAAACCCTGCATTTTCTCCACTACTTCAGAAGTTTTGTGTCGATTTTGTATCTTGCTCTTTCCTCCCTTTAATTTCTCTCTCTTGGACCACCCTCTGCAGGTCATTAATGAATCAGAGCATATTTAGATTAAGCACCTGCGATTGCTTGAAGTGTGTGTGTGTGTGTGTGTGTGTGTGTGTGTGTGTGTGTGTGTGTGTGTGTGTGTGTGTGTGTGTGTGTGTGTGTGTGTGTGTGTGTGTGTGTGTGTGTGTGTATATGTGTGCAAGTGCGTGCATATACAGTGGGGAAAAAAAGTATTTAGTCAGCCACCAATTGTGCAAGTTCTCTCACTTAAAAAGATGAGAGAGGCCTGTAATTTTCATCATAGGTACACTTCAACTATGACAGACAAAATGAGGAAAACAAATCCAGAAAATCACATTGTAGGATTTTTTATGAATTTATTTGCAAATTATGGTGGAAAATAAGTATTTGGTCACATACAAACAAGCAAGATTTCTGGCTCTCACAGACCTGTAACTTCTTCTTTAAGAGGCTCCTCTGTCCTCCACTCATTACCTTTATTAATGGCACCTGTTTGAACTTGTTATCAGTATAAAAGACACCTGTCCACAACCTCAAACAGTCACACTCCAAACTCCACTATGGCTAAGACCAAAGAGCTGTCAAAGGACACCAGAAACAAAATTGTAGACCTGCACCAGGTTGGAAAGACGGAATCTGCAATAGGTAAGCAGCTTGGTTTGAAGAAATCAACTGTGGGAACAATTATTAGGAAATGGAAGACATACAAGACCACTGATAATCTTCCTCGATCTGGGGCTCCACGCAAGATCTCACCCGTGGGGTCAAAATGATCACAAGAACGGTGAGCAAAATCCCAGAACCACACGGGGACCTAGTGAATGACCTGCAGAGAGCTGGGACCAAAGTAACAAAGCCTACCATCAGTAACACACTACGCCGCCAGGGACTCAAATCCTGCAGTGCCAGACGTGTCCCCCTGCTTAAGCCAGTACATGTTCAGGCAAGTCTAAAGTTTGCTAGAGAGCATTTGGATGATCCAGATGAGGATTGGGAGAATGTCAGATGAAACCAAAATATAACTTTTTGGTAAAAACTCAACTCGTCGTGTTTGGAGGACAAAGAATGCTGAGTTGCATCCAAAGAACACCATACCTACTGTGAAGCATGGGGTGGAAACATCATGCTTTGGGGCTGTTTTTTCTGCAAAGGACCAGGACGACTGATCCGTAAAGGAAAGAATGAATGGGGCCATGTATCGTGAGATTTTGAGTGAAAACAAGGGCATTGAAGATGAAACGTGGCTGGCCTTTCAGCATGACAATGATCCCAAACACACCGCCCGGCAACGAAGGAGTGGCTTCGTAAGAAGCATTTCAAGGTCCTGGAGTGGCCTAGCCAGTCTCCAGATCTCAAACCCATAGAAAATCTTTGGAGGGAGTTGAAAGTCCGTGTTGCCCAGCGACAGCCCCAAAACATCACTGCTCTAGAGGAGATCTGCATGGAAGAATGGGTCAAAATACCAGCAACAGTGTGTGAAAACCTTGTGAAGACTTACAGAAAACGTTTGACCTCTGTCATTGCCAACAAAGGGTATATAACAAAGTATCGAGATAAACTTTTGTTATTGACCAAATACTTATTTTCCACCATAATTTGCAAATAAATTCATAAAAAAATCCTACAATGTGATTTTCTGGATTTCTTTTCCTCATTTTGTCTGTCATAGTTGAAGTGTACCTATGATGAAAATTACAGGCCTCTCTCATCTTTTTAAGTTGGAGAACTTGCACAATTGGTGGCTGACTAAATACTTTTTTTCCCCACTGTAGGTATGTGTGTTTGAAGTGCTGGCCTACCGCACTGCGTCGAAGCCTAACTATCCCTGGAAATGCTTTTATCGCTTTTGAGTAATGGCAATAAAGACAAGTTTTGTTTCAAAACACCTTCTTCTTAAAAAAAAAAAAACATTATTACATTATTCACGGTATAGGTTCAGTTGGTAAAAGGAGAGGGGGAGATGGAATTCATTTCATATGCAGAACCTGGACTGTTTAAAACAGAAGATGTGCACATAAAACTCTACAGTGTGAGATAGAGGTTTAAAAATTATAATCGATATATGATTTATGTAACGTCGTATAATTTTTCACTTTAATTATATATTTTTATTTCATTCCCTCTTTATTTGTCTCTCTTTGCACCATATTGCAAATGGTCTTTGGAAGAATGATAGAATTATACTGTATTTAGGCTAAATAACTTAAACACCATTGAACTCCAATAGGAGCATCGGCAGTGGTTGTATAGTCCATTCAAACTGTCAATATAACCTTTCAGATTGATTTAATCGTACCTGAATTCTGCTGAAAGCTTGAGTGTTAGTCGATTAGAAACCCTTTGGCTTGTACCAGGGTCTGTATCCATTATTCAGGTCAAGGCCTTGACTTCCCTTAAAACATTGTTATATAATATATTCAGTAAAATATGTAAGGGCTGTAAACATGGTATAATATTACTCAGATATAAAGAATGATCCATTCAACGTGAAGGCTACATTTCTTATTTACTGAATTGTGTCATGTAGTCAATATCTGTAAACAGAAACATATAAAATAAATGTTAGACAAAATATTTTTACATGACACAAGGTATATTTTTACATGAAAAACATTGATATTCTAGACAATACAGACCATACGCAATGTTTCGTGAATAAGCACAATATCCTGACATTCTGAATCCAGATCTCTTTTAGACTGACTGTGTTTTCTCAGCACATTCAAGATAATAAGCTATATTGAAGCCAGATATGCGTCTCTTGGCTGAGGTCCATATCCGGATCTTGATATGCTTTTTGATATGCCGAAAATAAGGATGATGTAATGCATTTCTGAGTTTTCAGCACATGCTCAATAATTTGACAAGTATGAAATCCATATTTTTCGTTTATGCACATATCATTTTTGAATTCCCTCCGGATATCATACATGTTATGGCCGGATATGAAATCCTGAGATTCAGACATGATTTGCCCTAACAAAAAATGTATCAACACCTACAACAATGTTCAATAAATAAAATAAAATTAATTATGTATATTTCCTGTTGCTGCCGTGTTATTTTGGCTCAAATTAAGATCCTTTCATCTGTAGTATATTTTCTCAGTACATACAATGCAAATGCTCTTGGTTGAGATCCATATCAGGATCTTGATACGCATTTTAATATGCTAAATATGGACCATTTCTGATGCTTATTTGAATTTTGAGGAAATGCTCAATAATTTTACAAATATTAAATCCATGTAATTCTTTCAGACACTATTATTGTTGTATTCCCTCTGGAAAAGGCACCGCACAACCCAGCTAAAAGCACTGTAACTGGTAGGCTAGCAACAAGAATCACGTTCCAACTGTCATTTTTTTATTTGGGCACCACGAATGAAGTGTAAACGGTGTGGTCGAATTGACAACTGGAGAAACAAATAAGTGAGAAAATGTTTAGAAAATACCTGAAAAATGTTTACGTTAAAGTGAGTAGCTAATTGATATATGTTTTATTTATCTTAGTAACTACAATCAAGAATGCTAGCTAATTTGGCCAGTAGCCAGTAGAGCTAGCTAGGCTTGATAGTGGGGGTAAAAGCTAACTGGTAGCCTAACTAACAAATAATGAAATTTACTTCCCTTCAGGGATTTTTTTTCTACCCCCATCAAGCCTCAAGGTGACAGCTAACGTTTTAAAATGTTTAGGTGGATTTTGGTTAATGTAAGTTAACTAGTTAGCTAGCTAACTAGCAACTTGGCTAGCTAACTAGTTCCAGTTAGTTTTCTTGTCATGAATTCATCAGGTAGAGTGGTTACAATATTTTCTTGCAATATCGACACAATTTTGATTCATGCATTGACAGTTTGTAGTGGAACACAGACAAACACTCTCCCACCACGTTGGGTCTGGACTGCAAGAGACACATCGCCCATAATAACAAACAGGGCATGCAGGGGAATTGAGGGTGTGAATCTTTTATTTTCTGTTAAACAAATAAAATAAATGTTTCACAAAGATTGGCCTGTGTTTGCATCTTTCCAGAGAGCATGCGTTGTGATTGGAGCTCTTGATTTGACAGAAATAGCAGAGATTGGATTAAATATGATGCCATTTGCCTTTTTGTACCTTATATAGCCTAATACTGAATATAGTGCAAATGTCTACTCAGATATGTCACCTTTAAGTGAAGAAACACAGAGATTTTCTGCGCCTGAAAAGGTCAAATAATTTGGACGCTGGACATTTCATGAGTGGGATTTATCCCATTTTCGATCAGACATACGAGGATGAAACATTAAAATATCCATGATTCACATAAGTTTGGATATCTATTGAAATTATGCTCTTTTTTTTTTTTTACAAATACGGATACATAAATTATTAGGTAATGATTACAGATACATTTCTGAAAATGTGTAGATTCGTTCACGCCTGAGTATACATAAAGGCTTAGATATGTCAGCATGTTGACACATACCATTTCCAAAGTTAGAAAATTCTACAAATATGTAAGGGGGTGTACGCACATCAGATGTATCTTGAACATATCTCACCCCAGATATCTCCCTGGACTCATATGGTAGCAAGGAGATTACTGAGGTCCGGATTGGATACATGTAGAAACTGTCCCATTACGGAGAATGTCCTAGCTCCATATATGACATTTAGAACATGCCTATCTGAAGCATGTCTACTCCTTATAGCCAATAAAATATATAGATAGAGATATAACCTGATATTGACCCTTTTCGCCCAGTGACACAAAAAATATATTAGCCCTATTGTAGATATTATGATGACACTGCATGGTTGTCTCTCCACAGTTCAGCAAGACGTTATGCCTTGGTCAACTCAATCCAAACTAGACGTCTAGGATTAGATAGTGGTTCTATCTGGTTCTTGATATGGTTGTAACATAACCTTATATTAAAATGCTCTCTTGCTCCCAGAAAGATTATGACAAGGTCAAACAAAATATGTTGTCTAATAATTCAACATTCAAGGAGCAAACACCATAAACTAGAGATGGTAAAGAAAAGGACAACTATACAGATGTAGGATCTTAATTTGATCATTCATTTGTTGCTTTACATTTTTTCTGTATCGCAGGAAATGCAGATGAGCTTTGTGATTGACATACATTCACTGAAAACCCACACTGATACGCGGTTATATTAACAGTATTCAACTTTTCAAGTAGCCTCATTTTGATCAGCTAATACCCAACCACTGATCAAGCAACATTATGGACTAAACATATTTTTTGCCGCAACACTACAGATCAAATTAAGATCCTACATCTGTAAGGTAGGGTGACATCACAGTTGACCTGCCAAAAACAATCTGTAAAAAAACACTGATGTGGCACCTTAGGGCAAGATACCTGCTGAGTATGTCCTGTGTAGACTAGGTGGTGGTGGAGGTGTATGGCAGGTTGTGAACCTGAGCGTGAGATGGGGAGGGTGGCACTAGGTGGCGGTGGAGGTGTATGGTGGGTTGTGAACCTGAGGGTGAGATGGGGAGGTTGGGTATGGACCAGCACCCTAAGGCAGGGGGCAGATTGACTATACCTGAATCTGGGGTTATAGTGGGAGGGGTGTCTATAGGTCAGTCTGATGGTCAGGAGGACCTGTTTCTAAGGGAGTTATACATGTTCTCTTTGACGGAATCCGTCTTTCCTCTTTTCCCTCTTCATGACCTGACATTCTCCATCCCTCTCTTACTCCTTCACTCTATTTATACATTCAGTATTTGTTCTTCCTCTTTTCAACCTTCCCTCCTCCTATCCACCCATTTTCACATCTCTCACTCCTTCCTCTCCCTCCTCCCCGTCCTCCTCCTCCTCTCCCTTCCCCTCTTCCTCCTCTTCCTCCCTGTCGTCCTCCTTCTCCTCCCCGTCCTCCTCCACGTACTCCTCCTCTGCCTTCTCTCCCTCCTCCTCCTGCTCCTCCTCCTCCCCGTCATCTTCCTCTCCCTTCACTACCTCCTCCTCCCCGTCCTCCTCCTCCCTCTCCTCTTACCCTTCCTCCCCCTCTCCCTTCTCCTCCTCCTCATCCCTGTCCTCCTCCTCCGCCCCGTCCCCTCCTCTCCCTTCTCTCCATCCTCCTCTTCCTACCCGTCCTCCTCCTCCTCTCCCTTCTCTCCCTCCTCCTCCTCTGTATGTGTGTTAGTGTGGCTGCTGTAGAAAAGTCTGTAGATTTATCTTGGTCTTTGTAAATGGGTTTTGAGATGAAGTATTATCCAGGTCTCTTCCTAAAACATGGTCCCAAAAAAGATGCTGAGGCAATATTGGACTTCTTTCTCCCCGTTCCCCTCTTTTGTGGCGGGGGCATAAGGAGCGTTGCAATAACCACAAGAGAGGCTCCCTCGTCCCCCCCTCTTGCTTCCAACTCTTTCCATCTCTCTCAAGGGGACACCACTCCCACAAAACCAAAAGTTTCTGTAGCAACAAGTAAATAAGCAACTTTTCCACTTTCAGTGTGACTGTATAAGTTTGTGTTTGTGGTGTGTGTGTGTGGTGTGTGTGGTGTATGTGTGTGCGAGCTCATCTGCGACTGTGAAACTGTGTCTGTTCTTTTATCTTGTATACTTAGCAGATAGCTAATATTTGAGAGCGCTACGCTTTCATGTTTCTTACCCCTCTCTCCCGCCAGCCAGCCCTTGAGAAAGCTCTTGCGGTGGCGATTTATCTCCACACAGATGGAAAAACTGAGAGATGGAGGAGAGAGGGAAGAGAGATAGAGGGAAGCCAACTTTTCAGAAGAATTGGCCCATTGTAGCTGCTAAATGACCCGTCTGCTCTCCCTCTCTCATCCTCCTTCTCTTTCGCTTATTTTTTACTCTGCTATCTTTTCATGTCTCCCTGCAACCTTATAGACTTCGGGACTCGCTGCACAAATGCATTTTGAAGCACCGGTGACAGCATCTTCAGACTGACAGAAAGGCTATGGCTTTTAGCCTACGACTATTCTACATTTTAATCCAAAGGGCAGAAAGATATGTTATTTAACGGCGGTGAGGATATGACAGTTATCCTCGACCAACCCAGACCGCTGGCGAATCCTAAACCTGAATGTTGCCAAAGGAACATATAGGCTGACTGAATGAATGTTGACTGAATTCATGTCTTTCCTTGACCTGGCAGAGTTTCCGTAGTTATGCTAATGTGTGTTGCACGTACATGAACATACACGCACATAGTTGGATTGATTAGTGATCAATAAGAATACGTAACTGATGATGTAGTTGATTGGGGCTTGGAGATTAAATCGGCAGTAGGGGAAAATAGCACCACTGGCCACAACATCAATGGTGTTATTGTAGTTTTTTTCCGGGCTGAGGAGCGTCACCCAGCATGGCAATAAAATTGCCTGATTGAACATGAGCCCTCCCTCAGCCTGAGTAGACAAGAGCCCTCCCACAGCCTGAGTAGACAAGAGCCCTCCCACAGCCTGATTGAACATGAGCCCTCCCTCAGCCTGAGTAGTCAAGAGCCCTCCCACAGCCTGATTGGACATGAGCCCTCCCACAGCCTGAGTAGACAAGAGCCCTCCCACAGCCTGATTGAACATGAGCCCTCCCTCAGCCTGATTGGACATGAGCCCTCCCTCAGCCTGATTGGACATGAGCCCTCCCTCAGCCTAAATGGTGTATTGGCCTCACAATATGAAGTGACATAAAAGCAGTGTTTTTGATAGAGAGGTGGGGGTGTGGGGGGTGTTTACTGGAAATCACCTGGTTAACCAATCAGGGAGTGAGTAGTGCGACAGAAGTGTGTGTAGGTTTGTGTGTGTGGGGGGGGCTGAATCACTCAGGGCTGAATCTGCTTCACCTGCAACAGGTGTACACCCACAGGGAACACACACACACACACACAAAGCTGTACCTGGAAGTCAGAGCGTTATCCACTCTGTGACAGCAGAGAGAAACATAGTGTCATCTATCATCATAATGCCTCTTATTATCTAGTCTGGAGGTCAAACACCCTGCACACTTCTACACTCTTTATCAAGATCTATTCAACTCTACCTACTACTTTAATGCATTATAATCTCGTAGATGAACAGTTACAGCAACGTTCTGCTAGGAGCTGAGGACGTTACAGCAACATTCTGCTAGGAGCTGAGGATGTAACAGCAACGTTCTGCTAGGAGCTGAGGTTGTTACAGCAACGTTCTGAAAGTAGCTGAGGATGTTACAACGTTTTGCTAGGAGCTGAGGACGTTACAGCAACGTTCTGCTAGGAGCTGAGAATGTTACAGCAACGTTAAGCTAGGATCTGAGGATGTTACAGCAATGTTCTGCTCGGACATGGATGTTACAGAAACGTTCTGATAGCAGATGAGGATGTTACAGCAACATTCTGCTGGAGCTGAGGATGTTACAGCAACGTTCTGCTGGAGCTTAGGATGTTACAGCAACGATCTGCTATGAGCTGAGAGTGTTACAGCAACGTTCTGTTAGGAGCTGAGGATGTTACAGCAAAGTTCTGTTAGGAGCTGACGATGTTACAGCAAAGTTCTGCTAGGAGCTGAGGATGTTACAGCAATATCCTGCTCGGAGATGGATGTTACAGAAACGTTCTGCCAGCAGCTGAGGATGTTACAGCAATGTTATGCTAGCAGCTGAGGAAGTTACAGCAACGTTCTGCTGGAGCTGAGGATGTTACAGCAACGTTCTGCTGGAGCTGAGGATGTTACAGCAACGATCTACTAGGAGCTGAGGATGTTAGAGCAACGTTCTGCTAGCAGCTGAAGATGTTGCAACAACATTCTGCTAGAAGCTGAGGATGTGACAGCAACATTCTGCTCGGAGATGGATAGTACAGAAACATTCTGATAGCAGATGAGGATGTTACAGCAACGTTCTGCAAGGAGCTGAGGATGTTACAGAAAAGTTGTACTTGGAGCTGAGTATGTTACATCAACGTTCTGCTAGTAGCTAAAGATGTTACAGCCACGTTTTGCTAGGAGCTGAGGATGTGACAGCAACGTTCTGCTAGGAGCTGAGGATGTGACAGCAACGATCTGCTAGGAGCTGAGGATGTTACAGCAACATTCTGCTAGGAGCTTAGGATGTTACAGCAACATTCTGCAAGGAGCTGAGGATGTTACAGCAACGATCTGCTAGAATGTTACAGCAACGTTCTGCTAGGAGCTGAGGATGTTAGAGAAACGATCTGCTAGGAGCTGAGGATGTTACGGCAACGTTCTGCTAGGAGTTGAGGTTGTTACAGCAACGTTCTGCTAGTAACTGATGATGTTACAACGTTTTGCTAGGAGCTGAGGACGTTACAGCAACGTTCTGCTAGGAGCTGAGAATGTTACATCAACGTTAAGCTAGGATCTGAGGATATTACAGCAATGTTCTGCTCGGAGATGGATGTTACAGAAACGTTCTGATAGTAGATGAGGATGTTACAGCAACGTTCTGCAAGGAGCTGAGGATGTTACAGCAAGGTCTGGCTAGTAGCTGAAGATGTCACAGAAAAGTTCTTCTTGGAGCTGAGTATGTTACATCAACGTTCTGCTAGTAGCTAAAGATGTTACAGCCACGTTTTGCTAGGAGCTGAGGATGTGACAGCAACGTTCTGCTAGGAGCTGAGGATGTGACAGCAACATTCTGCTAGGAGCTTAGGATGTTACAGCAACGTTCTGCAAGGAGCTGAGGATGTTACAGCAACGATCTGCTAGAATGTTACAGCAACGTTCTGGTAGGAGCTGAGGATGTTACAGCAACGATCTGCTCGGAGATGGATGTTACAGCAACATTCTGCTAGGAGCTGAGGATGTTACAGCAACGTTCTGCAAGGAGCTGAGGATGTTACTGCAACGTTTTGCTAGGAGCTGAGGATGTTACAGCAACATTCTGCTAGGAGCTTAGGATGTTACAGCAACGTTCTACTAGGAGATGGATGTTACAGAAACGTTCTGATTGCAGATGAGGATGTTACAGCAACATTCTGCTAGAACCTGAGGATGTAAGAGCAACGTTCGTCTAGCAGCTGAAGATGTTACAGCAACATTCTGCTATGAGCTGAGGATGTGACAGCAACGTTCTGCTCGGAGATGAATGTCACAGAAACGTTCTGATAGCAGATGAGGACGTTACAGCAACGTTCTGCTAGGAGCTGAGGATGTTACAGAAACGTTCTGCTAGCAGCTGAAGATGTTACAGCAACAATCTGCTAGGAGCTGAGGATGTTACAGCAACGTTCTGCTAGGAGCTGAGGATGTTACAGCAACGTTCTGCTAGTAGCTGAGGACGTTACAGCAACGTTCTGCTAGGAGCTGAGGATGTTACAGAAACGTTCTGCTAGCAGCTGAAGATGTTACAGGAACAATCTGCTAGGAGCTGAGGATGTTACAGCAACGTTCTGCTAGGAGCTGAGGATGTTACAGCAACGTTCTGATAGTAGCTGAGGATTTGACAGCAACGTTCTGCTAGTAGCGGAAGATGTTACAGCAACGATCTGCTGGAGCTGAGGATGTTATGGCAAAGTTCTGCTAGGAGTTGACGATGTTACAGCAACGTTCTGCTAGCAGCTGAAGATGTTACAACAACATTCTGCTAGGCGCTGAGGATGTTACAGAAATGTTCTGCTAGCAGCTGAAGATGTTACAGCAATGTTCTGCTAGTAGCGGAAGATGTTACAGCAACGATCTGCTGGAGTTGAGGATGTTACATCAACGTTCTGCTGGGAGATGAGCATGTTTTTGCAACTTTTTGGTAGGAGCTCTTTTCTTCTCCCTCTCTCTCTGATACAATTGCATAAGGTTTTACCATGTCAAACACATACACACACAGACAAACATATAGCCCTGGATTGGAGTTACTGGATGACCTTAATAACTGCATTATTCTGTTGCATGGTGTTTCTGAAGGCTGTTGATGAGATCCTTGAGGGCAAAACTCATGGGGTCATACTCCTAAACTATTGCTTTGACCCAAGGTTCATAACTTTGGTCTAAAATGACTAGCTACTAGCTTATCTCATTGGACAACCTGGCACAATTAGACACTATACTGAGGATGACCAGCTGAGCACATATCTCCGATAACAGAATAATGAATCAACCTATCAGAGACGTTACACAGTAGAGCCACCCGACAATCGCATTGTTAATTCTTAGGGAGGGGCAGCAGAAGTGACAGTTTTGGAGAGTCTGGCGTGCCCAAAGTAAAATGCCTGCCACTCAGGCCCGGAAAATAGGATATGCACATAATTAATACTATTGGATAGGAAACACTCTGAATTTTATAAAAGTGTTAAAATAATGTACGTGAGTATAACAGAACTGATATAGCAGGCGAAAACCCGAGGAAAATCCATCCGGATTTGCAGTTTTCTTTGCAGATGACCTTCTTCTCCAGGCTGCCTATTCATTTGTATTTTAACTAGGACTGAGACTGCAGTACCTATGGATTCCACTAGATGTCAACAGTCTATATACAGAGTCTGGAAGCTGTAGCACTAAGCAGAACGGAGAGGAAGAGGAAGTAGTCAGGGGACCACTTTTGTCAACAACCTTTGACGGGCGCGAGATTGTGAGCGCGCCCCACTTTTTATTTTCCTTTCCTATTGTTCACGTTATCGTCCGGTTGAAATATTACAGTAAATATACATGAAAGGATACCTAAGGATACATAAAAATTATGTTTGATTTGTTTGTAGAAAGTTTATAGGTATATTTGAACGCGTTATCTTCACGGTTCAATGAGCGACTCAACGGTGGATTTTATGATCATAACGCGCCAACCAAACGGAGATTTATGGATATAAGAAATGACTTTTTCTAACAAAAGAACCATTGGATGTCTTCGTTGGACACTTGGGAAGCCTTCAGCAGAAGTTCATCGAAAGGTAAGTGATATTTTTTAGCTCTTATATGGGTTTTGTGTGACCCGCGCTGGATATGAATTTATGCTAATGCGTAAATATTGGAGGTGTTATCCTCAAACAATCAAATGTTGTGCTTTCGCCGTAAAGCCTTTTTGAAATCTGACAACGCTGTGATATTGCCAAGAAGCAGAGCTTTTGATGACAATGCAACACTTGTATATTGATGAATGTTTAATAATTCAACTTTTGGATTTTGAATTTGGCGCCTTACACTTCACCGGGTAGTGTCGGGAGCGGCCCGCTAGCGTGCAGTCTAAAGTGCAGTGTGACAAAATATATTGCATGATGCTTCCTTGACTAGGCTATTGACGTTACACAACATTCAAAAGGCACGTTTTTGCATACATGACCCAAATCTAAAAATGTTGCTTACTGTTTCACACACATCTATGTGCTTTTACAGAACAAAAACATGTAGGAGGATTATATGTTTACGTATATTTGTGTTTACATTGTAAAAAAAAAAGTCTGACAACAGCGGTCTTTCAAATAGCTGTATTTAATCTCTACTACTACTACTACTACTACTATCACAAATTGGTACTGCAGTCCACTACGGCAGTCAGCCAAAGTTCGAGGGACGCCTCTAAGTTTAAACCTCACTTGTAAAGTAAAGTTTTTGAAGGAAATAACGCTCCCCTGCTGGTCCTCAAGTCTTAGGATTTAGGAGGACACCTCCATGTAAAATGTCATATTTTATGACTATCAGGCCCCTACCATGTCAGTGTTTGTCTGAAGAAAGACTTATTCAATCATAAATCATTCTTCATTGATATTTTCTAGGTGTTGACTGCACTTCCCAACACACCAAAACAACACATTTAAGTAGTTATTTCAAAGTGGGAAATAAACATCCAGTGGGGGAATCAAAACTATATCGCAAGTTGTTGCAATTGTCGGGAACAAAGCATACTATAGTGGGAGCTATTTGTTTAGTCACATTGTCAGTCACATTGTCAGTCACATTGCCAGTCACATTGCCAGTCACATTGTCAGTCACATTGCCAGTCACATTGCCACTCTTGATCTAGGTCATTTGATTATCAGAACATGCTGGTGGACTTCTGGTAACGATGGATTTGTGAAAAAGTGTTGGATGACACCCAACTATGTCTAACTACATCAACAAGCAAGTTGAGAGCTTTAAGTTCCTTGGTGTCCACATCACCAAGGACTTGGTCCACACACACCTGCCATCCAGGACCTCTATATATTATATGGAGTCAGAGGAAGGCACGAAAAATTGCCAAAGACTCCAGCCACACAAGCCATAGACTGCACACTCTGTTACCGCTGGGCCAATTGTGCGCCGGCCTGTGGGGCTTTAAAAGGGAATCATTTTCACAATTGAACAGTATTATTCCAACCTCAAAGTGTGGAAATATATATAAAATACAGGAAAATAACGTTTAAGCTTTGAAATAGTGAGATACCACAAGCACTCTAAATAATGTTGAGAGGAGAGAGAGAGAGAGAGAGAGAGAGAGAGTACAGTATAATCTCTGTCCTGGCTAGGTGGAATGTATATATAATGTATATATAATCCAATCAGATAATGAAAGTTTAGGGGGGGTTGTATTCCTCAGGAAGCTTACACGGATTGAGGAGAGGGTGGATGATGAACATACAGGCTTAATGATTTCAGTTTTTTAACACTTTGCCAGGGATTTGGAGTACAGAAATCTGCAGACTGGGCAGAAAACACTTTGACTTAATTACTAACCAAGGGAGAGGATTCTGTATGTGTGTATGTGTGTGTGCATGTGTGCATGTGTGCATGTGTGTGTCTGTGTGTGTGTGCGTGCGTGCATGTGTGTGTTTGAGTAAGTGAAGGTGTTTTTTAAGCATAGGGAAGGTGTGTGGGTGTGTGCACAGAGCAGCCATCCAAAGCCAGAAGAGGACCCGTCTCACGAGTATTTATTTGGGTTCTCTCTCTCTCACACACTGAGTAAAGGGTGTCGAGTTCCCTTTCATTTACATATTTGTCGATAGCCTCCATCTCCCTGTTCGTAGTATGTATTTATCTGTGCATGTGTGTGGTGTTAGCCTCATAGCATTATTTTTGTGCTGTTGCTTGGCATCTGTGTCTGTGATTTTAGGCATTTAACTGAGATGTGTGTGGATTGATAATTTCATTCCCCATCTATCTTGGAAAACAGCTTTGTGGAGATATGAGATGCTGGATATTTACAATATCTGACTCACCACCTGGATTCAGTCTTATTTAACAAAATTTGAATTTCTGTTTATTACATTGGATAAAAGTAGAGACTCAGAGCTACAAAATGGTATATCATACACTGCATTTGAGGTAACAATGGGAAAGTAATTCTGCTTTGAAAGTTGATCAACTTGTAAATTCACTTTTGAGAAAACCGTCTTTCAATGTTTTGGTACTACTATTAGAGAGCGCTTCTTTGTCTACACCCATACAGCATTGTTCACACCCTCTTAAGCCTTAGCCCCACCCATCTCTTTAAAGTGGTTATGGGTTGATCCAACCGTTCTGTACTAACTTTCCAGCTACTTCCAGACATCTATTAGAGAGAGAACAGCTTACTGAACATTACTCGCCCTATCGCTGTAGTTTCGCATTCAGAGCACAAACTGGACGGTCTGGCCAATAAGTAGGGTTGTTCCGAAAGCTCTGACCTCACAACTACAGTCAAGCACCCAAGCTAACTGGCTAACATTGGCTAGGTACTTCCAGACACATAATGACCCCACTCTGACCATTTTACTCGCCATAGCAGAGCTGTTTCTTTTCATGTTGTCCAGAGCGTCGGTGACTGTGCTGCTGTGCTGTGCTGCTGGTAACAATTGAATTACGCTTTGTTGCAGACCTTTACAGACACCGGGCATATTCAACAGGTGTTGCGAGTTCAAAAATGCATCAGTTATTCTGCGCTATGGCACACTAAGACGAGAGTCTTTTGCTAAGAAATGTAGCTAGCTAGATAGCTAGCTAGGTAAACAATGAATCCCAACGCATGACGTAACGTTAGTTAGCAAGCCAGACAGCTAACGCTAGCTAGCTAACAGTACTCTTTAAATTGAAATGAAAATACTTTGTCAAAATTAGAGTGGAATCTTTTGTTAAGACATGTAACGTGAACTAACTCACTTTTGTACATCGCGCTGGTCCGTACAATTTACCTTATTTTAGCGACCAAAAAACATAATACTTCCAGATCAACTGTAATATCAATACCATTATAAAGCACAATTTCTCCCCTTTCCAACTAAATCAATGACAAGACCTTCATGATGCCCATCTCTGCATGATTCAAGAAGGCAATGAGATCCGTCAGGGTCTTTTTAGAAAGAGAAGAAGTTTATATAATGAAGAGTTTATACACTGCTCAAAAAAATAAAGGGAACACCAAAATAACATCCTAGATCTGAATGAATGAAATAATCTTATTCAATACTTTTTTCTTTACATAGTTGAATGTGCTGACAACAAAATTACACAAAAATTATCAATGGAAATCAAATGTATCAACCCATGGAGGTCTGGATTTGGAGTCACACTCAAAATGAAAGTGGAAAACCACACTACAGGCTGATCTTTGATGTAATGTCCTTAAAACAAGTCAAAATGAGGCTCAGTAGTGTGTGTGGCCTCCACGTGCCTGTATGACCTCCCTACAACGCCTGGGCATGCTCCTGATGAGGTGGCGGATGGTCTCCTGAGGGATCTCCTCCCAGACCTGGACTAAAGCATCCGCCAACTCCTGGACAGTCTGTGGTGCAACGTGGCGTTGGTGGATGGAGCGAGACATGATGTCCCAGATGTGCTCAATTGGATTCAGGTCTGGGGAACGGGCGGGCCAGTCCATAGCATCAATGCCTTCCTCTTGCAGGAACTGCTGACACACTCCAGCCACATGAGGTCTAGCCTTGTCTTGCATTAGGAGGAACCCAGGGCCAACCGCACCAGCATATGGTCTCACAAGGGGTCTGAGGATCTCATCTCGGTACCTAATGGCAGTCAGGCTACCTCTGGCGAGCACATGGAGGGCTGTGCGGCCCCCAAAGAAATGCCACCCCACACCATGACTGACCCACCGCCAAACCGGTCATGCTGGAGGATGTTGCAGGCAGCAGAACGTTCTCCACGGCGTCTCCAGACTCTGTCACGTCTGTCACATGTGCTCAGTGTGAACCTGCTTTCATCTGTGAAGAGCACAGGGCGCCAATGGCGAATTTGCCAATCTTGGTGTTCTCTGGCAAATGCCAAACGTCCTGCACGGTGTTGGGCTGTAAGCACAACCCCCACCTGTGGACGTCGGGCCCTCATACCACCCTCATGGAGTCTGTTTCTGACCGTTTGAGCAGACACATGCACATTTGTGGCCTGCTGGAGGTCATTTTGCAGGGCTCTGGCAGTGCTCCTCCTGCTCCTCCTTGCACAAAGGCAGAGGTAGCGGTCCTGCTGCTGGGTTGTTGCCCTCCCACGGCCTCCTCCACGTCTCCTGATGTACTGGCCTGTCTCCTGGTAGCGCCTCCATGCTCTGGACACTACGCTGACAGACACAGCAAACCTTCTTGCCACAGCTCGCATTGATGTGCCATCCTGGATGAGCTGCACTACCTGAGCCACTTGTGTGGGTTGTAGACTCCGTCTCATGCTACCACTAGAGTGAAAGCACCGCCAGCATTCAAAAGTGACCAAAACATCAGCCAGGAAGCATAGGAACTGAGAAGTGGTCTGTGGTCACCACCTGCAGAACCACTCCTTTATTGGGGGTGTCTTGCTAATTGTTGTCTATTCCATTTGCACAACAGCATGTGAAATTTATTGTCAATCAGTGTTGCTTCCTAAGTGGACAGTTTGATTTCACAGAAGTGTGATTGACTTGGAGTTACATTGTGTTGTTTAAGTGTTCCCTTTATTTTTTTGAGCAGTGTATAATGTGTCATTACATACCTATTTGAAGGTTTGTGTCAAATTTGAATCGTGTTTTTAGGGCGGTGCTAAAGTGATCTTCAGAAGTAAACAGCGGCTTTTGAGAGTCATGATTACAGTGATGACGCAAAAAATGACTAGGTATCCCCCCTTACCCTGTCCCTGTCCCTTTCTTGTTTTTAAACGGTGAGAGAAGTGCAACACCTGGTGGAGAGAGGCTGTAAGACAGAATTAGTTGCTTTATGCGTGCTGTACGTTATGCCATGACACGTCACGATGTAACGTACAGCGTCGGAGGGGTCCGTTTTTTTTTACTTTTCTCCAATACTATAGAGCCATTACCATGTCAATCAACGCTTGTATAGAAACGTAGTTCACATCCCAGATTTTGATGTCAACACAGTCGCTACAGTCCCATTAGTTTTCATTGCAGCCTCGTTTGAATGTCGCGGTTAAGCACATTTGTACGGAATGGGGTTAGTCACCGTCAGCTACCTAGGTAAACAATGAACCATAATCATAACTCATGACGTTACTACCCTGCGTGAATCTGCATTTAGCTAACCAACCAAGTTCCATGTCTATAACTAGTCAAGCAAATGTGTCTGAGATACAAAGAATACGATCATACACATAACGTTAGCTAGCGACCCAGCCAGCTAACGTTAGTTAGCTAACAGTACACTTGAAATGAAACCACTTTCTGTCAAAATTAGAAATGCTCATATCTGAAAAACTTACCAGTAAACATCATGGTTGGACACGTCTCCTGTCTGATGCCATGCATGGTTGCCTTAGTTTGACATTGTAATCCAGACTGGTGTTTTCCTCATCTCCTTAGCTATCATCGAATTCCACTGATTTCAAAACTCGGACCTCCAGAAAGTGGAGAGCATAAACATACACTTAGCTAGCGAGCAAGCCAGCTAACGTTAACTTGCTAACAGTACACTTTAACTTGGCATTAGGTTTATGCAGTTTTACTATGTAATCATTTTTTTTTTTAAAAGCTGCGTTCGACATGATTACCTAAACATACTGACCAGCTCCAATAGACAGACGCGTACTATATGGTAGACCAATCCAAACTCATCTCTCGGCATGTCCAGCCCACTCATTATCTCAGCCAATCATGGCTAGCGAGAAGGTTGCTTCCATTATATGTGGCTAAACCAACTAGGCTTGTAATTTAACAATTTTATTCATATTTACAGAGGGCATTCAAGGAGCTCTCCTGTGAAGTCGTGACTTGCGACATACGCCTAGTTTCCTGAATCTGGTCACATGTAATATAACAGTTTCGAAGAGAGAGTGAAAGATAGACACGAAGCGAAAAAGGAGAGAGAGAGAGAGAGAGAGAGAGAGAGAGAGAGAGAGAGAGAGAGAGAGAGAGAGAGAGAGAGAGACACACACAGAGAGAGAGAGAAAGAGAGACAGAGACAGAGGGTGAGAGTGAGAGCGAGTGAGAGAGAGAAGTGAGAGAGACAGACAGCAAGAGAGAGCGGGACAGGGAGAAAGTGACAGAGCAAGAGAAAGAGCTATGTGTGTATTTGTCAGAAAGGGATAGGGGGTAGAAACCGGGCCATTCTCCAGAGGCAGAGGAAGGTAGAGGGCTTGTATTATAATCAGGGGAAGGCAGGCCTAAATCCCAGGTGGTTCTTAGCCTTCAGAAAGCACCACACCTGAAATACCTCAGCAATTAGAAGCTGTGGAGGTGGATGACACACACACACAAGCACACACACACACACACACACATCATCAAACAGTGACTGGCAAAGCAGATATCTCAGTTCAATTTAAATTCAATAGACTTTACTGAAATGGCAAGTTAAATAACTTACATTGTCAAAGTATACATATAACAAATGTGGTGGGACCAACAGCAATAATAGTAGTAGTAGTGGAAAAGTGATTACCATTAACAGCAACTACAACAACAATATTAATGAGAATATCAATAAAATAAAGCAATAGTAGTAACCAGTCTCAACCTGACTGAGAAGACACATGACATGGTATGAAAGCCAAAAGAAAACTAAATGGGAAATATTATTGACATTACATTGCGCTTTTCACTGGCTGTCCCTCAGATTGTGGAAGGAGGACACATATGTTGCCGAGCAGCTCAAATAGGTAGCAAAACTTGAAATTGTGTTTTTTACATTGGATCAAAGTAGAGACTCAGAGCTAGAAAAGTGTATATCATACACTGCATTTGAGGAAACAATGGGAAAGTAATTCTGCTTTGAAAGTTGATCAAATTGTAAACTCACTTTTGAGAAAATGGCCTTTCAATGTTTTGATACTACTATTGGAGAGCCCTTCTTTGTCTATACCCATTCAGCATCGTTCACACACACACTTAAGCTTTTCCCCACACATCTCTTTAAGGGTTGATCTGAGCATTCTGTGCCAACAACAGTAGTCAAGGACCAAAGCTAACTTGCTAGCTACTTCCAGACACAAATGAGAGAACAGCTCACTGAATATTACATGCCCTAGCAGAGCTGATTAGGCTGTTATGTTGTTATGCTGAACACTCTCGGAGCAATCAGAGCGCACACTGGACGCTCTGGCCGATCAGTAGGGTTGATCTGAACGTTCTCACCTCACAATGGCAGTAAAGCCCAAAGCTAACTGGCTAACATTGGCTAGCTTGCTAGCTACTTCCAAACACAAATGAGAGAACACCCCACTCTGACCATTTTACTTGCCCTAGCAGAGCTGGTTAGACTGTTTTCATGTTATCCAGAGTGTTACTGTTACTGTGTTACTGTGCTGCTGGCAACAATTTAATTACTCTTTTTTGCCAACGTTTTACGAACGTACCCTAAATGGTTACTTACACAGTGGAGTCTTTTGTTAAGGCATGTAGCTAACTAGCTAGGTAAACAATTAACCATAATCTATGACATTAACCATAACTCATGACATTGCTACCCTGCATGAATCTGCAGGTAACTAACCAACCAGGTTCAACGTTAGCTAGCTAGCTAACAGTACACATTAACTTGAAATGCAAACGACTTTGTCAAATATTTGAAATTCCACTGATTTCAAAACTCGGTCCTCCAGTAAGTGGACAGCAACACTTATGCAGTTCTACTTAGCAATATATATTTTTTAAAGCCACATTAGACAGGATTACCTACACATACTGACCAGCTCAAATAGACAGAAGTGTGCTATATGGCATATATATCCGAACTCATCTCTCGGCATGTTCAGCCCATGTCACTTCCTGGCCATAGATAGCCCTTTTGGCTGCTCTATGGTGGTTTTGGTCAGGACGTGATCAGGGGTGTGCTTTGGTTCTATGCTGTTTTTCTATGTTGGTTTGGTTTGGGTTCCCAATTAGAGGCAGCTGTTAGTCGTTGTCTCTAATTGGGAATCCTATTTAGGTTGTTCAGTCCCCCACCTGTGTTGTGGGATATTACTTATGTTCATCGTGTTAGTTGCTGTGCTGTGCTACACGGTGTGTTTACGTTCGTTGCAACTTTCTTTTGTTTTTGGTGAGTTCAAATAATTAAAATCATGTTTAACTCAACCATGCATGCTGCGCCTTGGTTCAATTCTGTCAGCGATCGTGACAGCCCACTCATTATCTCAGCCAATTGTGGCTAGCAGGAAGGTTGCTGACTTTTTCTGTGGCTAAACCAACTACGTTCCCAATTTAAATAATTGTGTTCGTATTTACAGACGGCACACAAGATTGTTATTAAGACACATGAAAGTTCACATGTTCCAGAAGGCATTTCTGACAACAACAAAAAAAGATTAGGTTCATATGTTTCTCGTGTGAAGCAGTGACCCGCGACATATGCCTAGTTGGAGTTACATTGTGTTGTTTAAGTGTTCCCTTTATTTTTTTGAGCAGTGTATAATGTGTCATTACATACCTATTTGAAGGGTTGTGTCAAATTTGAATCGTGTTTTTAGGGCGGTGCTAAAGTGATCTTCAGAAGTAAACAGCGGCTTTTGAGAGTCATGATTACAGTGATGACGCAAAAAATGACTAGGTATCCCCCTTACCCTGTCCCTGTCCCTTTCTTGTTTTTAAACGGTGAGAGAAGTGCAACACCTGGTGGAGAGAGGCTGTAAGACAGAATTAGTTGCTTTATGCGTGCTGTACGTTATGCCATGACACGTCACGATGTAACGTACAGCGTCGGAGGGGTCCGTTTTTTTTACTTTTCTCCAATACTATAGAGCCATTACCATGTCAATCAACGCTTGTATAGAAACGTAGTTCACATCCCAGATTTTGATGTCAACACAGGCACACAAGATTGTTATTAAGACACATGAAAGTTCACATGTTCCAGAAGGCATTTCTGACAACAACAAAAAAAGATTAGGTTCATATGTTTCTCGTGTGAAGCAGTGACCCGCGACATATGCCTAGTTTCCTGAAACGGGTCACATATTAGGCTGCCAAAACTGCACATTTTGACTTTAAATTTTATAGTTTCAAATACTGTACTGAATGTTAATTCTCTCTCTCTTTTGCTTCGTCCTCACTTGTCTGTACTCAGTGGTCATGTTAGAGTAATGAGGCAAGGCAAATGCGTTCTGTCATCACACACACACACACACACACACTTGTATGCTCAGAATACCGACACCCGCATATACACATATGCATATATGCACAGCACACACAAATACACACACACTAATTAGCTTTTTACACCAAAGGACTCTCTGCAGCTCCGAAAATGGTAACATAGGCTAACCCCATTCCGTACAAATGTGCGCAACCGCGACATTCAAACGAGGCTACAAAGAAAACTAATGGGACTGTAGCGACTGTGTTGACATCAATCTAACACTGTACGTTACATCGAGACGTGTCACTGAGACTAATTCTGTCTTACAGAAGTGTAGCACTTCTCTCAACGTTTAAAATCAAGAAAGGGACAGGGACAGGGTAAGGGGGGATAGCTACTCATTTTTTGTGTCATCACTGCAAGCTATCATGACTCTCAAAAGCCGCTGTTTACTTTTGAAGATCACTTTAGCACCACCCTAAAACACGATTCAAATTCGACACAAACCTTCAACTAAGTATGTAATGACACATTATATCAACTATTTATAGTGTTTTATTTACATTTTAGAGGCGATAAGGTGATAAGTTGGACAGATGGAGTGAAAAAAGCACAACGTCTCTCCTTCTCACTATCACACAATAGGTTTCACTTCCCCACCCGCCATTTTTAAAAAGACCCCAACGGACCTCATTGCCTTCTTGAATCATGCAGAGATGGGCATCATGAAGGTCTCGTCAAAGATTTTGTTGGAAAGAGGAGAAATTGTGCTTTACACTGGTATTGATATTACAGTTGATCTGGAAGTATTACGTTTTTTGGGCGCAAAAATAAGGTCAATTGTACTGACCAGCGCGATGTACAAAAGTGAATGAGTTTACGTTAATGTCAACACATCTTCTGAATGTGCTTGATGAACTAACAATTGAATACATATTTATTTTAGAGGTGTAAATGTTCTGTGTTTAAGACACAGGGCCAAGGGCAATACTTCTGATTCATTCCTTTCAACACGCCCCCCAGGATTCTTCTGTTCCCAGTTAGAGGATTCTGAGGCAGGGCCTCTCGTCTGGTTCCTCACCTTCTCTCTACCTACTCTTTAAGGACTGAATCTTAACTCTGTGGCGGAAATTCTAACCAGAAGGAGAGACTGTAGATTCTTCAAACAACTTTTTATAAGATTTGCAAAAATGTAGCAATCAACAAATCAGTCAAATAGTTTAGAGTTGAAAGCCCATCGAACAGAGTTGTCTCTCTCATTTTTTAGAAAGTGCATCCTCTTATTTATGTGACAGTTAGCAGATGTGCAGAAACAGGGCCGGGGAACAGAGTTGCAAAAAGTAATTTAGCTCATTTGTGCATATCAAGATAGCTGATATCACCACCATTCTCTGTTCTTCCCTGTAATTCCCACATAGCTAAATTCCTGACGATTATAAACACAAGAGGTCACATACTGTAGTCACAGCCAGTCGGTTCACAAATCTGTACGCTCAGTTGTATGACTGAGTCACACAAGACAAGTGTATATCTGTAAAAAATACTAACGCATAACAATGGACAATTCTTTAAGTAATAATCTTATGGGCTGAATCTTAGGTATTTAGCTATTCATTAAGGGCTGAAGCTTAAGTATGTGGCTTTTCATTAAGGGCTGAATCTTAAATATCTAGCTATACATTAAGGGCTGAATCTTATGTATCTAGCTACTCATTAAGGGCTGATATCTTATGCATCTAGCTACTCATTAAGGGCAGAATCTTATGTATGTAGCTATTCCTCAAGGGCTGAATCTTAACTATCCAGCTATCCTAACCTCAGAAATGTACACTGCTCAAAAAAATAAAGGGAACACTAAAATAACACATCCTAGATCTGAATGAATGAAATAATCTTATTCAATACTTTTTTCTTTACATAGTTGAATGTGCTGACAACAAAATTACACAAAAATTATCAATGGAAATCAAATGTATCAACCCATGGAGGTCTGGATTTGGAGTCACAATCAAAATGAAAGTGGAAAACCACACTACAGGCTGATCCAACTTTGATGTAATGTCCTTAAAACAAGTCAAAATGAGGCTCAGTAGTGTGTGTGGCCTCCACGTGCCTGTATGACCTCCCTACAACGCCTGGGCATGCTCCTGATGAGGTGGCGGATGGTCTCCTGAGGGATCCCCTCCCAGACCTGGACTAAAGCATCCGCCAACTCCTGGACAGTCTGTGGTGCAACGTGGCGTTGGTGGATGGAGCGAGACATGATGTCCTAGATGTGCTCAATTGGATTCAGGTCTGGGGAACGGGCGGCCCAGTCCATAGCATCAATGCCTTCCTCTTGCAGGAACTGCTGACACACTCCAGCCACATGAGGTCTAGCCTTGTCTTGCATTAGGAGGAACCCAGGGCCAACCGCACCAGCATATGGTCTCACAAGGGGTCTGAGGATCTCATCTCGGTACCTAATGGCAGTCAGGCTACCTCTGGCGAGCACATGGAGGGCTGTGTGGCCCCCCAAAGAAATGCCACCCCACACCATGACTGACCCACTGCCAAACCGGTCATGCTGGAGGATGTTGCAGGCAGCAGAACGTTCTCCACGGCGTCTCCAGACTCTGTCACGTCTGTCACATGTGCTCAGTGTGAACCTGCTTTCATCTGTGAAGAGCACAGGGCGCCAATGGCGAATTTGCCAATCTTGGTGTTCTCTGGCAAATGCCAAACGTCCTGCACGGTGTTGGACTGTAAGCACAACCCCCACCTGTGGACGTCGGGCCCTCATACCACCCTCATGGAGTCTGTTTCTGACCGTTTGAGCAGACACATGCACATTTGTGGCCTGCTGGAGGTCATTTTGCAGGGCTCTGGCAGTGCTCCTCCTGCTCCTCCTTGCACAAAGGCAGAGGTAGCGGTCCTGCTGCTGGGTTGTTGCCCTCCTACGGCCTCCTCCACGTCTCCTGATGTACTGGCCTGTCTCCTGGTAGCGCCTCCATGCTCTGGACACTACGCTGACAGACACAGCAAACCTTCTTGCCACAGCTCGCATTGATGTGCCATCCTGGATGAGCTGCACTACCTGAGCCACTTGTGTGGGTTGTAGACTCCGTCTCATGCTACCACTAGAGTGAAAGCACCGCCAGCATTCAAAAGTGACCAAAACATCAGCCAGGAAGCATAGGAACTGAGAAGTGGTCTGTGGTCACCACCTGCAGAACCACTCCTTTATTGGGGGTGTCTTGCTAATTGCCTATAATTTACACCTGTTGTCTATTCCATTTGCACAACAGCATGTGAAATTTATTGTCAATCAGTGTTGCTTCCTAAGTGGACAGTTTGATTTCACAGAAGTGTGATTGACTTGGAGTTACATTGTGTTGTTTAAGTGTTCCCTTTATTTTTTTGAGCAGTGTATAACTTATATCTCATGTAAATCATGCACAAACGTCAATGTGAGTTTGGGCTGCACATTTGAATCTCATATTAGGATTTGACCCCAAGACCAATTAGAAACGTATTACAGGGTTAGGATTAGGCCTCTGATCCAGAGAAAATATAGATAGAACAGATGAGAGGAGGGGGAGAAGGGAGATACATTGTATCCAATCTCAGTCCACATGGTTCATGAAATTCCTTGTCTCCTGCACAAAGTGATTACAGTTTTTTCCAACTGCTTACGCATTTTTTCAAAACTGTCTCCTTTTTTCAAAACTCTACACACAATTCCCCAAACTGCACACACCAAATGCTACATGCCTCACATCTCCATCAAAATGTAACACTGCATTCAAAATGCCATAAACACATTTGCATCAAATGGCAAACAATACTTTCATAATAGTACATTTTTGGATATACCATGTAAACACTGTTGTTTTATATCTAAAGCTCTTTGGTCTTTCATAGGCTTATATCTACATGTCAATACAATGTTCTACAGTGAAAGTAATCTGCTGAGAGGGGTAACAAGTACACTGTAAACACCAATGCAATGTAGAAACAGAAAATACTTATTAGGCCAAACATTACTGTTGTATACAGTAGCATACAACAAAACCATAAACATATGTAAACCAAAAGTATATTCTTTAGAATACAGTAAAGAACACAATTGTGTGTGTGGGGTCCCGGGGGCAGTCCAGGAATTGGTAGGGGGCTACGCTTCATCTCTTCTCCGGCCTGTGTCTGGCCACAATACTGGCCCACATCACAAGTTATGTTTTCTCTTGCCAAACATCGAGGGAAGTATCTCCTAGCATGGCGTATCCAACCGTGGACAGAGGCAACCTCTATGTCCCCACATGCGTCCTCCATTGCCTGGAGAAGCGGCATGCGGGCATAGGGTTGGCGATCATACACTTTCCAGCGCCAGGCTGAGAAGAATTCCTCTATGGGATATAGAAAAGGTGAATATGGGGGTAGGTACAAAACTACAAATTGTGGATGGGTGGCAAACCAGTTTTGGACCAGAACAGCCCAGTGAAAACTAACATTGTCCCATAAAACCACAAATCTAGCAGGCTCCTGATCTGGACCAGGGACAAGCATTGTGTAAATTGTATCCAGAAAAGTGAGCATATGGCCGGTGTTGTAATTGACCCAGTGTGGCATTGTGATGGAGGACCCGTTTTGAGTGATGGCAGCACACATAGTTATATTACCCCCACGCTGTCCAGGGACATTGGTAATTGCCCTCTGTCCTATTACATTTCTTCCGCGGCACCTGGTTTTGGTGAGGTTGAAGCCAACCTCATCCACATAAATAAATTCATGGCGAATTACATGGGCATCCAGCTCCAATACTCTCTGTAGCAGACAAAAGGATATACAGATGAGTAAATATGGTGTGTCTGAAGTACTGGAAGTAGTGTTGCATACATACCTCTACAAAGTCATGTAGCATATTCTTGACTCTGTCAGAATTTCTCTCAAATGGCACCTTGTAAAGTTGTTTCATCGTCACTTGGTGGCCGTGGGAGGATGCGTTGTATGGTCGACAGGCTTACAGCATTGATGTTGTTAAATATGGTGTCATTATTCAAGATATGCTCTCTTATCTCTCGAATCCTAATTGCATTGTTGGCCAAAACCATATTTATGATTGCAGTCTCTTGTACATCTGTAAACAAGCGTCCTCGTCCTCCATGATGTCTTTGCCTTTCCACTCTGTACAGAATTCAAACACAGTATGTGTTCAGCATATGAACTGTAAACAATGTACAAACAAATGTAGTACAGCATGATAACCAACCTCATTCATTCAATGCAGTGCAGTAAATGGATGGCTTAGAGTTACAAATGTTTATGCAATACTATGCAGTCATACGTATTTTACAGTACATTACTGTAATGCTAAAATAGTCATTAGATAGTTGCATACCTGTTCTCATTTCTGAAGGTTCGAATTATGGACGCCACTGTAAATCGACTCAAGTTGGGCTGGACTCTCAGTCCAGCCTCTCTCATGGTCAAACCGTGGTTGATCACATGATCAACAAGTGTTGCCCTAATCTCATCAGAGATGGCTCTCCTTCCTTCTCTTCTTTGCCCTCGTCCTCTTCTTCCTCTTCCTCTCCCTCCTACTCCTCTGTCCATTGTTGGCATCCATTGTTCAAAACAGGTAATCTGACCTTTGTCCTATTTATAGGCCTATACTACATTAAAGCAGTGATTGGTTAGTGATCAGTTAAGCTATTAGTGTTTGCACATGTGAGGAGTGTGTGTGTGACCTGGTGAATAAGTGTAACATTTTGATTGGTTGTGTTTGGAAAAGGAAAGCAAGTCACTTCCTGTTAGATTTTTGTGTTTTAGGTAGAGAATTGTGTGTAGTGTTTTGAAAAAAGAGTTTTATGCAATTGACAACTGAGTCAAAGGCTGAGAAATAGCTTATGGTTTTGGATATTTGGTGTGTAGTTTTGCACTTTGAGTGAGAGGTTTCAAAAAGTGTGTGACATGAAAAGATTTTGTGTGTAAGCAGTTGGAAAAAACTGTAAGACAGTCTTGAACCACAGTGAAGCAGCACTGTGGCTGTCTGGTATTTAGTGTTTAATCCATTAGTAGCTGTGACATATTCAGATATGATCCAAGCTAAGTGGCCTGCTTCACCTTGCAGTAATGCCCTAATCACCACCTACTGAAACACAACCAGGTCAGACCTACTGGGAGAACACACACAAACACTGCCAAGCATAGTGGTTTAGACAGAAAAAACATTTATCATAAATATGTTATGTCTCTTAACTTGAGTAGTGTTAATTATTGAAAGTCTCAATATAGTTTCTGTCTTTTGGGATCCGCAGAGGAGGAGAAGAGAACTTCTAAGGTGACACTTTGTGTGTGTGTGTGTGTGTGTGTGTGTGTGTGTGTGTGTGTGTGTGTGTGTGTGTGTGTGTGTGTGTGTGTGTGTGTGTGTGTGTGTGTGTGTGTGTGTGTGTGTGTGTGTGCGTGTGTGCTAGTGCTGAGACATTTCTGAGGGGGTTATTAAACAACTAATTGACCGTCATCGGTTCAATTACTTGAATTCCATTCAGTTTGTTTTTTTGGTGAGCCAAATGCACCGTTTCTCTAGAGTGAAATCTAATCATTCATGAGAGAAATCAAGTCAATAATTATTTGGGACACTGGGCTGAAGGTAGTTGTAGTTTTCATGAAGCAAATATTCAACCTATTTCAGCGCAGAAACGTGGCAATTAACTACACTGACCATAATCCACTGTGCTTGTTCATTCCGGTTCGGACAGAGATGGATACACTTTTACACCTGCTACCTTAGGTTAGATACACACAGAACGCATGACAGAGGAATGTACACAACACAATGATTAAAGGGACAGAGACAGTTCCGGAAAGTATGCCTTATCGACATTGAAAACTAGTTAAATGATTTTTTCAGACAGCTCTGCAGCATTCTTAGGCAGGCTAGCTAAATAGGATGACTAAAGATAGTACAGTGTGGGGAGAACAGAGATGTCTGGCTGTTTGGCTGCTACTGTATGAGTTGAATTGAGTTGCTGACTTTAAGGATTAAAAATAATAAAGTCTTCAAATAAAAACAAATTAATATACTGTACACAACTAAATATATTTTTATTTCATAGTAATTTCAAATTTTTCTACTGATGTCTACCCAATGTGGACCTGACAGAGACAATGGAATATTTTCAATGTTTTGGCAATTTGATTGTTAAACATTTTTTCCAGTGGAATTTCCATTAAAAAGCTCTACAATCACGTTAATGTAATTATTTCATAATGCATTTAATGTTTAATAAATATATCTAAACGAAAATCACACAATCCTGTCTCGGAGCTCTACGGACAATTCCTTCGACCTCATGGCTTGGTTTTTACTCCGATGTGCACTGTGAACTGTAGGACCTTATATAGACAGCTGTGTGCCATTCCAAATAATTTCCAATCAATTGAATTTACCCTAGGTGGATTCCAATCAAGTTGTAGAAACAGCTCAAGGATGATCAATGGAATCAGGATGCCCCTGAGCTCAGTTTCGAGTCTCATACCGACTGGTCTGAATACTTATGTAAATAAGGTATTTGTTTTAAATGTTTATAAATTTGCTAAAATTTATAAAAAACAGTTTTTGATTTTTCATTATGGGGTATTGTACATTGCTGAGTATTTTATTTTATTTTAAAATAAGGCTGTAACACAACAAAATTTGGAAAATGTCAAGCGGTCTGAATACTTCCGGAAGGCACTGAACCTGGAGGTGACAGCATTCCCTCCCACATATGCCCCCCTAGGCACAACTACGAAAACATAAACAACAAAAATGGGTCACAACTCAACTCATAAATGGGTCACAACTGCAGCTCTGTCGCACGCTGGGTATGTACATAGTCAATGGTATGCTTCAAGGGGACTCTTACGGTAGGTACACCTTTAGCTCATCTCTTGGCAGTAGTACTGCAGAGTACTTTGTTCCTAACCTCTACATCTGCATTGCTTGCTGTTTGGTGTTTTAAGCTAGGTTTCTGAACAGCACTTTGTGACATCGGCTGATGTAAAAAGGGCTTTGTAAATACATTTGATTGATTGAACCTAGAGACTTTCAGAGCATTTAGTCAGCCCACTGCCACCCCTATCAGGTCACAGCACAATCACAGTCTACTTGAACAGAGCAATACTCAATCATGAGGCATCAAAGACAAATGAACTGAATAATATTAATACTTTTTTTTAGACATTTGCCTGTACAAAAAGTTTCACTGTAATAGTGAAGGTGTAAACTTGCATGCAAAAACCAAAGACGGAAATTGAGAAACCTATCCAACCAAAAACATAAAGACCCAGAAAACCAGAGCCTACACCTTAACTATTGTGAATCACTAAAACAAGAAAGAAATACACTACGGAAAAAGAAGGAACAGAATGTCAGATATCAGCTCAATGTAACTGAAGAATTGATAGAATCTAACTACTTCTGGGGAAATTGGAAAACACTAAACAAACAACAACATGAAGGGTTACCTATCAATGGAGATATATGGATAAACCACTTCTCCAATCTTTTTGGCTCCATAACAAGGAAAAAACAGCAAACACATATACATGATCAAATGCAAATCTTAGAATCAACTATTAAAGACTACCAGAACCCACTGGATTCTCCAATTACATTTAATGAACTACAGGACTAAATACAAACCCATCCAACCCAAAAAGGCCTTTGGGGTTGATGGTATCCTAAATGAAATAATATAACATACAGACCACAAATTCCAATTGGCTATACTTAAACTCTTTAACATCATCCTCAGCTCTGGCGACTTCCACAATATTTGGATCCAAGGACTGTTCATCCGAATCCATAAAGTGGAGACAAATTTGACCCCAATAAGTACCGTGGGATATGCCTCAACAGCAACCTTGGGAAATATCCTCTGCATTATCATTAACAAGAAAGTTGTTCATTTTCTCAGTGAAAACAATGTACTGAGCAAATGTCAAATTGGCATTTTACCAAATTACCATACGACAGACCACGTATTCACCCTGCACACTCTAATTGACAAACAAACAAACCAAAAACAAAAGTGTTCTCAAGCTCTGTTGATTTAAAAAAAGGTTCATTCATCATGAGGGTTTGCTATATAAATTGATAGAAAACGGTGTCGGGGAAAAACATACAACATTATAAAATCCATGTACACAAACAACAAGTAAACGGTTAAAATAGTAAAACAAAAACACACATATTAATTTCAACAGGGCCGTGGAGTGGGACAGGGACGCAGCTTCAGCCCCAACCTCTTCCACATATATGTCTGAGAATTGATTATGGCACTAGTCTGCAGCGCCTGGCCTCACCCTACTAGAATCTGAAGTCCAATTTCTACTGTTTGCTTATGATCTGGTACTTCTGTCAACAACCAAGGAGGGCCTACAGCAGCACCTAGATATTCTGCACAGATTCTGTCAGATGTGGGCCCTGACAGTAAATCTTGGTAAGAAAAATAATGGTGTTCCAAAAAAGGTCCAGTTGCGAGGACCACAAATACAAATTCCATGTAGACAAAGTTGCCTTAGAGCACACAAAAAACAATACATGCCTCGCCTTAACTTCAACACCACAGGTAACTTCCACAAAACTGTGAATGATCTGAGAGACAAGGCAAGAAGGGCCTTCTACACAATCAAAAGGAACATAAAATTCGACATCCCAATTAGGATCTGGCAAAAAATACTTGAATAAGTTATAGAACACATTGCATTTTATGGTTGTGAGGTCTGGGATCCGCTCAGACCTTGGGACAAACACCAAATTGAGACTCTGCATGCAGAATTCTGCGAAAATATCCTCTGTGTACAATGTAAAACACCAAATAATGAATAAAGAGCAGAATTAGGCCGATATTCGCTAATTATCAAAACCCAGAGAAGAGCCATTCAATTCTACAACACCTAAAAGGAAGAGATTCCCAAACCTTCCAGAACAAAGCCATCCCCAACAGAGAGAGAGTAAACTGGAGAAGAGTCCCCTAAGCAAGCTGGTCTACAAACAGACCCCACAGAGCCCCAGGACAGCAAAACAATTAGACCTAACCAAATCATGAGAAAACATTCCATGGGAAAGAAATAACAAAAAAACTGTGCAAACTATAATGCTCTTTGGCCCTAAAATGAGAGTAAACAGTGGCAGAATACCTGACCACTGTGACTGAACCAAAATTAAGAAAGGCTTTGACTATGTACAGACTCAGTGAGCATAGGCTTGCTATTAAGTGAGCCCGCAGTAGGCAGACCTGGCTCCCAAGAGAAGACAGGCATTGTGCACACTGCCCACAAAATGAGGTGGAAACTGAGCTACACTTCCTAACCTCCTACCAAATGTATGACTATAATGTATGAATGTATTAGAGACACATATCCCTCAGATTACATTATTTCGAAAACAAATCCAATTTTGATAAACTCCCATATCTTTTGGTTGAAATAAAACACTGTGCCATCACAGCAGCAAAATGTGTGACCTGTGCCAAGCAAGAAAAGAGAAACCAGTGAAGAACAAACACCATTGTAAATACAACACATATTTATGTTGATTTATTTTCCCTTTTGCACTTCATTACAACACTGTACTGTATATAGCCAGAATATGACATATGAAATGTCTCCAGTCCTTTGAAACTTTTGTGAGTGTAATGTTTAATGTTAATTTTATATTGTTTATTTCACTTTTGTCTATTATCTATTTCACTTGCTTTGGCAATATAAACACATGCCAATAAAGCCCTTTGAATGGAATTGAATTGAAAGAGAATGAGAGGGATAGAACATTTGAGAGAAACAGGAGAAGGGAAACATTTAAAAGGAACGTTTGTTCAGAAATAGTGTCCCAGCAGTAATTCTGAGAGGAAAAAGGGACAAAAGACTGCATCAGCTTGATCCTTAGTAAGGAAGTAAAACCTCACCTAGTCTACTGCATTGGATTTACAGGCTTCTGTATTCATACACATACACACACACACACACACACACACACACACACACACACAGGCACGTGCACATGCTTACACACACATATTCACACACACATATATTCACACACAAACACACACACACACAAGTATCTGAACATATAACTGTTCTTTCCCCAGTCAGCAGGAAGGCATGACAGGAATTACCCACCTGGATATGCTGAGGCAGCTGAACAGCGTATAACACACACACATACAGACACACACAGTGAGACACACACACAGAGACAGACACACACAGAGACATACACACACCACACACACAAACAGAGAAACACACAAACAGAAACACACACACAAAACAAACAGAGACACACACACACACAGTTTCAATGGTGACCTGTTAACACGACAGAATGGGGGCAAGCATCTCATGAGATGATCAGCAGAGGAGAGCATGCTTACTACATTCCTTCTCTTTTTGCTCTTTTCCACTATTTATAGAGGTGGATCAGAGACTCACCGGCAGGATGAGCGACATCATTGACGTATACAGAGAAGAGAGTCGGCCCGAGAATTGAACCCTGTGGCACCCCCATAGAAACTGCCAGAGGCCCGGACAACAGGCCCTCCGATTTGACACACTGAACTCTATCGGAGAAGTAGTTGGTGAACCAGGCGAGGCAATCATTTCAGAAACCAAGCCTGTTGAGTTTGCCGATAAGGATGTGGTGATTGACAGAGTCGAAAGCCTTGGCCAGGTCAATGAATACAGCTGCACAGTATTGTCTCTTATCGATGGCTATTATGACATCGTTTAGGACCTTGAGCGTGGCTAAGGTGCACCCATGACCAGCTCTGAAACCAGATTGCATAGCGGAGAAGGTACGGTGGGATTCGAAATGGTCGGTGATCTGTTTGTTAACTTGGATTTAGAAGACCTTAGAAAGGCAGGGTAGGATAGATATAGGTCTGTAGCAGTTTGGGTCAAGAGTGTCTCCCCCTTTGAAGAGTGGGATGACTGCACCTGCTTTCCAATCTTTGGAAATCTCAGACGACACGAAAGAGAGGTTGAATAGGCTAGTAATAGGGGTTGCAACAATTTCGGCAGATCAATTTAGAAAGGGTCCAGATTGTCTAGCCCGGCTGATTTGTAGGGGTCCAGATTTTGCAGCTCTTTCAGAACATCAGCTAACTGCATTTGGGAGAAGGAGAAATGGGGGAGGCTTGGGCGAGTTGCTGTGGGGGGTGCAGGGCTGTTGACCAGGGTAGGGGTAGCCAGGTGGAAAGCATGGCCAGCCGTATACTTTTTTTTATTGAAATTCTCAAGTATGGTGGATTTATCGGTGGTGACAGAGTTTCTTATCCTCAGTGCAGTGGGCAGCTGGGAGGAGGTGCTCTTATTCTCCATGGACTTTACAGTGTCCCAGAACTTTTTTGAGTTTGTGTTACAGGAAGCAAATTTCTGCTTTAAAAAGCTAGCCTTTGCTTTCCTAACTGCCTGTGTATATTGGTTCCTAACTTCCCTGAAAAGGATGGCCGGGGTGTAGGATGGCCGGGGTGTCCGTTTAGGTCCATCTAGAAGCACGAGCTCTGACGATAGATGGGGGGCAATCAGTTCACATATGGTGTCCAGAGCACAGCTGGGGGCAGAGGGTGGTCTATAGCAAGCGGCAATGGTGAGAGACTGGTTTCTAGAAAGTGGATTTTTAAAAGTAGAAGTTAAAATTGTTTGGGTACAGACCTGGATAGTAAGACAGATCTCTGCAGGCTATCTCTGCAGTAGATTGAAACACCGCCCCCTTTGGTTGTTCTATCTTGTCTGAAAATGTTGTAGTTAGGGATGGAGATTTCAGGGTTTTGGTGTTCTTCCTAAGCCAGGATCATTGACTAGTCTCTCAAAGCACTTGACAGAAGTGAGTGCTACGTGGCGATAGTCATTTAGTTCAGTTACCTTTGCTTTCTTGGGTACAGGAACAATGGTGGCCATCTTGAAGCATGTGAGGGCAGCAGACTGGGACAGAGAGAGATTGAATATGTCGGTAAACACTCCAGCCAGCTGATCTGTGCATGCTCTGAGGACGTGGCTAGGGACGCTTTACAGACAAGTTTACAGACAATCACAGACTATCTCTCCATATCTCTCTTCTCCCTCTCCGCGTTGCACCTAAGAACAGCCATTAGCCGTGGTATATTGATCATATACCACAACCCCCTGGGCCTTATTGCTTAAAATCCTATTGAGAAGTGCTGATGTAATAACGGGGAGAGAGTGTCCGTGTGTCTGTCTCTCTCTCGTGTGAAATGTAGGGAATACTTTAAGAAAGGCCAAGATCATCTCTCCATCAGGACTCTTGATAACAAAATTACATGGACAGTTTTCAACTGTCCTTTCAGATTAGGGATCATGTGTAAGGAACCATTAAATATCCATTCTGAAGTGTAACCATCGGGGAAGGAATTTAATATGACTCCTGCTAAGGTATGACTGGTGTGTGCTGCCCATTTCACTCCCAGGGGGAACAAATCCATTAAGAAACCTACAGTTGGTCTTTTACATCACTAATCACTTTCTGTCAGGTGGCTCATCTCAATGAAAAGTCATGCACACACACTGTGGTGGTGTTGGGGGACATACAGGGGAGATTTTTCATGCGCAAAGATATAATCACTCAGTGGACATTCGATGTTTCCATTAAGTCATACATCATCAGATAACATTGGCAATAGGCTAGACGTGTTCCAACCAACCTACGGATTCATTTCATAACCCCCATGTAGTTATAGCTCAAACATGTTGACTCTCCGGGCTGGTGATCAATAACGGTAGACAAATAAGACATCCTCATGATCTGTGGAGTCCTGGCTTTCGGTGTGAATCAACATATTTGTTATTTATTTAGTTTATGCGTCACAACGCTAATCAGAATGTAGTTACATTCGTATATACAAATATGGTAGAAAGAAAGATTTTAAGGCACAGATCAAAAGACAAGAAACTCAGCTTTCCGCAGACACCCTGCAAACAGCATAGTATTAACCACAATATAACACTTCTCCTATCCCCTCCTTTGCTTTGGCATGTATTTCAAGGAAATTCTGAAACTCTGCCTTTCTAGTACATATTATTATTATCTCTCTATTATGATCTCCATTCTCAGACACAAACTGTCATCTCCTTCTCAGACACACACAGTCATTCCCCTTCTCAGACACATACTGTCATCCCTTTCTCATACACTGTCATCCACTTCTCAGACACTGTCATTCCCCTTCTCAGACATATACTGTCATCCACTTTCTCAGACACTGTCATCCACTTCTCAGACACTGTCATTCCCCTTCTCAGACATATACTGTCATCCCTTTCTCAGACACTGTCATTCCCATTCTCAGACATATACTGTCATTCCCCTTCTCAGACACTGTCATCCCCTTCTCAGACACTGTCATTCCCATTCTCAGACATATACTGTCATCCCTTTCTCAGACACTGTCATTCCCATTCTCAGACATATACTGTCATCCACTTTCTCAGACACTGTCATCCACTTCTCAGACACTGTCATTCCCCTTCTCAGACATATACTGTCATCCACTTTCTCAGACACTGTCATCCCCTTCTCAGACACTGTCATTCCCATTCTCAGACATATACTGTCATCCCTTTCTCAGACACTGTCATTCCCATTCTCAGACACTGTCATTCCCCTTCTCAGACACTGTCATTCCCATTCTCAGACACATACTGTCATTCCCATTCTCAGACATATACTGTCATTCCCCTTCTCAGACACTGTCATCCCCTTCTCAGACACTGTCATTCCCATTCTCAGACACATACTGTCATTCCCCTTCTCAGACACTGTCATCCCCTTCTCAGACACTGTCATTCCCATTCTCAGACATATACTGTCATCCCCTTCTCAGACACTGTCATTCCCCTTCTCAGACATATACTGTCATCCCTTTCTCAGACACTGTCATTCCCATTCTCAGACATATACTGTCATTCCCCTTCTCAGACACTGTCATCCCCTTCTCAGACACTGTCATTCCCATTCTCAGACATATACTGTCATCCCTTTCTCAGACACTGTCATTCCCATTCTCAGACATATACTGTCATCCACTTTCTCAGACACTGTCATCCACTTCTCAGACACTGTCATTCCCCTTCTCAGACATATACTGTCATCCACTTTCTCAGACACTGTCATCCCCTTCTCAGACACTGTCATTCCCATTCTCAGACATATACTGTCATCCCTTTCTCAGACACTGTCATTCCCCTTCTCAGACACTGTCATTCCCATTCTCAGACACATACTGTCATTCCCATTCTCAGACATATACTGTCATTCCCCTTCTCAGACACTGTCATCCCCTTCTCAGACACTGTCATTCCCATTCTCAGACATATACTGTCATCCACTTTCTCAGACACTGTCATCCCCTTCTCAGACACTGTCATTCCCATTCTCAGACATATACTGTCATCCCTTTCTCAGACACTGTCATTCCCCTTCTCAGACACTGTCATTCCCCTTCTCAGACATATACTGTCATCCACTTCTCAGACACACACAGTCATCCCCCTTCTTAAACACATATTGTCATCCCCTTCTCAGACACTGTCATCCCCCTTCTTAAACACATACTGTCATCCCCTTCTCAGACACTGTCGTCCCCCTTCTCAGACACATAATGTCATCCCCTTCTCAGACACACGCCGTCATCCCCCTTCTTAGACACATACTGTCATCCCCTTCTCAGACACACACTGTCATTCCCCTTCTCAGACACCGTCATTCCCCTTCTCAGTTACTGTCATCCCCTTCTCAGACACTGTCATCCCTTTCTCAGACACTGTCATTTCCCTTCTCAGACACATACTGTCATCCCCTTCTCAGACACACGCAGTCATCCCCCTTCTTAGACACATACTGTCACCCCCTTCTCAGACACTGTCATTCCCCTTCTCAGATACACACTGTCATCCCCTTCTCAGACACATACTGTCATCCCTTTCTCAGACACTGTCATCCCCCTTCTCAGACACACACTGTCATCCCCTTCTCAGACACATACTGTCATCCACTTCTCAGACACTGTCATTCCCCTTCTCAGACACTGTCATTCCCCTTCTCAGACACATACTGTCATCCCCTTCTCAGACACATACTGTCATCCCTTTCTCAGACACTGTCATCCACTTCTCAGACACTGTCATCCCCCTTCTCAGACACATACTGTCATCCCTTTCTCAGACACTGTCATCCACTTCTCAGACACTGTCATTCTCCTACTCAGACACTGTCATCCCCTTCTCAGACACTGTCACCCCCATTCTCAGACACACACTGTCATCCCCTTCTCAGAAACATACTGTCATCCCTTTCTCAGACACTGTCATTCCCCTTCTCAGACACTGTCATTCCCCTTCTCAGACACATACTGTCATCCTTTTCTCAGACACTGTCAACCCCTTCTCAGACACTGTCATCCCCCTTCTCAGACACTGTCATCCCCCTTCTCAGACACACACTGTCATCCCCTTCTCAGACACATACTGTCATCCCTTTCTCAGACACTGTCATCCCCCTTCTCAGACACATACTGTCATTCCCCTTCTCAGACACACTGTCATCCCCTTCTCAGACACACACTGTCATCCCTCTTCAAGCCAACTCATGTCTAACAGGTCGGAAGATATTATTTCAAAATACCAACACACTGTAAACAGAACTCCTAAGAGAGGCGCTTGCCATTCAATCAAATGGGAAACCCTAAAACAAACACACACACATACGCATAATACATACACGTACTAACACACACACACACTCACAAAGACAGTTAAACACACACTCGATAACTCACCACAGCACAAAGGCTTGTTATTAAATTAGATGGGGAAAATGCGCACAGAGCCTGAAAGACAAAAGCCTATTTTCTCCTCCTAATCCCAACAAAGGAATGCTTACTCATTTGTTTTACGCTCCCTCTCTTCTCGGACAAGAAACGAGGGAACGAGGGAACGAGGGAATGAAGGAGTGCTGCCAAGCCCATGCAAGAAAATCGCAGGCCTTTTGTTTGTTTCCTTTTCAGAGGCCTTAATCTGAACGCTGCTGATTAGGAACTGTTCAACAGACACTTTTTTTTTTTGTTTTGTTGTCTTCCTGGAAAAAAAGAAGAGATGAAAGAAAATTAGTAAATAAAATAAACTACTCCTCCCTCCAGTTAATTCCATCTCAGAAGAGAACGAGTAACAACAGACACACGCGCACACACACAAACATGCGCACACACACATACACACACAGCAGGGAAAATTAGAACGAAACATTTGGTCAATATGAGCATATACGGTAATGCATCAATGTTCGAAACCAGGATTACTCAACACATAGGGTGTGTGTATTTGTGTGTGAGTGTGTGCATGTGTGTGTGCGTGTGTGTGTCTGGGAAGGTAATTAAACGTCTCAAGTGCTAATTAGGCTGACCTTAAGGTGAGAGAGTGGGCCACTGACACACAGAGAGATGGAGGGAAGGAGAGTGGGCCACTGACACACAGAGAGATAGAGGGAAGGAGAGTGGGCCACTGACACACAGAGAGATAGAGGGAAGGAGAGTGGGCCACTGACACACAGAGAGATAGAGGGAAGGAGAGTGGGCCACTGACACACAGAGAGATAGAGGGAAGGAGAGTGGGCCACTGACACACAGAGAGATGGAGGGAAGGAGAGTGGGCCACTGACACACAGAGAGATAGAGGGAAGGAGAGTGGGCCACTGACACACAGAGAGATAGAGGGAAGGAGAGTGGGCCACTGACACACAGAGAGATGGAGGGAAGGAGAGTGGGCCACTGACACACAGAGAGATAGAGGGAAGGAGAGTGGGCCACTGACACACAGAGAGATAGAGGGAAGGAGAGTGGGCCACTGACACACAGAGAGATAGAGGGAAGGAGAGTGGGCCACTGACACACAGAGAGATAGAGGGAAGGAGAGTGGGCCACTGACACACAGAGAGATAGAGGGAAGGAGAGTGGGCCACTGACACACAGAGAGATGGAGGGAAGGAGAGTGGGGGAATATAAGCGGCAGAGGGGGAGTGTGGGCTGAAAGACATGAAATAATCAATTCATATGTATTACGACTGTCAGACAGGAAACAGTCCCCACACCACCAACATACACATACCGCACACACACACACACACGGGCACTACAGTTGAAGTCAGAAGTTTACATACACCTCAGCCAAAGACATTTAAACTCAGTTTTTCACAATTCCTGACATCTAATCCGAGTAAAAATTTCCTGTCTCAGGTCAGTTAGGATCACCACTTCATATTAAAAATGTGAAATGTCAGAATAATAGTAGAGAGAATTATATATTTCAGCCTTTATTTCTTTCATCACATTCCCAGTGGGTCATAAGTTTACATACACTCAATTAGTATTTGGTAGCACTGCCTTTAAATTGTTAACTTTAACTTCAAACATTTCAGGTAGCTTTCCACAAGCTTCCCACAATAAATTGGATGAATTTTGGCCCATTCCTCCTGACAGAGCTGGGTCAGGTTTGTAGGCCTCCTTGCTCGCACACGCTTTTTCAGTTCTGTCCACAAATTTTCTATAGGATTGTGATGGCCACTCCAATACCTTGACTATGTTGTCCTTAAGCCATTTTGCGACAACTTTGGAAGTATGCTTGGGGTCATTGTCCATTTGGAAGACCCATTTGCGACCAACTTTAACTTCTTGACTGATGTCTTGAGATGTTGCTTCAATATATGCACATCATTTTCCCTCCTCATGATGCCATCTATTTTGTGAAGTGCCTAAATCCATCCTGCAGCAAAGCACCCCACAACATGATGCTGCCACCCCCGTGCTTCACGGTTGGGATGGTGTTATTAGGCTTGAAAGCCTCCCTCTTTTTCCTCCAAACATAATGATGGTCATTATGGCCAAACAGTTCTATTTTTGTTTCATCAGACCAGAGGACATCTCCAAAAAGTACGATCTTTGTCCCCATGTGCAGTTGCAAACCGTAGTCTGGCTTTTATATGGCGGTTTTGGAGTAGTGGCTTCTTCCTTGCTGAGATGCCTTTCAGGTTATGTCGATATAGGACTCGTTTTACTGTGGATGTAGATCATTTTGTACCATTCTGTATCTTCACAAGGTCCTTTGCTGTTGTTCTGGGATTGATTTGTAATTTTCACATCAAAGTATGTTCATCTCTAGTAGACAGAGCGTTGTCTCCTTCCTGAGCGGTATTACGGCTGCGTGGTCCCATGGTGTTCATACTTGCGTACTACTGTTTGTATAGATGAAAATGGTACATTAGGGTGTTTGGAAATTGCTCACAAGGATGAGCCAGACTTGTGGAGGTCTACAATCCTTTTTCTGAGGTCCTGGCTGATTTCTTTTGATTTTCCCATGATGTCAAGAAAAGAGGCACTGAGTTTGAAGGTAGGCCTTGAAATACATCCACAGGTACACCTCAAATTGACTCAAATTATCAGAAGCTTCTAAAGCCATGACATCATTTTCTGGAATTTTCCAAGCTGTTTAACACAGTCAACTTAGTGTATGTAAACTTCTGACCTACTGGAATTGTGATACAGTGAATTATAAGTGAAATAATCTGTCTGTAAACAATTGTTGGAAAAATTACTTGTGTCATACACAAAGTAGATGTCCTAACCGAGGAATTTGTGGAGTGGTTGAAAAACGAGTTTTAATGACTCCAACATAAGTGTATGTAAACTTCCTACTTCAACTGTACAGACAGACACACACACACACACACACTACACACAAAACTTAAAACCTGTGGCACCTCCACCTGTTGGATACAGGTTAAAAGGTTTTCCTCTATTTTGCCTATTTATTAATGAAGAGGAGGGGGACGAGAGGAGTGAGGAAGATGAAAAGAAGAGTAGAAATGAAAGCATTTATCCCAGACCGAACCAGACAAATTATGTGTGGTAATGCGATACATTGATCTATCTTCATTTGATTAGTGCTGTCTGGCTCTGACCTTTGTGGCCCAGAATATTCAATCACCTTGTGATGATGGAAGGACAATATATTTCATAATTTCAACCACAACCCTCAACCTTATTCCTAACATGCTGACCAGACTGCACACGCGCATAGTGCGTCTGCGTGCGCCATCGCGCTTATTTTGATTTTGTCCTCCCACACCAGAAGTGATCAGGACACGCAGGTTGAAATATCAAAACAAAAAGCATTGAACATTTACAGCAGTTTAGCTAGCTAGCTTGCTGTTGCTAGATTATTTATCCTGGGATATAAACATGGGTTTGCTATTTTACCTGAAATGCACAATGTCCTCTACTCCGACATTCAACTACTTAGGGAGCAGTGGGGCGCTAGCTCCCGACACTACCCGGTGAAATGTGAGGCGCCAAATTCAAAATCCAAAAGATGAATTATTAAACATTCATAAATATACAATTGTTGCATAGTCATCAAAAGCTCTGATTCTTGGCAATATCACAGCGTTGTCAGATTTCAAAAAGGCTTTACGACGAAAGCACAACATTTGATTGTTTGAGGGTAGCACCTCTAATATTTATGCATTAGCATAAATCCATAACCCAACACGGGTCTCACAAAATGCCTAAAATCGCAATTATAAAATCGCTTACCTTTGATGAACTTCTGCTGAGGGCTTCCCAAGTGTCCAACGAAGACAATCCATGCTTCTTTGGTTAGAAAAAGTCATTTATTATATCCATAAATCTCAGTTTGGTTGGTGCGTTATGATCATAAAATCCACCGTTGAGTCACCCATTGAACCGTGAAGAGAACACGTTCAAATTATACCTATACACTTTCTACAAACAAATCAAACATCATTTTTAATGTATCCTTAGGTATCCTTTCGGGTATATTTGCTGTAATATTTCAACCGGACGATAACGTGAACGATAGAAAAGGAAAATAAAGCGGTGCGTGTTCACAATCTCGCGCGTGTCAAACCTTGTTTACAAAAGTGGTCGCCTGACAATTTCCTCTCCCTATCCATTCTGGTCGCTGCTAGAATTCCCAGTCTTTGACTGTTGACTGCTGACATCTAGTGGAAGCCATAGGTACTGCAGTCTCAGTCCTACATAAGATTGTATGCAATAGGCACAATGGAGAAAATGCTCATTTACAAAAAACACTGAACATTTCTAGTAATCTCTCCTCCTTCAGGCTTCTTTTTCTTCTTTGGACTTCATATGGCGGTTGGCAACCAACTTTAAGGTGCATTACCTCAACCAACTGGACTGGAGTGTGGACCTCAGTTCATCTTTCATTCACCCACGTGGGTATATGCTCCTAAAAACCAATGAGGAGATAGGAGAGGCGGGACTTGCATCGCGTCACCAATACAACCAAGTTCTACCAATACAACCAAGTTCTATTTTATTGCCTGGCTACGCAGAGCAGTGTGGATGCAATGATTGAATGACATGTATGTGTACATTTATGTGGTCAGCATGCAACCCCAACCCTATACGAAGACAAAAAAAGTTCCTTGCCAAATGTGTCCTTCATTACTTCAGAGTTTCAACCTTCCAACATGAACATCTTGTGACTACTAGATTCTCCTGTGAATCATGTGTAGAAAACATGGGAGAGAATGAGTAATTTGTGTCACGTCCAGGCCATAGATAGCCCTCTGGGTTTTCTATGGTGGTTTTGGTCAGGACGTGACTAGGGTTGGTTCTAGTTATTGTATGTCTATGTTGGTGTTGTATGTGGTTCCCAATTAGAGGCAGCTGTTTGTCGTTGCCTCTAATTGGGAATCCTATTTAGTTTGTCCTCTCCCCACCTGTGTTGTGGGTTATTGTTTTGTTTGTATGTGCTGTGTTGCACTATACTTATTGTTACGGTCAATGTTTCGTTCTTGTCTTCCCAGCCAGGTACGTCCTGTGCAAGCTCCCCGTACTCGCCCTGAAGTGTGTCATCAGTCCAGTGAAACCTGTGCCGATTCCACGCACCAGGATTCCAGTGCGCCTCTCCAGCCCGGTACGTTCAGTGCCAGCTCCCCGCACTCGCCCTGAAGTGCGTGTCATCAGTCCGGTGAGACCTGTGCCGGCTCCACGCACCAGGCCTCCAGTGCGCCTTAGCTCGGTACGTCCTGTACCGGAGCCGCCACTGACGCTAGTGGCCCACCCGAAACCCCTCCGAATATAGTTTCAGTTTTGCGGCCGGAGTCCGCACCTTTGGGGGGGGGGTACTGTCACTGTCACTTTTCTATGGTGGTTTTGGTCAGGACGTGGCTAGGGTGGGTTCTAGTTATTGTATGTCTATGTTGGTGTTCCTAATTAGTGTGGTTCCTAATTAGAGACAGCTGTTTGTCGTTGCCTCTAATTGGGAATCCTATTTAGTTTGTCCTCTCCCCACCTGTGTTGTGGGTTATTGTTTTGTTTGTGCTGTGTTGCAGTATACTTATTGTTACGGTCGTTGTTTCGTTCTTGTTTTTGTAAGTTTCACTTTAATTAAAAGATGTGGAACTCCATGTACGCTGCGCCTTGGTCCGTTTCATTTGACGTTCGTGACAATTTGTCAACTCTCCAGCAAAGCTGTCAGTGTGTTTATCTGTATGTGTGTGACGTGCCTGTGTGCGTGCTTGTAAGCAACCATATGTGGGCAACAATAAAGCACCACTTCAGGGTCCTCAAGGACAGCGCCTGGCCCTCTCTGCTCTCTGATTGGATCAGGACCCTGGGGGCTCCATGCTTCCCTAGGATTGGATAAAGCCCTCGGGGCATCCGATGGAGGGATCGACTCCACCTCTAGCCCACCTCTATCTCTTTTACACAGAAAGAGGGGCATTTGGCCACAGATCTCATCCACCAGAAGACCCTTGAAGACTGAATGCTTGTTTAAGCCTTATTTCATCTAGAAGGCTCATCTCTCGTCCTCTTTTACGTTCTCTGTTTTCTCTGTTTAATGACTTCCTCTCACTCCCACTGGTACTGCTCGGCCTGAGGGTGGCTCCCCAAGTCACACTTTCTCCTGTGTGTGTGTGTGTGTGTGTGTCTGTTTGTGTGTAGTGAGGTATGGTTTAACATTCAGGTATAAACCTGTTTCTTTACGCTTCATGCACACAGACATAGTTACGATAATCGTTGCCATAGTGATGAGGCAATGCATCACCTGAAGAGACGAAGGGGAAATCAGTCACATGCCACATCCCCTGATCCCTATTGCCATGGGGACAAGATCCTAGAGAGATGGGAAGAGAGAGAGTGCATGGGAGAGAGAGGGAGAATACGGTTATTTCTTCTCTAATGCTACTTAAGACAGTCGTTCCCATGAGGTGAGGAAAGCACAGACATACCACACACACACACACACACACACAAACACAAACACACCATTGATGGAAAGAGCTCCGGCCTGCAGTCACACTTCAAAGGTCCTCTCCTTGATTGGGCCACCTGAGGTTTGAGGGTAAAGGCAGGACAAAGACAGCCCCACTGAGTAAGAGAAGCCTTATCTATTTCATTATTAACTCTCTGTCTGTCCCTTTGATTCTCTCTCTACTGCTCAGTGTCATTATGCAGGGCCAATGAGTGAAGAGCCTGTGATGACTCGGCATTACATCAGCCTGGTTATGTCATCATTGCAATCAAACATGTCTAGAGATGTCTGTATGGGGACTCATCTTGGATGAGTTCCCCTGCTGTCTGTCAGTTGGTTATGTGGGGCTCAGAAGTCTTTAAAGTCTGGTAGGGCCACAGGAGTGATTCCTGATGGCACAATCATAAGAGTGATTCCTGATGGCATGGTCAGTTCCATTTTGTAATTTAGGGCTATGTGTGTTTAGGCTATATGTGTGTGTGCGCGTGTGTGTTTGTGTGTGTGTTTGTATGTGTGTGTGTGTTTGTGTGTATGTGTGTGTGTGTGTTTGTGTGCGCATGTGTGTGCGTGTGTGTGTACATGTGTGGGTGTGTGCGTGACGGCCAGAATGTAAGTGAGTCCTGGTGGCTAGGTAGGCTGTGCTCCTGTGTTTTGTCATGGTCAGCGTCTGCATCCTCATCACTCGTCAGGTCTGGTGATGTAACCGTACGCATCATCATTCATGGCCTGGAGGATCATTCAGCAGTCAGGCATCATATTCAGTCACCATCTTCATGGTCTCTAGTCTCCAGTCCTCTCAGCTGAGAGAGGAGAGATGTGAGAGGACAGAGGATAACTGAGCCTTTACAGTTATATCATACAGTCTGCTTATTAAGATCACATCTCAACCGGATAATTAGATTGCTATGTTCATCTCAATGTTTGTATTCCGGTAATCCTATTATGTGAAACTAATTTCCCTGAATTACTGGTTAATGATACAATAGGCCTACAACTCCACACAGTGACACTTCCATGTGTGATATTACTATTGGGATTATGTCCTGTGTGTTATTGACCACACGGTCCACAGGGTCAAAGGTGAGCGGAGTGGCGGAGTGGTTCATTGGTCAGGTGTCTATTATGGCTAGAACTGTACTCGTGAATAATATAAAATTATAAATAGAGCAATGTGGGGTTTTCTCCATGTGTCTAATCCAGTTCAACCTCTTAATTTATTTATTTATTTTTTATTTTTATTTTACCTTTATTTAACTGCGACCTGGCCAAGATAAAGTACAGCAGTTTGATACATACAACCTTAAAGAGTTACACATGGAATACACAGACATACAGCCAATAATACAGTAGGAGAAAAAAAATAAAAAATAAGTCTATATACAGTGAGTGCAAATGAGGTAAGATAAGGGAGGTAGGGCAATAAATAGGCCATGGTGGCGAGGTAATTACAATATAGCAATTAAACACTGGGATGGTAGATGTGCAGAAGATGAATGTGCAAGTTACTGGGGTGCAAAGGAGCAAGATAAATAAATAAATACAGTTTGGGGATGAGGAAGTAGGATGGGCTGTTTACAGATGGGCTATGTGCAGGTGCAGAGATCTGTGAGCTGCACTGACAGCTGGTGCTTAAAGCTAGTGAGGGAGATATGAGTCTCCAGCTTCAGTGATTTTTGTAGTTTGGCTTTGGGGGTGACCAGTGAGATATACCGTCTGGAGCGTGTGCTACGGCAAAGACTTGTAGATGACCTGGAACCAGTGGGATTGGCGACGAGTATTAGGAGAGGGCCAGCCAACGAGAGCGTACAGGTCGCAGTGGTGCGTAGAATATGGGGATTTGGTGACAAAACGGATGGCACTGTGATAGACTGCATCCAATTTGTTGTGTAGATTGTTGGAGGCTATTTTGTAAATGACATCGCCGAAGTCAAGGATCCGTAAGATGGTCAGTTTTACAAAGGTATGTTTGGCAGCATGAGTGAAGGATGCTTTGTTGAGAAATAGGAAGCCGATTCTAGATTACATTTTTGGTTTGGAGATATTTAATGTGAGTCTGGAAGGAGAGTTTACAGTCTAGCCAGACACCTAAGTATTTGTAGTTGTCCACATATTCTAAGTCAGAACCGTCCAGAGTAGTGATGCTGGACGGGCGGGCAGGTGCGGGCAGTGATCAGTTGAAGAGCATGCATTTAGTTTTACTTGCATTTAAGAGCAGTTAGAGGCCACAGAAGGAGAGTTGTATGGCATTGAAGCTTGTCTGGAGGTTAGTTAACCTCTTGGGGATAATTAATCACAGCGTTGTCAGATTTCAAAAAGGCTTTACGGTGAAAGCACAACATTTGATTGTTTGAGGATAGAATCTCTCCTATTTTCCACATTAGCATCAATTCATATCCAGCGCGGGTCACACAAAACCCATATAAGAGCTAAAATAAATCACTTACCTTTCAAAGAACTTCTGCTGAGGGCATCCCAAGTGTCCAACAAAGACATCCAATGGTTCTTTTGTTAGAAAAAGTCATTTATTATATCCATAAATCTCCATTTGGTTGGCGCGTTATGTTCAGAAAATCCACCGTTGAGTCGCCCATTGACCCGTGAAGAGAATGCGTTCAAACTATACCTATCAACTTTGTCCAAACAAATCAAACATCATTTTTAATGTATCCTTAGGTATCCTTTTATGTATATTTACTATAATATTTCAACCGGATTATAGCCTGAACGATAGCAAAGGAAAAAAACACAGAGCGCACGAGACCGCGCATGTCATTCTATTGAGTACCGGGGTCCACGTCTAAATTCTTCTTCTATTGGCTTCTAATTCAACCTCATCATCAAACCCTGTCTAAAGACTGTTAACATCCAGTGGAAGCCATAGGTACTGCAGTCTGTGTCCTACATAACATTGAGTCCTATAGGCAGCCAGGAGAAAAAGGTAAAAAAAATAATAATAATGCAAATCCGGATGGATTTTCTTTGGGTTTTCGCCTGCTATATCAGTTCTGTTAAACTCACAGACATTATTTTAACGGTTGTAGAAACGGTTGTAGAAACTTTTCTATCCAATAGTACTAATTTTGTGCATATCCTAGTTTCTGGGCCTGAGTGGCAGGCATTTTACTTTGGGCACGCCAGACTCTCCAAAACCGACACCACTGCTGCTGATCCCTAAGTAGATAATACAGTGTCCAAAGAAGGGCCAAAAGTATACAGAATGGTGTCGTCTGCGTCGAGGTTGATCAGAGAATCACCGGCAGGAAGAACGACATCATTGATGTATACAGAGAAGAGAGTCGTCCCGAGAATTTAACCCTGTGGCACCCCTATAGAGACTGCCAGAGGTCCGGACAACAGGCCCTCCGATTTGACACACTGAACTCTATCAGAGAAGTAGTTGGTGCACCAGGCGAGGCAGTCATTTGAGAAACCAAGGCTGTTGAGTCTGCCGATAAGAATGAGGGGTTTTGTTTTTTCTCCATGTTTTCTCCATGTGTCTAATCCAGTTCAACCTCTTAATACACCCTGTCTTCACCCTCTCCATCTCTCTCATCTCTCTCTCACCTTCTCTATCCCTCTCTCTCTCTCTCTCTCTCTCTCTCTCTCTCTCTCTCTCTCTCTCTCTCTCTATCTCTCTCTCTCTCTCTCTCTCTCTCTCTCTCTCTCTCTCTCTCTCTCTGTCTGTCAATCCATCCATCCCACTCTCTCTCTCTCTCTCTCTCTCTCTCTCTCTCTATACTGACGTCAGAGGCAAATTTCTTCCAGTGTGTTATTGTGTCTTGATGTTCCAGTGTGTTATTGTGTCTTTCATTGAAGACAAAATATAAGCAGCATAACCATATAGTCTCACTCTGTGAAAGAAAATCCAAGTTTGAAATTACAGAGAAATTGTTTACACAGCCAGACTGTAGGAAGTACATAAACACAGCCAGACTGTAGGAAGTATATAAACACAGCCAGACATTAGGAAGTACATAAACACAAGAAGACTGTAGGAGTTACATAAACACAGCCAGACTGTAGGAAGCAGATGAACACACAGTCAGACTGTAGGAGATACATAAACACAGCCAGACTGTAGGAAGCAGATGAACACACAGTCAGACTGTAGGAGATACATAAACACAGCCAGACTGTAGGAAGTAGATGAACACACAGTCAGACTGTAGGAGATACATAAACACAGCCAGACTGTAGGAAGCAGATGAACACACAGTCAGACTGTAGGAGATACATAAACACAGCCAGACTGTAGGAAGTAGATGAACACACAGTCAGACTGTAGGAGATACATAAACACAGCCAGACTGTAGGAAGCAGATGAACACACAGTCAGACTGTAGGAGATACATAAACACAGCCAGACTGTAGGAAGTAGATGAACACACAGCCAGACTGTAGGAGATACATAAAAACATCTAGACTGTAGGAAGTAGATGAACACACAGTCAGCCTGTAGGAGATACATAAAAACAGCTAGACTGTAGGAAGTGCATCAACACAGCCAGACTGTAGGAAGTGCATCAACACAGCCAGACTGTAGGAAGTACATAAACACATCCAGACTGTAGGAGGTACACACACAGCCAGAGTGTAGGTAGTATATATACACACAATCAAACTGTAGGAGTTACATCAACACAGCCAGACTGTAGGAAGTACATCAACACAGCCAGACTGTAGGAAGTACATCAACACAGCCAGACTGTAGGAAGTACATAAACACAGCCAGACTGTAGGAGGTACACACACAGCCAGACTGTAGGTAGTATATATACACACAATCAGACTGTAGGAGGTACACACACAGTCAGAGTATAGGTTGTATATATACACACAATCAGACTGTAGGAGGTACACACACAGCCAGAGTGTAGGTAGTATATATACACACAATCAAACTGTAGGAGGTACACACACAGTCAGAGTGTAGGTAGTATATATACACACAATCAAACTGTAGGAGGTACACACACAGTCAGAGTGTAGGTAGTATATATACACACAATCAGACTGTAGGAGGTACACACACAGCCAGAGTGTAGGTAGTATATATACACACAATCAAACTGTAGGAGGTACACACACAGTCAGAGTGTAGGTCGTATATATACACACAATCAGACTGTAGGAGGTACACACACAGCCAGAGTGTAGGTAGTATATATACACACAATCAGACTGTAGGAGGTCTATAAAAACAGCCAGGCTGTCGGAAGTACATAAACACAGCCAGAATGTAGTAAGTACATAAACACAACCAGACTGTAGTAGGTACATAAACACAGACAGACTGTAGGAGGTACATAAACACAGCCGGAGAGTAGGAAGTCCATAAACACGCAGTCAGACTGTAGGAGGTACATAAACACAGCCAGAGTGTAGGAAGTACATAAACACACAGCCAAACTGTTGGAGGTACATAAACACAGCCAGACTGTAGGAGGTACACACACAGCCAGAGTGTAGGTAGTATATATATACACACAATCAGACTGTAGGAGGTACACACACACAGCAAGAGCGTTGGTAGTATATATACACACAAACAGACTGTAGAAGGTACATAAAAACAGCCAGACTGTAGGAAATAAATCAACAGAGACAGATTGTAGGAAGTACATCAAAGTCACCATTATTAGTCAGTTGTACAACCAAATGCCTTCAACCGAAATGTGTCTTCTGCATTTAACCCAACCCCTCTGAATCAGAGACGTGCGGGGGGCTGCCTTAATCAACATCCACAGCGCCCAGGGAACAGTGGGTTAACTGCCTTGTTCAGGGGCAGAACAACAGATTTTTACCTTGTCAGCTCGGGGATTCAAACTTGCAACCCTCCGGTTACAAGTCCAACACTCTAACCACTAGGCTACCTGCCGCCCCATGAGCATAGCAAGACTGTATGAGGTACATAACCACAGCCGGACGGTATTTAGATACATCACCACAGCCGGACGGTGTGAGGTACATAAACACAGCCGAACGGTAGGAGGTACATAAGCACAGTCAGACTGTCGGAGTTACATAATTACAGATAGGCTGTATGAAGTACATAAACACAGCCAGACTTGATGAGGTACATAAACACACCCACAGTGTAGGAAGTACATAAAGACATATCCAGATTGTAGGAAGTAAATAAACACAGCCAGACTTTAGGAGGTACGTAAAGCCAGTCAGACTGTAATAGGTACATAAATACAGTCAGATTGTAGGAAGTACATGAACATTGCAGGAATTTAGGAGGTACATAACCACAGCAGGAGTGTATGAAGTACATAAACACGTCCAGACTGTAGGAAGTACATAAACACAGCCGGACCGTAGGAGGTAAATATACACAGCCGGACTGTAGGAAGTACATAAACACAGCCAGACTGTAGGTGGTACACAACCACCATAAAGAATGTGAACATAGGTAGTATAATAGCTGGGAAAGAAACTACATCATCAGAATGCCAATCATCTAATGGTCTATTTGTTGTTTTCACTAGCATCGTCAGGATGCCAATCATCTAATGGTCTATTTGTTGTTTTCACTAGCATCGTCAGGATGCCAAACATCTAGTGGTCTATTTGTTGTTTTCACTAGCATCGTCAGGATGCCAAGCATCTAGTGGTCTATTTGTTGTTTTCACTAGCATCGTCAGGATGCCAAGCATCTAATGGTCTACTTGTTCTTTTCACTAGCATCGTCAGGATGTCAAGCATCTAATGGTCTATTTGTTCTTTTCACTAGCATCGTCAGGATGTCAAGCATCTAGTGGTCTATTTGTTCTTTTCACTAGCATCGTCAGGATGTCAAGCATCTAATGGTCTATTTGTTCTTTTCACTAGCATCGTCAGGATGTTGTGTCCTGACAAAAAAAAAGCCTTGATCAGGCAATTTCAAAACATCTACGTGATTCATATGAGACACGACACCTATGAGTACAGTGTGTGTGTGTGTGTGTGTGTGTGTGTGTGTGTGTGTGTGTGTGTGTGTGTGTGTGTGTGTGTGTGTGTGTGTGTGTGTGTGTGTGAGATAGAGCAAGTGAAGTGTGTGAGTGAGTGAGTGAGTGAGTGAGTGAGTGAGTGAGTTTATTTCATGATTATGAAAAACACCTAAACTGCAGATATGACCTCTAACGTGGTTAAAGCAGAATGTTCATTTCACATCTGTCTATAACCTTGTTTTGCCCCTGGGACAAACTGTAGAGAGATCTTTCTTTAGATGTTCCTATGTGAAGTGCTTTGAACCATACAAAGAATCATGGGATTCCTTGCAGCCCCATCGACCAATCCCCAGTGGCTGTTCTTTCATACGTGCACCGCACCAGAAACGACACAAATTGAGCTCCCTATTCCCACAATCCTTTTGGAGCCTAAATGGAGCAAGCGTATTCTCTGCAGTTTCAAAGTGCAGTGACGTGTATTCATGGATGCCAAGGAAAGCCAGGCTTCCCCAAATATTTGATCAATAAATAAATGACAATGATAAAATAATGACTCTTTTGTCTCTCTGTGTTTTCATCATTATCTGTCTATTCGCAAGTGGCTGAATCTCTTGGGAGAAATCATCCATGCGAGGGAAACAGTGCCCATGTATCTGATGCTGTCTGGACCAAAAGATGCTGTCTGGACCAAAATATGCTGTATGGACCAAAATATGCTGTCTGGACCAAAATATGCTGTCTGGACCAAAATAGTATGATATGTTTCCGCTGTATCATGTGATGCCAGCAAGCATTTGGCCTTATTCCGCTGCTGTGTGACTTGTCTTTCTGTTCTCTCAGCCTTATTGTATATCACGGTGGCGTATGAACTAATGTGTTATAGAGCAAACCATGCAATTATCACAACATAGGTTGTAATGTGGATGTTTTAATGGCTTGGCTTGGCTTCCACAGAGATATTACCCATGCACCGCTACTGTCAAAAGGACCACTTCCTGGATACCTTGTACGATTAAGTATCCACTTTTCTTTACAACACCAGCCTTGTCTCCTTTTGGAAACATTTACAGTTCTCCTCACTACACCGGCTTGTCTCCCCAGGGCAGAGCTTCTGCTCTCAGAAATATGAACAGGCCTTGATCTCTGTTATCATTAGTCAGTGTATGCGTGTTTTTCGGTTGGAGTTCATTATAAGGATATTATGAACCTCTCTGTCTGTGAGATAAATAAAAAGTGATCTAACTCTGAGGCTGTGGTTTTACACGCCCAATATCTCCCTGCATGTTTATTGGCTAATTTGGAAAAATAGGGTGGTGGTTATTCAGTCAGTCAGTTATTCAGTCAGAGCTTACTCCTAGTTTATCACAACATATACTGAAGAACTCACGTTTCTATCAGCAGTAAAACTTGTCTATTATGTTAACCCAAACAATATGTTTGAGCAAAAAGTTCCCCAATATGTCATTAGTTATTTCACTGACTTTGGCCTAGACTGGACCCAGCTGTTTTCATGTTTGTTTGTTTTTCTTCGTTTTCACAGTGGATCCATACCATTTACATTTATTTAGCCTGAGCCTTGGTCCGAAGCGACTCAGCTGTCACAATACATTTCTGTGAGTTAAACAAGATTAACTATAGCTATTTTTCCCAGCACGGCTGGAGATGTAATCAACACAGGGTTTGCTAATTCACCATGGTTACCATTAGAGAACTAAACTCGGCTTTGTTTCAAACAACACGCTATTCCCCATATAGAGCACCACATGTGGAACACCTACAGTGGGGCAAAAAAGTATTTAGTCAGCCACCAATTGTGCAAGTTCTCTCACTTAAAAAGATGAGAGAGGCCTGTAATTTTCATCATAGGTACACTTCAACTATGACAGACAAAATGAGGAGGAAAAATCCAGAAAATCACATTGTAGGATTTTTAATGAATTTGTTTGCAAATTATGGTGGAAAATAAGTATTTGGTCACATACAAACAAGCAAGATTTCTGGCTCTCACAGACATGTAACTTCTTCTTTAAGAGGCTCCTCTGTCCTCCACTCGTTACCTGTATTAATGGCACCTGTTTGAACTTGTTATCAGTATAAAAGACACCTGTCCACAACCTCAAACAGTCACACTCCAAACTCCACTATGGCCAAGACCAAAGAGCTGTCAAAGGACACCAGAAACCAAATTGTAGACCTGCACCAGGTTGGGAAGACTGAATCTGCAATAGGTAAGCAGCTTGGTTTGAAGAAATCAACTGTGGGAGCAATTATTAGGAAATGGAAGACATACAAGACCACTGATAATCTTCCTCGATCTGGGGCTCCACGCAAGATCTCACCCGTGGGGTCAAAATGATCACAAGAACGGTGAGCAAAAATCCCAGAACCACACGGGGACCTAGTGAATGACCTGCAGAGAGCTGGGACCAAAGTAACAAAGCCTACCATCAGTAACACACTACGCCGCCAGGGACTCAAATCCTGCAGTGCCAGACTTGTCCCCTGCTTAAGCCAGTACATGTTCAGGCCCGTCTGAAGTTTGCTAGAGAGCATTTGGATGATCCAGATGAGGATTGGGAGAATGTCATATGGTCAGATGAAACCAAAATAGAACTTTTTGGTAAAAACTCAACTCGTCGTGTTTGGAGGACAAAGAATGCTGAGTTGCATCCAAAGAACACCATACCTACTGTGAAGCATGGGGGTGGAAACATCATGCTTTGGGGCTGTTTTTCTGCAAAGGGACCAGGACGACTGATCCGTGTAAAGGAAAGAATGAATGGGGCCATGTATCGTGAGATTTTGAGTGAAAACCTCCTTCCATCAGCAAGGGCATTGAAGATGAAACGTGGCTGGGTCTTTCAGCATGACAATGATCCCAAACACACCGCCTGGCAACGAAGGAGTGGCTTCAGAAGAAGCATTTCAAGGTCCTGGAGTGGCCTAGCCAGTCTCCAGATCTCAACCCCATAGAAAATCTTTGGAGGGAGTTGAAAGTCCGTGTTGCCCAGCGACAGCCCCAAAACATCACTGCTCTAGAGGAGATCTGCATGGAGGAATGGGCCAAAATACCAGCAACAGTGTGTGAAAACCTTGTGAAGACTTACAGAAAACGTTTGACCTCTGTCATTGCCAACAAAGGGTATATTATTATACTTTTTTGCCCCACTGTATGTGGGAATGCTATTCATTGACTACAGCTCAGCGTTCAACACCATAGTGCCCACGAAGCTCATCACTAAGCTAAGGACCCTGGGACCAAACACCTCCCTCTGCAACTGGATCCTGGACTTCCTGACTGGTAGTGTGGTGCCAGGACAACAACCTCTCCCTCAATGTGAACAAGACAAAGGAGCTGATCCTGGACTGCAGGAAAAGGCGGGCCGAACAGGCCCCCATTATCATCGACGGGGCTGTAGTGGAGCGGGTCGAGAGTTTCAAGTTCCTTGGTGTCCACATCACCAACGAACTACCATGGTCCAAACACACCAAGACAGTCGTGAAGAGGGCACGACAAAACCTTTTCCCCTCAGGAGACTGAAAAGATTTGGCGTGGGTCCCCAGATCCTCAAAAAGTTATACAGCTGCACCATTGAGAGCATCCTGACCGGTTGCATCACCGCCTGGTATGGCAACTGCTCGGCATCTGACTGTAAGGCGCTACAGAGGGTAGTGCGTATGGCCCAGTACATCACTGGGGCCAAGCTTCCTGCCATCCAGGACCTATATAATAGGCAGTGTCAGAGGAAAGCCCAGTCACCCAAGTCATATATTGTTTGATAAATGTTTTCTTAACTCTTCTTGAACTGCACTTTTGGTTAAGGGCTTGTACTGTAGGTAAGCATTTCACAGTAAGGTCCACACCTGTTGTTTTCGGCGCATGTGACAAATAAAGTTTTATTTGATTTTATGTGTAGAATCTTAATTTGACCAGTTTCTCACAGCAGGAAAATAATCCTGCAGCAATAGGAAATGTGTGGATTATAATGTGGATTATAATTAATGGACATTTTTGTAGGGGTTGAAATTCAAGTCAGTGGAAATAACACATTTTAGAAGTACTTTTAAACCTCAAATAAACTACAAGTTTGCATTTCCTGCAACAACCGGGTAATCAAATTCAGATCCTACATCCATACTGTCACACCAGCCTTCGCTTTGGCTCCCTCTCCTGTCCAGCTCAGGCGTTCGGCGTCGCCGGCCTTCTAGCTGCTGACGAACTTGCTGCTGGCAAATGCCCTTCACTCATCAACCCCGGACATCAACCCTCTCGTCATCATTACACACACCTGGTTCCAATCCCCACTCTATCATTGTATATATACTCCCTCTGTCATTTGTCTTGGTCGGTCATTGTAAATCTCTCCTACTATTTGAGGAGTATTTTTTGCACTTTGGGTTTCGTCCCGCTTTTATATATATAGTGCTTTAATAAACTCAGTATTTATAAACCTGTGACTGCCTCCTGCCTACTCCTCTCTGCCTATCTCCTGCCTACTCCTCTCTGCACATGCTTTGCTGTTGTCACTTTCAGTGATTTATTTAGAATTTAAGGCACACTTAACCAGCATGGCTACCACAGCATTATGCAGCAATATGCCATCCCATCTGGTTTGCGCTTAGTGGGACTATCAATAGTTTTTCAACAGGACAATGGCTCAACACACCTCCAGGCTGTGTAAGGGCTATTGGACCAAGAAGGAGAGTGATGGAGTGCTGCATCAAATTACCTGGTCTCCACAATCACCTGACCCCAACCCAATTGAGATGGTTTGTGATGAGTTGGACCGCAGAGTGAAGGAAAAGCAACTAACAAGTGCTCAGAATATGTGGGAACTCCTTCAAGACTGTTGGAAAAGCATTCCAGGTGAAGCTGATTTGAGCGAATGCCAAGAGTGTGCAAAGCTGTCATCAAGGCAAAGTGGGGCTACTTTGAAGAATCTAAAATCTAAAATCTATTTTAATTTGTTTAACAATTTTTTTGGTTACTACATGATTCCATATGTTTTATTTCATAGTTTGATGTCTTCACTGTTATTCTACAATCTAGAAAATAGTGAAAATAAAGAAAAAACCCTTGAATTAGTAAGTGTGTCCAAACATTTGACTGGTACTGCATATGACTAGCTTTTCTTGGACTTTTTCAGAACGTTACAATTATAAGAACTATAAAATCTTCAACATAATGACTATTCACTTGCAGTAGGTGCTGTTGTTTTGAAAACTGTTATTGTCTGCAAAAGACTGTGCAAATGAGTTTGTTCATTAGGAGCTATTTGCAGAGGTTCCAGTGATATGTGATGTCTAGCATCTCTGTGGTCTACGTTGAAACATCTCTTAGACACTCTGCTGAAAGGAAGGCCAACAACCCCATGAGCACAGAATACTTAACTAAACAGGATACATTAACAACGAAAGGAAGTTATTGAAGAAATAAAAAAATTTAATGTCCAGCCTTGTCTAGCATAATCTAAGTATCGTAAGATAAAACATACATCTGAGTGCAACTATATAAATTATTGAAATAGGCAATTTAGTACTACTTTACATCATCAAGTTGAATACTTAAAGTGGCAATCTTTGATTGTTACATCTGTTTTGGGACTTATAAATCAATGATATATACTTATTGATTCTTGAAGAATATAACTTATAAATGCATTATGAGCTTAGTTCAGTGTCGTTTGTAGCACATCTGAACCAAAAATATAAAGTACTTTTGCTCCATTGTTTGTAAACAATTTATTTGTAATTAAACACTGTAAACACAGATCAAAACTGTAATTTTGATCTCATGGATGGTCAGTCCTTGCATCCATAACTCTGTCTATGAATTTGAAAGTGGTTACATTTCTCCAAACCCATCCCTTAGCTATTTACCAAAGCATTGGAGGGCTGACTGCTTTGTTATTGTTTGAACTGCAGATTGCCTCTTTAAGATTGTGTATTATAATACATGTCTCAACAACCTCTTAGAGCATTACAACAGTGTCTGAGATCCCTCCTCCCTGTAGTGTGTCGGTGCAGGGGTGGAGGAGGTATGTTACACCTGGGGGTCAGGTTACTTTGGAGGGGTGGAGGAGATATGATAAGGGACTGTTACACCTGGGGGTCAGGTTACTTTGGAGGGGTGGAGGAGGTATGATAAGGGACTGTTACACCTGGGGGTCAGGTTACTTTGGAGGGGTGGAGGAGGTATGATAAGGGACTGTTACACCTGGGGGTCAGGTTACTTTGGAGGGATGGTGGAGGAGGTATGATAAGGGGCTGTTACAGCAGGAGATCAGGTTACTTTGGAGGGGTGGAGGAGGTAGGATATGGGGCTGTTACAGCAGGAGGTCAGGTTATTTGGAGGGGTGGAGGAGGTAGGATATGGGGCTGTTACACCTGGGGGCCAGTGTACTTTGGAGGGATGGAGGAGGTAGGATATGGGGCTGTTACAGCAGGAGATCAGGTTACTTTGGAGGGGTGGAGGAGGTATGATAAGGGGCTGTTACAGCAGGAGGTCAGGTTACTTTGGAGGGATGGTGGAGGAGGTAGGATATGGGGATGTTACACCTGGGGGCCAGTGTACTTTGGAGGGGTGGAGGAGGTAGGATATGGGGCTGTTACAGCAGGAGGTCAGGTTATTTGGAGGGGTGGAGGAGGTAGGATATGGGGCTGTTACACCTGGGGGTCAGTGTACTTTGGAGGGATGGTGGAGGAGGTAGGATATGGGGCTGTTACAGCAGGGGTCAGGTCAATAGACCAAGTCCATTGCATCTTTCATGGGACTGATTCCTAATTTCCATGGGCATTATCCTGTCATTATCCTGTCATTATCCCCACTGGGATGAGTCGGTATACTATAGAGGAGAATATGAATATATCCCAAATTACACCCTATTCTCTACACATTTTGAGCATTGCCCTATCTGACATCGTCAAAAGTAGTGTACTATGTAGGGAATATATGAGACCTCAGGATAAGACCCAGATTGCAGACAGTTCGAATCACAGATGTTTATTAACAAAACTGGGGTCAGGCAGACTACAGGTCAATGGCAGGCAGAGGTTGGTAATCCAGGGCAATGTCAGACAGGTACAGAACGGCAGGCAGGCTCAGTGTCAGGGCAGGCAGAGTGGTCCATGAGATATGTGCTTTCTGGGCAACAGAAGGCACTCTAAAATCCATCCCCAGTGTTAGATGCTCAGACAGACCTCTCTGTCCTCCTGTCCAATATGACATGTACAGGTGTTTTGGAACGATTGTTGTTTTGGAAAGTTTTGAAAGTCCTTTGAAAAAGTGTCTAGCTAGCTAGCTTTTGCGTTTGGATCCCGAGACGGGATTGGCATCAGTTGCTGGGACCAGTTTCTATGAGGACATCAACAACCACACACACTTTAGATTACAAAACACCCAGAGCCATTTACTTAGAGGGCTCTATAAATAACCTTTTGTTGGTTTAAATCAACGTATTAATGCATCAGTAAACCGTGCTACTTTCACTTTCTCATGTTCTTCCTCATGTTCTTCCTCATGTACTTCCTCATGTCCTTCCTCATGTCCTTCCTCTTGTACTTCCTCATGTTCTTCCTCATGTTCTTCCTCATGTCCTTCCTCGTGTCCTTCCTCGTGTTCTTCCTTGTGTCCTTCCTCATGTTCTTCCTCATGTCCTTCCTCGTGTCCTTCCTCGTGTCCTTCCTCATGTTCTTCCTCATGTCCGTCCTCATGTCCTTCCTTATGGCTTCCTCATGTCCTTCCTCATGGGGTTCCTCATGTCCTTCCTCATTGGATTCCTCATGTCCATCCTCGTGTTCTTCCTTCCTCATGTTTTTCCTCGGGTTCTTCCTCATGTCCTTCATCATGTCCTTCCTCATGGGATTCCTCATGGGTTTCTTCATGTCCTTTCTCATGTCCTTCCTCATGTCCTTCCTCATGGGATTCCTCATGTCCTTCCTCATGTCCTTCCTACTGTCCTTTCTCATGTCCTTCCTCATGTACTTCCTCCTGTCCTTCCTCATGTCCTTCCTCTTGTCTTTCCTCATGTCCTTTCTCATGGGATTGCTCATGTCCTTCCTCATGTCCTTCCTCATGTCCTTCCTCATGTCCTTTCTCATGGGATTGCTCATGTCCTTCCTCATGTCCTTTCTCATGTCCTTCCTCATGTCCTTCCTCATGGGATTGCTCATGTCCTTCCTCATGTCCTTCCTCTTGTCTTTCCTCGTGTCCTTTCTCATGTCCTTATATACATACATATATACACACACACACATACCACACACATTCTGCACAGACACACATACACAATAGCTTTTCTCTGTAGTTCTCTCTCTCCCAAGGTCCCCTCCTATATTCATTAGAGTGTTTTATGTTCTGTTTCCTCAAAATTTCTCTTCAGATAAAGTGAACAGAAAAATGAATGTTCCTGACCTCACCTGTCCCTGAGTTGCAATAGGTAAAGTTGAGAGTGGGAGTTAAGCCTTCTGCATGAGCCTAACAAGTGTGCTCACATACTCCCTCAATAGATAGACCTTTGTCCATCTTGTGACGCCATAGCCTCAAAATAGTCAGAATTCATGAAAGATAACTCAAGAAATCTGTCATTCATTTGGACGTTTTGCCAAGTAGATCTTGGTCACGCAATTTTACATCTAACTAAGATGTTTTGTTGCAGTAATTCTCAATAGAAAACATTTGCATGAAAATTATTAGTCTCTCGTTGAATGACAATAAACAATTAATTGAAGAATCCCTACTGTTCACCAGTCAACAACGAAGGTGCATAGACTTTGACTACTGATTTCGGATTGCCTTGAGAATAAATGTTGTCTGTACGAACAGCCAAAAAAAAACTTGCCGAAGACCAGAACAAACAAAACAACGTCACAAAATGTTGTCGTAACATATGCACAAACTATTCCAAACTGTTTTGGATAGAATGCATGAGGACGCCCTTGGAGTATACGTCTTGCAAAATAACAACTCTGAATGTACACATTAAAAGTTTTCTCTGGGAATATATAGACAAAGAAATGTTTAGCCTCACTAACCTTACAACTGTGGAGTGAATGCCTGAGCAACCTTAAACACTTTCTACAATTTGATGTTTGAGAAACATGGATGTCTAATTGTGACGTGAGACTGTGAGAGCTGGTTATACAATATGCTCACACACATGCACACGCACTCAAACTCACACACACACACAATCACAATAATGTGCACACACACACACACACAATGGCGCCAAGTAAAGCTTCCACTGGAAGAATGGAAGGCATTATGACATAATGAGCAATATGTGTGGAGGACAGGACAGGAAAAATAATAGTGTTATTGAAAAGTGTTGTTTAAAAAAGTGAGTTAGTGTGGGTCATTGGTGTAGGTGGGGGTCAGTGGGGTCAGTGGAGGTCAGTGGGTTCAGTGTGTGTGTGTCAGTGGGGTCAGTGGGGTCAGTGTGTGTGTCAGTGGGGTCAGTGGGGGTCAGTGGGGTCAGTGGGGTCAGTGTGTGTGTGTGTCAGTGGGGTCAGCGGGGTCAGTGTGTGTGTCAGTGGGGTCAGCGGGGTCAGTGTGTGTGTCAGTGGGGTCAGTGCGTGTGTCAATGGGGTCAGTGTGTGTGTCAGTGTGGTCAGTGTGTGTGTCAGTGGGGTCAGTGGGGTCAGTGTGGTCAGTGTGTGTGTCAGTGGGGTCAGTGTGTGTGTCAGTGGGGTCAGTGCGTGTGTCAATGGGGTCAGTGTGTGTGTCAGTTGGGTCAGTGGGGTCAGCGTGTGTGTCAGTGGGGTCAGTAGGGTCAGTGTGTGTGTCAGTGGGGTCAGTGGGGTCAGTGTGTGTGTCAGGGGGGTCGGTGGGGGTCAGTGGGGTCAGTGGGGTCAGTGTGTGTGTTGGGTCAGTGGGTCAGTGGGGTCAGCGTGTGTGTCAGTGGGGTCAGTAGGGTCAGTGTGTGTGTCAGTGGGGTCAGCGGGGTCAGTGTGTGTGTCAGTGGGGTCAGCTGGGTCAGGTGTGTGTGCAGTGTCACCAGTGTGTGTCAGGTGTGTGTGTCAGTGTGTCAGTGGGGTCACTGGGCTCAGTTGGGTCAGTGGGGTCAGCGTGTGTGTCAGTGGGGTCAGTGGGGTCAGTGTGTGTGTCAGTGGGGTCAGTTGGGGTCAGTGGGGTCAGTGGGGTCAGTGTGTGTGTCAGTGGGGTCAGCGGGGTCAGTGTGTGTGTCAGTGGGGTCAGTGTGTGTGTCAGTGGGGTCAGCGGGGTCAGTGTGTGTGTCAGTGGGGTCAGTGTGTGTGTCAGTGGGGTCAGCGGGGTCAGTGTGTGTGTCAGTGGGGTCAGTGTGTGTGTCAGTGGGGTCAGTGTGTGTGTCAGTGGGGTCAGTGCGTGTGTCAATGGGGTCAGTGTGTGTGTCAGTGTGGTCAGTGTGTGTGTCAGTGGGGTCAGTGGGGTCAGTGTGGTCAGTGTGTGTGTCAGTGGGGTCAGTGGGGTCAGTGGGGACAGTGTGTGTGTCAGTGGGGTCAGCACTTGCAGGAGGGCGGGGGCGTGGGGGTAGTATTCTCTTCTGTCCTGATGTCACCTCTCTTTTCTCTTCCTGTCCAAATGACATCCTCCTTTTCTCTCATTATCCTCTCTTCTGAGATGACACGTGACACAACACTCGTAACGACAAGTGTAAAAACATTTGGAGTTGGTGTGTGTGTGTGTGTGTGTGTGTGCGTGCCTACGTGCCAACAAGTGTGTGTGTATGTGTGTGTGTATGTGTGTGGTGAGCAGACACAACTCACACTGTCAGGACAATGCAGAATGTAAGTTCCTCCTCCAGTCTGACTCAGGTTTGAGTCCCTCACGCTCCTGTCACATCCCAGCGGCGAGTTAAACGAGTCGGAATCTCAACGTTCCTACTGACTTAAGTGGGATCAGTGAGTGACAGGTCATGGAACAGGAACTGTCACACACACACTTACACACACACACACACACACACACACACACAGGCACCCCCTGCGCCTGTGCACAAAGCATTGTCAGTGTCACCTCTCTCTGTCCCTCTGGGCTGCTGGCTGCGTTTAGAGGCTGATAAAAATGTCCCAGGTCCAGTAAAACACATACACACTCAGTCTACACACTCAGTCTACACACTCAGTCTACACACGCAGTCTACACACTCAGTCTACACACGCAGTCTACACACTCAGTCTACACACTCAGTATGCACAGTCAGTCTGCACAGTCAGTCTACACACTCGGTCTACACACTCGGTCTACACAGTCGGTCTACACACTCAGTCTACACACAGAGAGTGACAGAGAAACCATATCTGGGTTGCGAATTTGCAATTTTTTTTAGCAGTTTTTCATGAACATGGCCGAAAATCTTTTGGGGTTCCCTATCCAGCATGAAATTAGAGCAGTAAAACTAATGGTTTTGTCATAACCGTGGTATATGGTCTGATATACCATGGCTTTCAGCCAATCAGAATTCAGGGCTCAAACCACCCAGTTTATAATATGATATAATTGGCATAGGGTTGCCAATCCATGAACATTGTTCGGTTGGAGTCAAACATCTGTCATTACAGGAAGACAGAGCTCTCCAACCCTTTTCCTGGAGAGCTACCCTCCTGTAGGTTGCCACTCAAACCCTGTTCCTGGAGAGCTACCCTCCTGAAGGTTTTAATTCCAATCCCAGTTGTAACTCACCTGATTCAGCTAATTATTTGAATTGGTTGTGCTAGATTAGAGCTGGCATGAAAACCGGCTGGCATGACAGTAGCTCTCTGGGAACAGGGTTGGAGAGCCCTGCTCTAAGAGGTCCAATCAAGGTTCCTATTCAACTGAAGACAGCTGAAAAATAGTGAACAACTTTTTAGTTTTTAGACTACACACACCATCTTTCAGGTCTCAACCCTCTGATCCACAATGTAATGGGAAGAGAGAGAGGGGGGAGACGATGACAAACAGATTGTTGTGACATGGCAAATGAACACAGCTGTATTTTTAGCTGTGTGGTGTGACTTTCCGCCTCTCTTGCCGACAATTTTTCCTTTTCATGCTGTTGCTTTTTTTGTGGTGATGCTTGATGCATTGAAGGGTGATGAGAGAGAGAGAGAGAGAGAGAGAGAGAGAGAGAGAGAGAGAGAGAGAGAGAGAGAGAGAGAGAGAGAGAGAGATCAATACATAGAGTGTATTGAAGGTCCCCAAGAACACAGAGGCCTCCATTATTCTTAAATTGAAGAAGTTTGGAACCACCAAGACTCTTCCTAGAGCTGGCCGCCCTGACAAACTGAGCAATCGGGGGAGAAGGCCTTGGTCAGGGAGGTGACCAAGAACCCAATGGTCACTCTGACAGAGCTTTAGAGTTCCTCTGTGGAGATGAGAGAACCTTCCAGAAGGACAACCATCTCTGCAGCACTCCACCAATCAGGCCTTTATGACGGAAGCCGGAAGCCACTCCTCAGTAAAAGGGAGTTTGCCAAAAGGCACCTAAAGAATCTCAGACCATGAGAAACAAGATTCTCTGAATGTCTTTGAGTGGCCCAGCCAGAGCCTGGACTTGAACCCGATCGAACATCTCTGGGTAGCGACGCTTCCCATCCAACCTGACAGAGCTTCTGAGGATCTGTAGAGAAAAATGGGAGAAACTCCCCAAATACAGGTGTACCAAGCTTGTAGCATTAAACTCAAGAAGACTCAAGACTGTAACCTCTGCCAAAGGTGCTTCAACAAAGTACTGAGTAAAGGATCTGAATACTTATGTAAATGTGATATTTCAGTTTTTTATTTTTAATACATTTGCCAAAAATTCAAAAATCTGTTTTTGATTTGTCATTATTAGGTATTGTGTGTAGATTGATGAAGTTTTTTTTAAAATCCATTTTAGAATAAGGCTGTAACCTATCAAAATGTGGAATAAGTCAAGGGGTCTGAATACATTCAGAATGCTCTGTATAGAGAGAGAGAAATATGTGAGCATCGCCTTGCTATTGAGAAAGGCCGACGTAGGCAGACCTGGCTCTCAAGAGAAGACAGGCTATGTGCACACTTCCCACAAAATGAGGTGGAAACTGAGCTGCACTTCCTAACATCCTGCCAAATGTATGACCATATTATACACACATATTTCCCTCAGATTACACAGATCGACAAAGAATTAAAAAACAAACCCGAAGAGGAGAGGAGAGAGACAGGGAACATCAAATTAGCTGCTGGAGTGTCCGTCTCAAACTAAACTTAGTGTCTAGGTTAATATGCCAGCTCAGTAGAAGAGGACTGACTGGCTAATACTTTAAACTCAATTGAAAATCTATATATCCTCCTCTCCCTCTATATATCCTCCTCTCCCTCTATATATCCTCCTCTCCCTCTATAGCTCCTCCTCTCACTCTATAGCTCCTCCTCTCCCTCTATAGCTCCTCCTCTACCTCTATAGTTCCTCCTCTCCCTCTATACCTCCTCCTCTCCCTCTATATATCCTCCTCTCCCTCTATATCTCCTCCTCTCTCCCTCTATAGTTCCTCCTCTCCCTCTATATCTCCTCCTCTCCCTCTATATATCCTCCTCTCCCTCTATATCTCCTCCTCTCCCTCTATATATCCTTCTATCCCTCTATAGTTCCTCCTCTCCCTCTATATATCCTTCTATCCCTCTATAGTTCCTCCTCTCCTTCTATATCTCCTCCTCTCCCTCTATATCTCCTCCTCTCCCTCTATAGTTCCTCCTCTCCCTCTATACCTCCTCCTCTCCCTCTATATATCCTCCTCTCCCTCTATATCTCCTCCTCTCCCTCTATAGTTCCTCCTCTCCCTCTATATCTCCTCCTCTCCCTCTATATATCCTCCTCTCCCTCTATATCTCCTCCTCTCCCTCTATATATCCTTTTATCCCTCTATAGTTCCTCCTCTCCCTCTATATATCCTTCTATCCCTCTATAGTTCCTCCTCTCCCTCTATATCTCCTCCTCTCCCTCTATATATCCCTCTATATCTCCTCCTCTCCCTCTATATCTCCTCCTCTCACTCTATAGTTCCTCCTCTCCCTCTATATATCCTCCTCTCCCTCTATATCTCCTCCTCTCCCTCTATATATCCTTCTATCCCTCTATAGTTCCTCCTCTCCCTCTATATCTCCTCCTCTCCCTCTATATATCCCTCTATATCTCCTCCTCTCCCTCTATATCTCCTCCTCTCACTCTATAGTTCCTCCTCTCCCTCTATATATCCTCCTCTCCCTCTATATCTCCTCCTCTCCCTCTATATATCCTCCTCTCCCTCTATATATCCTTCTATCCCTCTATAGTTCCTCCTCTCCCTCTATATCTTCTCCTCTCCCTCTATACCTCCGCCTCTCCATCTATATATCCTCCTCTTCCTCTATATATCCTCCTCTCCCTCTACATATCCTTCTATCCCTCTATAGTTCCTCCTCTACCTCTATAGTTCCTCCTCTCCCTCTATAGTTCCTCCTCTCCCTCTATATCTCCTCCTCTCCCTCTATAGTTCCTCCTCTCCCTCTATAGTTCCTACTCTCCCTCTATATCTCCACCTCTCCCTCTATATATCCTCCTCTCCCTCTATATATCCTTGTATCCCTCTATAGTTCCTCCTCTCCCTCTATATCTCCTCCTCTCCCTCTATAGCTCCTCCTCTCACTCTATAGCTCCTCCTCTCCCTCTATAGCTCCTCCTCTCCCTCTATAGCTCCTCCTTTCCCTCTATAGCTCCTCCTCTCCCTCTATAGTTCCTCCTCTCCCTCTATACCTCTTCCTCTCCCTCTATATATCCTCCTCTCCCTCTATATCTCCTCCCTTCCCTCTATAGTTCCTCCTCTCCCTCTATATCTCCTCCTCTCCCTCTATATATCCTCCTCTCCCTCTATATCTCCTCCTCTCCCTCTATATATCCTTCTATCCCTCTATAGTTCCTCCTCTCCCTCTATATCTCCTCCTCTCCCTCTATAGTTCCTCCTCTCCCTCTATAGTTCCTCCTCTCCCTCTATATCTCCTCCTCTCACTCTATAGTTCCTCCTCTCCCTCTATATATCCTCCTCTCCCTCTATATATCCTTCTATCCCTCTATAGTTCCTCCTCTCCCTCTATATCTCCTCCTCTCCCTCTATACCTCTGCCTCTCCCTCTATATCTCCTCTTCTCACTCTATAGTTCCGCCTCTCCCTCTATATATCCTCCTCTCCCTCTATATATCCTTCTATCCCTCTATAGTTCCTCCTCTCCCTCTATATCTCCTCCTCTCCCTCTATAGTTCCTCCTCTCCCTCTATATCTCCTCCTCTCCCTCTATATCTCCGCCTCTCCCTCTATGTCTCCTCCTCTCACTCTATAGTTCCTCCTCTCCCTCTATATATCCTCCTCTCCCTCTATATATCCTCCTCTCCCTCTATATCTCCTCCTCTCCCTCTATACCTCCGCCTCTCCCTCTAAATATCCTCCTCTCCCTCCGATGATGCTGTGACACACCGCCCCAGACCATGACGGACTCTCCACCTCCAAATCGATCCCACTCCAGAGTACAGGCCTCGGTGTAACGCTCATTCCTTCGACGATAAACGCAAATCCGACCACCACCCCTGGTGAGACAAAACTGTAACTCGTTAGTGAAGAGTACTTTTTGCTAGTCCCGCCTGGGTTTGTGCCCATAGGCAACGTTGTTGCCGGTGATGTCTGGTGAGGACCTGCCTTACAACAGGCCTACAAGCCCTCAGTCCAGACTCTCTCAGCCTATTGCGGACAGTCTGAGCACTGATTGAGGGATTGGGCATTCCTGGTGTAACTTGGGCAGTTGTTGTTGCCATCCTGTACCTGTCCCGCAGGTGTGATGTGCGGATGTACGATCCTGTGCAGGTGTTGTTACACGTGGTCTGCCACTGCGAGGATGATCAGCTGTCCGTCCTGTCTCCCTGTAGCGCTGTCTTAAGCTTTTCACAGTACGGACATTGCAATTTATTGCCCTGGCCACATCTGCAGTCCTCATGCCTCCTTGCAGCATGCCTAAGGCACGTTCACACAGATGAGCAGGGACCCTGGGCATCTTTCTTTTGGTGTTTTTCAGAGTCAGTCAAAAGGCCTCTATAGTGTCTTAAGTTTTCATAACTGTGACCTTAATTGGCTACAGTCTGTAAGCAGTTAGTGTCTTAACGATCGTTCCACAGATGCATGTTCATTAATTGGTCAGTTAGGTTCACCACTTTATTTTAAGAATGTGAAATGTCAGAGTAATAGTAGAGAGAATGATTTATTTCAGCGTTCTTTCTTTCATCACATTCCCAGTGGGTCAGAAGTTTACATACACTAATTTAGTATTTGCTAGCATTGCCTGGGTCAAACATTTCAGGTAACCTTCCACAAGCTTCCCACTATACGTTGGGTAAATTTTGGCCCATTCCTCCTGACAGAGCTGGTGTAACTGAGTCAGGTTTGTAGGCCTCCTTGCTCGCACACGCTTTTTCAGTTCTGCCCACAAATTTTCTATAGGATTGAGGTTAGGGCTTTGTGATGCCCACTCCAATATCTTGACTTTGCCATTTTGACACAACTTTGGAAGTATGCTTGGGGTCATTGTCCATTTGGAAGACCCATTTGCGACCAAGCTTTAACTTCCTGACTGATGTCTTGAGATGTTGCTTCAATATATCCACATAATTTTCTTCCCTCATGATGCCATCTATTTTGTGAAGTGCACAAATCCCTCCTGTAGCAAAGCACCTTACAACATGATGCAGCCACCCCCGTGCTTCATGGTTGGGATGGTGTTCTTCGGCTTGCAAGCCTCCCCCTTTTTCCTCCAAACATAACGATGGTCATTATGGCCAAAGAGTTCTATTTTTGTTTCGTCAGACCAGAGAACATTTCTCCAAAAAGTACAATATTTGTCACCATGTGCAGTTGCAACACGTAATCTGGCTATTTTATGGCGGTTTTGGAGCAGTGGATTCTTCCTTGCTGAGCGACCTTTCAGATTCTGTTGATATAAGACTCGTTTTACTGTGGATATAGATACTTTTGTACCAGTTTCCACCAGCATCTTCACAAGGTCCTTTGCGGTTGTTTTTGGATGGATTTGCACTTTTCGCACCAAAGTACGTTCATCTCTAGGAGACAGAACGCGTCTCCTTCCTGAGCAGTATGACGACTGCGTGGTCCCATGGTGTTTATACTTGCGTACCATTGTTTGTACAGATGAACGTGGTACCTTCAGGCATTTGGAAATTGCTCCCAAGGATGAACCAGACTTGTGAAGGTCTACAACTTTTTTCTGAATTCTTGGCTGATTTCTTTTGATTTTCCCATGATGTCAAGCATAGAGGCACTGAGTTTGAAGGTAGGCCTTGAAATACATCCACAGGTGCACCTCCAATTGACTCAAATGATGTAAATTAGCCTATCAGAAGCTTCTAAAGCCATTACATCCTTTTCTGTAACTTGCCAAGCTGTTTAATTAACTTCTTAGGGAGCGACAGGTGAGGTGACGGTTTTGGAGTCTGGTGTGCCCAAAGCAAAATGCCTGCCACTCAGGCTCAGAAAATAGGATATGCACGTAATTAGTACTATTGGATAGGAAACACTCTGAAGTTTCTAAAAGTGTTAACATAATGTCTGTGAGTATAACAGAACTCATTTAGCAGGCAGAAACCCAAGAAAAAAACATCAGGGAAATCCGTTTCTGGTGACTTTTGGCTCTTTTAGACACACTCCCTATTGAATCCATTTGTTACCAGGACTGAGACTGCAGTACCTATGGCTTCCACTAGATGTCAGCAGTCTATATACAAAGACTCAGAGAGATTGGAGTAAACACAACGAATAGGTACAGGAAATGGCATGGGGACCTGAAATGAGTCTGGCTGGAGCGCCCCACTTTATTTTACTTATATAAGGTATAGGTGATCATCCGAGTGAAATATTATCGCTAATATTCATAAAAGGATAGCTAAGGATGCATTTTAACTGGTATTTGATTTGTTTAGGAAAAGTTTATAGGTATATTTGAACACGTTCTCTTCACGTTTCAATGGGCGATTCGACGTTAGATTTTCTGAACATAACGCAGAAACCAAACTGATATTTATGGATATATTAAATTACTTTTGGATCAACAACATTGTAGTTACTCCACAATAATGACCTAAATGACAGAGTGAAAAACAGAATAAAAATATTCCAAAACAATGTAAGCAACAAGGCAATACTAGAAAAAAAATGCAAAGCCTTATATTTGTGTCAAGTACAACAAGCACATCACTGAGTTACAAGCATGGAGGTGGCTGCATCATGGTTTGGGTATGCTACATCGGCAAAGAATAGGGTGTTTTCCTCTGTAAAAAGAAAGGGGATAAGGGCTTCCCGAGTGGCGCGGTGGTCTAAGGCTCTGCATCGCTATCTGTGCCACTAGAGATCCTGGTTTGAGACCAGGCTCTGTCGCAGCCGGCCGTGACCGGGAGATCCATGGGGAAGCGCACAATTGGCCCAGCGTCGTCTGGGTTAGGGGAGGGTTTGGCCGGCAGGGATGTTCTTGTGCCATCATGCTCTAGTGACTCCTGTGGCAGGCCGGGCACAATGCACGCTGACACGGTTGCCAGGTGTACAGTGTTTCCTCCGACACATTGGTGTGGCTGGCTTCCGGGTTAAGAGGGCGTTGTGTCAATAGCAGTGCGGCTTGGCTGGGTTGCGTTTCGGAGGACGCACAACTCCCGACCTTCGCCTCTCCCGAGTCCATACGGGAGTTGCAGCGATGAGACAAGACTGTAACTACCAATTAGATACTACAAAATTGGGGAGAAAAAGGGGTAAGAGTAAAAAAATGCATAAAGAAAAAGAAACTGGATAGAGCTAAGCACAAAATCCTAGAGGAGAACCTGCTTCACTTTGCTTTACACCAGACACTGGAAGGGGAGAAATTACAGTTTTGACTTAAACCTGCTTGACAATCAATGGCAAGATTTTTAAATTGCTCCAGCCATGATCCCTAAAACCTTGACAGAGCTTGAAGAATTTTGAAAAGAATAACGGGCAAATATTACACAATCCAGGTGTGCAAAGCTCTCAGAGATGTAGATAGGTTAGTGTTTCATTTTACATAAATTCTTATATATTTTTTTTTAGCATTTTTCCTCCACTTTAACATGATAGAGTTGTTTTGTGTAAATTAATGACAAAATGACAAAATCACAATTAAAATAATTTCAATCCCACTTTGTAACGGATCAAAATTAAAAAAAAATACAAGGTGGGTGAATACTTATTATATCTACAGTACAGTATATCTCCTTCCCTTCTCCCTTCTCTATACTGTAGACTCTCTCTGTCTCTTTGTCTGTCTGTCTCTCTCTGTTGCTCTGTCTTTCTCTGTTTCTCTCTCTGTCTGTATGTCTGTCTCTGTCTGTTTTTTCTCTCTCTCTCTCTGTCTCTTTCTCGCTCTCTCCTCTTCTGAATTCCCACTCTGATTAAAGCTCGTCAGGAGTGGCCGCCCAAATTAACATGCAATTCTTCATTTACACCTCCTTTCATCAAAGAGAGAGGGAGAGCTACCACGGGACATCAGGGGGAGGAGAGGGGAAGGGAGGAGAGAGGGGGAGGGATGAAGACCGGGGGAGGTGCGGTAAGGAGAGAGGAGAGCAGAGAGAGGGCAGAGCAGAGAGAGATGATCAGGGCCCAGGGTGAGGGGGTGGAGGGAGGGAGTGAGAGGAGAGATACTTTTGTTTGAAGCAAACTTCATCTCCTTGATCAGCTTGTGGTTTTTCATCAGAACTTTTCTGATGTCCTTAATTACTTTTGCTCTTCCTCTCCTTCTTCTTCCCCCTCTCCTCCACTCTTCTCCTTCGTCTTGTTCTTTCGTTTGTTCTGTGACACAATGGGACAGGCTCGGCTGCTGCATAGTTAATGACACGCAGGCTGGCACAACGTCCTTGGTGGTGGAATGAAGGATATAGAGGAGGGGGAGAGAGAAAACGAGAGAGATGGAGAGATGCAGAGAGATGAGGGGTGGTCTGGAAGTATGACAGAGCGTATTTGGCGTATTTAGGACTTGATAACACAGCCAGTTATCTCCAACACAGAGTCTGCAGAAGGAAAGATAAGTTACACGTTGTACCAGCAAAGGTTGCTACACTACACACTCCACACACACACAAACACACACACACACACACACTACACACACACACACACACACACACACACACACACACACACACACACACACACACACACACACACACTACACACACACACATACGCACACACACACACACACACACACACACACACACACTACAAACACACACACACACATACACACACACACACACATACACACACACACACACACACACACACACTACAAACACACACTTCTCTCTTTCTTTTCTTTCTTTCTTTCTCTCTCTCTCATTCTATCTCTCTCTTCCTCCTTTTCCTTGATCCATGGACATCCTGGAGCAGAACGTCGGGAATCAATAAAGCAGGTAAAGTGAGAGAAGGTTTATGTTGACAGTTTTTTTCAATTGCTAACATGCGTTGGTCAAAACTGAAGTCACATTGTCAAAACTCTTCAGACAGTCAGCGAAACAGAAGTGTATGTGGATCAAACTGTGAATCATTTTTCATTCCTTTCACACAAAATACATCCAATGACCACATTCTCCTTTTTTCTCATTCATACCCCACCACCTGCAAAACTATATATATGCAGCACATGTTTTCAAATGCTAACACACTGTTTCCAAAACTGTTAAAAACACATTAGAAACAGAATGATGGCAAATGTCGTGCATTTCTGCAGTAACCAGATTGAAACATATAGAGAATCTCAGCAGAATAGTATCAGATGCGCAGGAAATTGCCATTGTTAACATGGTAATTGGCAGCAACGCAATAAAACTGCGGGAAATTTGGGACAGAGTGCAGGCCGACAAAATAACTTTAGGGAATGTGAATATGGTCAGCACAACGACAATTGCCAGAGTCCTAGAGAAACATAAAATGAAGCACTGTACCCTTTGAGAGAAACGGTGAACATGTGAAAGAACTCCGGTATCAATATGTCCAGGTAAGATGTCAATAACCAAACAGTGTTCAATAACCAAACCGGGTACATACACAGCTATGCATAATGTAAAGTGCTGTAAAACTGTGGATTTACTGTATTTTAGAGAGTAATGGCGATGGAAGCCAGGCAAACTGCATATGCATTCATATTTGTGGATGAAGCTGGATTCAACCCGGCAAAAACACGCCCGCAGGGGAAGAAATGTGATTGGACAGAGAGCAACCGTGGATGTCCCCGGCCAGAGAGGAGCTAACATCACAATGTGTGCAGCACTGTCCAATGATGATTTACTGTTACACACACCACTCATTGGCCCCTCCAATACAGAAAGGCTCATTTATTTTCTGGATGACCTGCATAATGGACATGATGTTGATGAGAACGTGTGGCCAAATGCAGGAGAGAGGGAAACTAGAACCCTCACAGTGCTGTACAGTAGGAGTGATTATACTATACATGTTGTTGTTGTTTTTTGTAATTATTATTACATCCCTGGAATTTCAGAGTTTTTAGTTTCAACTTTTTATTTTTCACATGTAAATTACTATATGCAAAGATCTAGAAAAAATAAAGGCTATTGAAGCACATTGCTGCTGTTCTACTTTATTACAGTCAATACAGTGACAAGGTCTTATTCTTATTCTATAATGAAACACTGATTTATGTGAAAAATCTAAGAGAAAAGTTAATCATTTATGTAATGCTCCCTGTTGTAATTTTTTAGGTCAGTGTGTTATGAGTGACAATGTCTGTTTTCTGATTGAGAATTGTTGCCAGTGTTCTGGTCGAACGAGCTGATTTTGAGACATGTATGAAGTGTTTTGGTGGTTTGAGTGAGTTTTGGAGGTGAGATGAACTGTTTGGCCAAGATGCATGCTGGTAATGCAGACTGTGTGAAGAGTTTTGGTGGTTTGAGTGAGTTTTGGAGGTGAGATGAACTGTTTGGCCAGATGCATGCTGGTAATGCAGACTGTGTGAAGAGTTTTGAAAAAGTTGCTTCAGTATTGACCGATGCTTGGGAGCAATTGAGAAAAACTGAAACTAAAGCCACTCTGAGACGGAAGCTGCCTCACCCTTATCCCTGGCCCCGTAACTTGGCTGTCCCCTGCTTGAACCACTGCTGTTTATGAGTGTGTGTGTGTGTGTGTGTGTGTCATGTGTGTTTGAGCCTGTGTATATTAAGCCATCAATCCATTTTCCAAATCCATTTGCCACTTTGAGTTCAACAGCCTTAAAAACGTTCCTAACTTCAAACATCGCTCAACTCAATGACCTCGATAGCCAATAGCATCTGCAGTTTTCACCACTAAACTAATGGATCTAAAGCAAGAATGGCCCAATAGAAGACTATGGATTATTGTAAAAAGATTAAATATAATAAATAATAATAAACATCCGCCATCGTCCTCCTCGTGTTCGTCATCATGTTCATCCTCTACATCAGATTTGACATTGTGTCAAGTAAAGCACAACAGGTTGACAGTGTTTCTACGATATCTAAGACATTAAAATACGAATATCACAGATATCACAGAAATGACAGTGTCAAGGATATCATTGAACACGAATATCACAGATATCACAGAAATTACAGTGTCAAGGATTTCATTGATATACACATTTTACAGCTATCACAGAAATGACAGTGTCAATGATATCATTAAAATACTAATATCACAGATTTTACAGAAATGACAGTGTCAAGGATATCATTAAAACACGAATATCACAGATATCACAGAAATGACAGTGTCAAGGACATCATTGAATTACGAATATCACAGCTATCACAGATATGACCGTGTCAAGGATATCATTGAAATACGAATATCACAGCTATCACAGATATGACAGTGTCAAGGATATTATTGAAATACGAATATCACAGATTTTACAGAAATGACAGTGTCAAGGATATCATTAAAACACGAATATCACAGATATCACAGAAATGACAGTGTCAAGGATATCATTAAAATAAGTGGCAGAATACGTTCTGTCTCAAATCCAACACACACCTTCTAACCGATGCACCCCCCCCCCCCTACACACAGCAGCACAGCGCTGTTCTGATGCACCACCAGGAACATAGCAGATCGTTGGGAATCGTAGTTCTGAAGCACCGCCGGTGACACAGTGCAACATTGCGAAGTAAAAATGCCCATTTGTATGCTAATCCACCTAGCCTCCAACCACACATCACATACAAGCACAAGCACCAATTTCATTACTTGGCCCTAAAACCCATACTTATATAATGGATGAAAGTAAATAAATGTGATGCCGATCCCTAGCGTGCTACAAAGTGATGTCTGAATTAAGATTCTCTGTAGCAGAACAGTGGCCCCCATAGCACAGCAAAGTGTGACTAATCGCTATCTGCTAGCCGTTC